>JACEII010000020.1:2152022-2256452 GCA_014332785.1 Antheraea mylitta
CCATCCCATTCGATACACTATTAGTATTCACATACATAATGTACACGTTACCTGTTACAGTAGATGATGTGCGTGTGATACAAATATTTTTGAAATAGTATTATTGTAATTTACACTTGATGTGTAATCACAATTTTAAATTTACTTAATATATTAAAAAAACGCGTGCGAAGCCGCGGGTAACAGCTAGTATTATATAAACTTCGTGGTTAAGGATAACTCTAAGCAAATGGACATACAAATTGGTCGACTGCTACAAAACAGCATAAATTATGCAATATCTAATTAGATACCCTTAAACCTGGTTGCTTTCGTGTACTAGAAGATAGTAAAAGCGTCTTAGGCAGTTTTCTAGTCTTGTAAAAGTATCTCTCGAACACCATTATAACCGAGAATGTACATCAACGCTGCTCTACAGTAAGGTGGCTCACTTTTCAAAGCAAGTGCGCGATGAAATTTTTTTTATGTGAAATATTTATAGCGGCGCGGCGTGTCAAACTGTTAGCGTGGCGACGCGTCATCAGGGGATGCCTCGTCACGTAATTTGTTGTGAGACGTCTCTACGATTTTTAATTTTTGTATTTAATTAATATAAATGTTTATTTTACAAACATTTTTCTCTTATGAAAAATCGTTTTGCTTATAATTGTGCCATATTTATTTCCAGCTAAACTAGCCTTTTATGCATGTTACTTATACAAAACAATTTCACTCTTCCAGGCGTCCCGCTACGGATCACTTATTTTGCAGCGCGGTGGGCGCATGTTTGTCTTTTTAGGTGAAAATCTACATGATTAATTTTAAGAAATGGTAGTTTTAAGTTAAAGTTATGAAAAACTTGCAACTGGCGCATTATAAAAAATTTTGGGGTGTATGGGGTGTCGGGTAACATCTTAAGACTTGAGACACCCAACCTCACCTGCACGTGGTGTACCCTGCTGATCAACGAACGAGGCAATGGCGATAGCGGTGTGGTAGGGTTTTACAGCTCGACTGGGTCGCAACCACCATGCATATGGCGAAAAAGCCCATCATAGTGACTCGCTTCTGCGTGTTGCGTTTCGGGATCAGCCTGTGCATATCCAGTACTGGGTGACTTTCGTCATTATGGCCGGCATGACAGCGGCGGCCGGCGATGGATAATCTGTCTATCGGTGGTTGCCGACGTTTCTGGATTGTACTACGCTTAATATCAGGCATAGGGCAGTCACTATGTCGTGCTTCAATAAAAAAGAAAAAAAACAATTATTTGGGGGCGCGGGCGCAAGGTTTATCAATACAGCTCTATATCATGAAAATCAACATAATATGTTCAATTAGGCGATTGAAAAAGGAGAAGTTTCTATCGACGAAATTTTATTAAATACTATTTAATATATGGATCTATGATACTATAGTTTATGTTATGTTAATGAGGTTGTTTCATTTTATTTGACATTTAAAATATAATGACATCTAGAATGTTATGATGTAAATTTGTTTCATTAATTTGTTAAAAGATGTCGCTGTACTTAACTATACGTACACGTACACTGCCACCTAGTAGTAACTAGAATAACTATCATAAATGTGCAGAAGTGTTAGAGTGATCTATTATCAAATAAGAGTCCTAGATGGCATTAAATTTAGTTTCATTTTCGAGTTTTAAATTTTTGTGCCTGTTATATTTCAACATCAGGCGAAGACCGTGAAACTAAGTGATCATAATTCGATTTCAGTTGATGGATCTATGTAAAAATAGGTAATAACGTAAACAATACCGATAACATCCATACGGCGTTTGTTTACATGGCATTGTGGAAAAGTGGATAAGTAATAATAGAGTTTTTAGCAATTTCGAGTGTTACACTTCAACCTGTTGTTGATTTAACCTTTGGTGTTTGATATATCATTGATATTGAATTAACATTGCACCACATTTTCTGTGTACTCTCTAATTTACATACTATATAGTACGTATATAGTACTCTCTGATTTTTTTTGATTATATTAATAATTTTGGAACAATATAAAAAACTAGCTGCTAGCCGTGACTTCGTCTGTGTAGAATCTAACACAAAAAAAAGTTCAATGTAAATTATACGTGAGGCACACGCGGTTGTGGATATTGCTTCTTTAATTTATTGTGTTTGTACGGAACCCAAACTTATTTCCTAAAATATGATAAATTACTCCTTATGCAATGTTAAGTCCTATCAAAATCGGTCCACGTGCTTCGAAGATAGCCGGAAAAAACTGACAGAAGGTATTTTTTGTTATGAATAAATACCGTCTATACTTTTAGAACTATTTAGTAAAAAGCTGCTCTTTTGTGATTACAACAAACAGTTTATTTTTATATATATACGTACACGTATGTATATACGTATAAATTATCGTGGCGTGTATCTGTGCGGTGTGGTAGGGTGTCGTATAGCATGTTAGTAGGATGTGTGTGGGAATATGAATGGCTACCAGTATACAAATCTTAATATATCCGTCACATTGACTCTCAAGACACACCAAGTGTCGAGTTTCGAGGAACAGTCAGTATACATTTAATTACCGAGGTACTGGATTAAGATAAGATTCTTATCAGCATCCTTTTTGTGTGACGAAAAGAGGTTGGGGTAAACACTGTGTCGAACAGAGTGGTGAAAACACCGGTTCTCGTCCGATCACTGAAGTTAAGCAACGTCCGGTCAGTATTTGGATGGGTCACCGGCGGGCACATCGCGTTACGTTGACTTTTGATTTGAAACATCTATAGGAGCGTGAAAACCTGATTGTTGGCGTGGCGAGTAAGTGACGCGTGGCGACGCGATGCCATGCGCAAGCAACTGTGCACAATCTCTCTTGCCGCACTAAGCTCTCATACCTATAGTGAAATTTGCAAATTTGAAATTCATTCACTTTCGTTCGATTCCTAAAATTTCAATGTTTCACATCTGCCAAGCGTCACGTAACGGCTTAATTTTTTGTAATTGAAATCTTTCTGTGATAAAAAAGTTTCACTTCTATCGCGTGTCCCTACGACACATCCATTTTTTAAATATACTTTATAGGTTTTTGTATTTGACCACAATGTCATTTTATGATTTATGACGATGCGGTCTTAGATGGTAAACATACGAAACTTAGAGAGGAACTGGATTTAAATGCATCTGCCTGAACACACCAAGTGATGTTTGGTGACAGATTTTCAATTTGAGGTTGATAGGTAGTTAGGCGAGCTTGAAAGAGCATTGTCACCATGCTGTAGCTTTATCACCATGTTTTGTTCACCAAAAGTTTCGATACAGTCGCAATTATTTGAACCTACGTCGATTCACGTGGAGGCTAAACAAGCGATCACCTGAGCCATCACAATCTCAAGTGTAAAGATAAACAGATGCCCTTGTGTTTTTTTTTTTGGTTTTTCGTGTTTCTGTGTTAGGTAAAAGATATCAAGGTGATAAAGGGCTTGCCTGATATTCACGCCTGTACAAAAACTATAGATCTATTTGTGGTTATCGTAGTTTTTTAAGACTGGAATATGCTTACCATTCATTAGTAAAACAATGTACCAAAAAAATGATAATTAAAAAAATCTACACTCTAATAATACAACAGAATATTCTTGACCGTAATCTAGGGTTGGTATAAAGCTACAAATATCTTAAATTACTATATATTTCTCATTCAGTTATGAGGAGTAACCCGGAGTATTTTCGGAATCTAAGATTTAATGCTAATGAAATCAATAAATGAAGCTCCTTTGAAATCCAAATCGCTTTTATAAATGATGAAGGTCTAAGAAAACAAACATTAAAAGAATAATACAAGAGAATTGAGAACCTCCTTTTTAAATTCAGTTAACAATAGTTATTATCTTTACACAATGTCTAATTTCGTTTTGGTGAATGTACATACACTAATCAAAATCAAAAATATTTTACTCAGTTTAGGCCCTGACAAGGTGCTTACGAACATCAAAGCTACCAATGGTTCGGAAAACAACCCAGTCATCGAGAACAACCGGCTAGAATTTCGATGTGTTTTATTTTTTCATTGTACGTATTAAAAAAATTCAAAATCAAAAATACTTTCTTCAGTTTAAGCCCAAATAAGGCACTTATTCATACAAATAAAGATAGTTACACTCATTTTTGGTTGATGCACAAGAGGGGCGTCATTGTTAGACTTCACTGGCGTTCACATATTGATCAACTCCATAATAATATCCGTTTGACATGATGCTTGAGCTCATTATTCGGCAAATTGGTACTGAAATGACTACGCTATTGATCTAGAAAAGACTTAACAGCTTCACCGGACTACTAAGGCGAGTGCTTAGGTCACTCAGCCGATTTTATTTGACAACTAGCTCAAAGGTTGCACGACACACCTCGACTTAGGCTGTTGCCTGATACGTGCAATTCGCGACCTATCTGAGTTAACCCACGGTATCTATTCATACATGTATGTGTTGTTGGAACATATATGTGTACCTACCAAACATACATAACTCAACAAATCTTATATATATATCTCGTGTCGGATAATTTTCTAAAATATTTCAGTTCGATAAGGGAAATAAATAAAACCCTTCCACTTTCATGTGTAAGCGTGATGGGAAGTGTGTCGAGGTGATATGTGTAATGTCGCAGTGATGTAAAATTTTGTCACTGTATCGCGCGAGCAGCGCACTTAAGGGCTCTACGCCGAGGGAACGGACCTAGGCTTGAGCCACTGCCGAGAGAGGCCTAATCTGGTGTGCGGAAACGAAATTTACCCCCAGACTACGGCGGCGTGATCTGTGGTTACGTAGGCGATGGCGTGGGGAATTGGTAATGTGCTTTGGGACTTTCTTATAAAATCTAATAATATTACCTAAATAACTGTCATTGGTCTTATTAAGGCTGAAACATGGAATGACCAATTTGTTACTCTTTCTAGTATTTAATGCGTTAAGTACTATTGATAGGGAATATTGATTAATATATTTTTGGGTTATTGACATAAAAAATACACAATTTTTTCGCAATTGAATCAATTTATTTCCGTTTTAAATACATTATCATTTACTTATATTTCAATTGTATCAGAATTCTCATTATAATAATTATGCATTTTAATTAAAAAATGTACATAATGTAATATTCACATGGTATCAGTTCATTTATTAACAACTAACGGCACGTTTACACATTTATAAATGTATTATATAAATAAGCATCTTAATATAAAGCTAAAAGTCTTTCTTTGCTAAAACGGCATGTGATTCTGCCATCCAATAATACTACTCGATATAATAATTAACAGATAAAAGCCGATAATACAAAGTTAATGCTTTGCATAAGAATACATCAGATTCTAGTAAATACTGTCAAGAAAGGAAACAATATAAAATCTATAAAATAAACAAATAAATAAACGATAGTCATAGGTCACGATTAATAAATAAGATTAACAAAATAGCTACTATGTAGATTGAAATAGTCAAAAGAATAGTTAAGTACAAAGGAACTGAACAGAAACTCTTAAAAACTAATTTTCAATAAATTAATTAATCTACAGAATACTAAATATCACAGAGAAAGTACCCAATACTTATTCAACAAAACATTGTTTCGTCAAGTACTTCAAACAACATTCCACGCGTAGAGAGCATTTAACACTAACAATTAAATAAGTACATAAGGACAATTCTATTCGTTTTCAATAAATATGTTAGAAGTTGATCAACTCGTAGCGATTTTCTTTCCTTTTGGTGTCCTCGTATCTTTCTTTTCTTTTAATTTCGCTTCATAAGCGGCGCATCGGCTATTGTCGCTTATAACCCTTTTACCTCTTGGACATCTGAATTCAAAATACCAGTTATTTAAAAAGTTACCATATGCCCTGAACGCTATGTAATCGTTTATGAGACACTGTGGCGCGTCGACTTTTAAGTCCAAAACACTTATATGTTTATTTGGACTTAACTGCGGTACTGGAACGTTACAGTGTATCATATTGTCTCTTATTTCAGCAGTAGTGCTTTGTAATCTATTGATTGTCTTCTCCATTAGTTCTTGACGAGTTTTGTTGTAGACGGTGAACGGGTCGTCGGCGAAGTTGACTTCAACTTTGATGAGATGTTCGAATATTTCTTGGAATTCCATGAGCGATTTGTATAACTTCGGTATCAGGTAAGTGAACTGTAACAAAAAGAAATAACTATTAAATATAATTAATACAATAATAATTATTTACTTTCGAGTCATCGGAGTTTCCAATGTTAATGAATCAAGTCATTGAGGACTGATCGCTTACGAGAATAATGTCCAGATTGATAATTAAATAGATTTGTTTATATTAGTTTTTATATCTACTTAATTTGTGTTTGTAGTTCTCTATGCAATTCGAATTTTAGTATATAATTGTACATCTATACTAATATTATAAAAAGGTAAAGTTTGTGAATTTGCGACGTTGCAAGGGATAATCTCAAGAACTACTGGTCCGATTAGAACAATTATTTCAGTGTTATATAGCTCAGTTATCGAGGAAAGTAATATATATGATCACACTTAGAGCGATGGGAGTGGAACAGAAATGAATGTTTCAAAATCGGGGTTTTTATTGTCTCTTGAGAGCTTTTGCTGCCTTTTAGTGCAAAGTAACTATTCCACGCGGACGAAGTCGCGGGCAGAGACTAGTTTATTTATAAAGGTTTATTATCTTATTTAGTACAGCGTATAGTAAGCGTTTTCAGTAAGTATATGAATTAAATGAAAGTTTTATATTGTGATTTGTGTTTACTTTTGGTTGTAACTGCGGTTTAATATTGAACATCGAGGTAAGTAACAAATTAAAATAACACGTCATATAATATAGTTAGCACTTTACTGCGAAGCTAATTCGTGTCGAGGCTGTATCACAAGCGCTTGCGATCACTGTGACTTATTCTATCGATGATAATGTTCACACTAATACCACAAACGTGCATTTCAAGTCATTGTTTACTTATAGAGCTTCTGTATATTGTTGTTGTTTCATTATAACATACTTTATATTGTGTTGTTATTTGTTAACAATATTATACGTATTTCAATGAAGAAATTCGTCTTACTTTGTATATGGTTTAAGTTTTCCTCAGTACAATATCATGTTTGGTTAAAAGGGATAACGTTTAAAATTTGTGGATATATTGCATGACACCCTCTTACGTTTTGAAATAGGACTAATTCTCGATTTCATATGAATACATGGATTCATTTTAAAGAGGTAGTTATTCTAGCTAAGTAAATATATTCAATACATCGTCCGCATGGAATAGTCACTTTGGCATAACGCTAACACGTAGAGAAAGCTCTCAAAAGAAAAAAAAAACAATTTTAAAACATTCTTCTTTGGTGCTCCACTCCTATTGGGCTTGGTGTAATGATAAATAATCTATAGCTTTTCTCGACAAATGTGCTATCTAACACTGATTTTTTTTTTCAAATTGGACTAATAGTTGCTGAGACTAGCGCGTTCAACTAAAACAACGAATCCTCCAGCTTTATAATATTAGTATAGTTTAAAGCCTAGTAAATTAAATCTGTATTCGAATTGAAAAAAAATGAAGTAAGAGTATTTTAAATCGTTGTGTCTTATATAATAAAGAACAGTATTGAGTTATTTAGACATGTAGTTATTATAACAATGATGTAGGTACTATGTGTTCCACGTAGGAGACCGGACGACCCTGCTCACCTCGATGTTTGTAACGGATACCTTATTATTGTCTTTTAAATATATCTTTTGTGTGTTTAGTTTATTTGCACGGTTACTTCCTAAATGTGTATTTTTAAATAAGACAATCATTAACTATTATTTAAAAGGTAAATCCTTACTTGTCATAATATTTGCCATAGATTCTCTCATATATTTTATATATATATATATGTGTATATATAATAAAAATGTAAGTCTAACGTGTCTGTACTTTTTCGATCTTCGTGAAAAAAATGATGCAGGTTTATAGGAATAAGTAATAAAATCCATTTTTAGAAACGTATGTCTATCTGTTTGTAATGAACACGCATTACTGCTAAAGTACTAGGTTCACAATAAAACCATACCAAGAAAATCATAAAGCATTTCTTCAAAAATAACTTAATCTTTGTTTCATTAAAATCGGTCAACTCTATCAAAAGTTATTGTAATTTTAATGATGACGCGGCGTAAATACGAGAGAAAATTAGATAAGTAAATTGACTTAATACATTCAAATAACTTTTTTACATAACACGTAGACGAAAGCGCGGGCACAGCTAGTTTGTAATAAAATTGCCAGTAGAGTAGTGTATTATCTTAGTTATTCGATTAATTGTATCGATATTAAAATCTCATTTTAAATTTAAATTTTACGCTAACTAAAATTGTTAGATGTCACTAGTCATTTTTAATAAAACATATTTTACACATTTCACCGTTACATAAGGAGTAAAAGTTACAAATTCTTCGATGATTTTCAACTATTTCTGATACACACAACACACAATTTTTCCCATAGAGTGACCCCGTACGCATTCAGTTCAAAAATGATTCATATTTTTCCTTAATTAACAATATTGTTCATGACTACTGCTCTTAATTGTTTAAATATTCATGTCACCATTCGCGTCATAAATATTTAGTCTGAAAGTTACGTGTACAATTTCAGTGAGTAATACAATAATGTGACAGAAACCTTATGCCGCTTACGTGTTGTTAATGAATGAATTCATCTATTTAATGAACGGCAGTGTTCCCGGAATTATCCTTAACGCAATCGTGTTCTCCTTATGTCGAATTATCTCCGTAGTTCCTTGATTTAATTATGTGTAATATGATTCATATATTATTATGTGCCGTTTAATTGTAGTTTTGATATTTATGTCTTGCATTTAGTAAAAGACCGGCATAGTCTAAATATTAGAAACTGTTACAAACTGGTCATCTTATGTTTGAGATTTAGCAAATCCAGTAATAGTTTTTTTAGGTTAGGTGTTAGGTTTTACAATTAAGTCCCAAAGCATGTTATCGATTTCCCGTAGTATAAGTTTAAGCGCCATGTCAAGTGGGTTTTGGTATCAAAAGGCTATTATAGAGTGGATTAATATGTGAACGATGGTGATGTCTAGAATGGACTCCTCTCTGTGCAACCAATAAAAACGATTATATGATGTATTGGAAATATACTTATATGTTAAAAAGATAAACCAGATCGAGTTTCTTGCCAGTTCTCGATGACTGGGTTGTTTTCCGAATCGGTGGTAGTTTTGACATTCATGGCCTTATTAGGGTCTAAAGTGAATACTGTATTTTTGAACTGATTTGATTTACGCATCTATCGAATGATTTTACTTCTTTGTAATAATATTTAGTTACTTTAAGGCCTTTTATATATTTTATAGGTTCACTTCACGATCTCACATTATTTTAAGCACCTACGACATGGAATAAGATAATTTAATACAATTTCAAGCCTACAGAATGGATGTTTTTACAGTGTAGCTTTCGAAACATACTTATAGGTGTTTGACTGTACATTTTCAATTTGAGCTAGCCGTGTGTAATTAGAATATCATGTTTTCATAATGCATATAAAATTAGCTATAATATCTATAAGAATATAAACTATTTGCTTTCAACATACTGATTTTTTTTAATAGTTGATTATTCATAAGAAAATTATTATGTCTGTATATTACTAATTAGGTTTGTAGGTTGAGTTGTTTTAAGTGTTTAAGATTTATTGTTAATATTAAATCTTATAATAGGAATTTATAATTTATATTTCATTGCATATTGTTAATGTTGCATGTTAAAGGCATTATTAATATAATTATTCAATTCTAACACTAGATGTCACTAAATAGATTCAATCGTAAACGCCCTAAGAATATGTCTCGACTGTCTTGAGTAGACGAGAAAAGAGTTTGATGCAAAAATAATTTGAAATATTTCAGGGCCTATAAACTAAAATACACATCGCGTTTTCGCCGACTATTGTCACGTAAATAGACGGAACGATAATAAAAGCGTGTTAGTATAAAAGCTGAAAACCCGACAATAAGTCGTATATTTCGCGTTAAAGAGGCGAGCTTAACCTGCGAGACGTGTCGGAGACAAACGGACCACTCCGGAATCGTATGTTCACATTCGTCTCACATGGACAAATAATGTGTTTTTAACATTTCGTATTGTTTTGTTAAATCGTAAATACTGTACAAACAGTAAAGTAAGCTCTCAGTGCGCGGGCGGCGCGCGGCTGCGGTATCACCGTGAAAGCGCGCCGACGATGTTACGACTTGTGGAATTTGTTCCCTTTATTCAAATACTGAAAATCAATACTGGCAGTTGAATATGATGACTTGCAGATAGATTTACTTATCAATTTTATGTCTATTTATATAACGTTTCGTTTACTTGATGATTTTTAAATATAGCGTACTAGCCCCTGCACGCGACTTCTTTCGCGTAGTAATAGTTACTTTGGGCTGACGCTAACACGCAGCGGAAGCTCTCAAGAAGAAAAAATCCCGATTTTGAAACATTTTTCATTCGTGCTCCACTCCTATTGATCTTAGCGTGATGATATATAGCCTATAACCATTCTCGATAAATGAGCTATATAACACTGAGAGTTTTAAAATCCGACTAGTAGTTTCTGAGATTACCCACTACAACGTCACAACATCACAAACTACCTCTTTATAATATTAGTATATATAGACGTATAGATTACTTGTTGCCATCATATTAATTATCCATACAATTTATTAGCCGATACTAGGATATTTATTTTTACGATTACTTTTGAAACTACATTTACCTTTTCAATTACTCTATAGTATAATAAAAAAAATATATATTTTCACAAGAAAGTAATCTATATTATTTTCTCGTTGAGCCCTTTATTTTAACGATTCATTTAAGCGGTATTTAAAGTTTAAATTGTTCGTATGTCAACTAAAACCGGAGCAAAGAAGAGATCACTTGAATTCTAATGCTTTCTTTGCCCAATGTTTAAATATTTGAATTTGTTAAGTGGCCGTACATTGACGAACTGACAAGGCATGTGCCAGATATATTCAATATTCATCGCCTCAGATACTGGATCACACAACACTAGCGTGTTAGAAAATTATTTTACCTGTGGTCAGCGGACGGAAAGCTCGTTATACGTATGAAGATATTGACGTTTCGAATGCTCACATACTTATTGTCTCGTGTCGTATTAACTTTTGTGTACTAATTAGTGGGCGGCTAGTATGAATACATTATAGAATGTCATCACGACCAGATATTTATTCTGCATACATTTATTATAAACTTATATTGTACGTTGAATATAAAAAAAAAACGATAACGTCCTACGAAAAAATTGAGCTACATTATTATTAAGATAATTATAACGTTAGATAATACATATATATTATTCAAAGGTCCGTTTAGGATCGCGTGTACGCGGCAGAATCATGCGGTGTCAATCTATGCAAATTTCTTCGAAACGTTTAACTGGCTGCTTGGTCTGCTCCCACAAAGGCTAACGATAATACACATTTATATAACACCAGTGTAAAATGAGCTCCGTTCGTTAAAACACTCTGTTACTAACGGCGTTCGCGTTTTGTTAATAGCAGTTCTACTTCCTCTGGTTGTTTATATCCTCGAACAAACACCTTGATTACAAAGATAATAATTTTGATTCATCTTAGCTTTTTGATGATTTTATGTCAATAATCAGACTGGGAGCGTGGTAAACTATTTAATTTGTTTTTATAGTTGTAGCTATGGGATTTTTTCATCGTTTTAAACAAGTACATTTAACCTTTATAACGGTAATAGCATAATAAATAAAACAATATATATTAAATATAGGTTATAACGCGCATAATATATTTAAAACTGCATCAATTTCGAGACGTAAGCGGCGACGAAAATTAGTGCTTGCTCGCCTACTTATAGCCCTTAAGTACAATGTGGAGTAAATAAATACAGTACAAAACCTGAGCGAGTGTAATTTGGCTCGAGGAAACCTCATTTAACTTGCAGTGGTGGGGTCCCGAGAACGGATAATGTAAGCACTGATTCTTTGTCTCAAAATGAGGTAAAAATAAATTTAAAATGATGTAAAGACATTGAACGGGTGAAAAGAATGATGGGTTGGACCAGCCACACCCAGAGACGTGGAAGGATCGACCGAAATAATTATACTGTCAGTTACTTGAAAATCCATTGCAAATATTATATTATGAGATTTTATAAGAGATACTGAGACTCATAACTGAATATTAGATCAAAGCGTTTAAAAATACCAAAGTATTTTATCTACATGCACCTTTACTATGTTGTAATTTGTTTTGCATTTTTAAAGGTTTATTTCAGTGGTGGAAAAGCTAATGGGTTAATGATCCATTAAAAGTCTTTGCATGTCTTTCAATCAAACTTTCTATGTGATGAATACAAATTATAAGAAGAGAAAATACTTACTTTTCTTTCTGTAACTGTCGCACCAACCCGACGCGAAGTCTTATAGTTATGGAAATGAATATCTACAAAGCTGATAGTCGGCAGCCAAGACGGCATCCCGTCTCTATAATCCCTAGAATCATTTAACACTCTCTTCTCTTCATTGAAAAATGTCCTGGTGTTCTTCAATTTCTTCTTTATTTTTGTCATCGCGCTTTTGAAACGGTCGGCGAGCGCGTTTCTTTGTTTTATTAACTCTGCCGTGTCTTTGGTCTGTGTCGAAAGATGCTTTCGTATATGTCTCCCTTTGTGATCTATCCGAGGGTCTTTGGTTGGTTGTGTTAGACTGTCATGCTTTCTTTCATGTCTGACCTTGTGTTCTAACGTTCGTGCCTCGGATGGTGTTAGACACATCGTTATGATTATTACCACTGATGTAGCTACCAGAAGCTTTTTAGGAAAATCTGTAACAAAGAGTACAACGTTTAGAACTCTCGATGAGATAGTATTTTGTGCGTGCAATCATGATATAGATAATCAAAACCGCTATGTTTATTACGTCTTACTTATCTTTGTAAAAGCAATAATTGAATTGAATGACTAATAAGATGATAACAGGTAAAGTACAAAAGTTTCATGTTATCTCTGTGTATGCAATAGTGCAAATATTGCAAAATATAGTTTCTTTAATATGTTAGTAGTTGCGATGTAGTTGAGACAGTTGTAATTAAGGAATTGATATCCAGCCTCAATACAAGTTGTCGTTTCTTTGAAGTAACATATAAAAAATAATAGGCCTGTGATTATATAGATGGTTTGGTGTAGTCCCCGTGCATAAGTATGCGTTCCACGATCTCATCTCGGGCTGCTTTCTCAACCATTAGCCCACGTTGACGTGCGTGTACGACGCACGTGATTTTTTTTAAAATAAAATTCGGTCTGTATAAACGTCTGACAATGGTTTCAGTTTTTTTAGATTATTATTCATAATAATAAACCATTGAGAAATAATCTACACAAATTAAAAAAAAACACAGTGTGTTGCCTGTTTGAACTAATCATTTAAAACTACTAAACTTAATGTAATTATTATTTTTGTTGGCTAATAGAGGAATTTTAAAATTTTTAAAGCATAGGTTACGCTAAAAATCATGGCAGTTTTAAACTAGTAACATTTTTTTTTTCAAGGAAACTTTAAATTTTGTAAATCTTTATAATCCGGGTAAAACAATTACCGCGAAACGACAAACTCATTTTCGCGAGAACCAATTCGAGGAACTAACTGGTTTAGTAATAAAATATATTGTAATCTTCATGATTTTAATTTCATACACAACAGAGATAATACATATTCTATAATGTTACAATAACGCGTAGTCTGTGTTATGAATTTGTATATTTTTTACAATTTACAGGCTTTCTCGTAATATGCGTATTGAGGAAAGTGTCACGGCTGTTTGCACGTGCAATAGGTATTGTGTGAAAAATTTCATATTATGTCCACTCTTACGATTTAACCTTTGACAGTTATTGAAGGTTTTGCCGTCTTGTAACGGAGCAGTAAAACATATTTTATGTCCATACTCAGCCTTACAATTCTGTTCAGCGATGTTTTTTATAATTTTAAACGGCGTGAGAGAGTCCTACATGAGAATAAGTTAGTCTCTGTTCGATTCGAGTGTAAATCATTAGAATTATTGACCTTTATTTATTTATATATCAAAATGTTTGTAAAAAATATTTATCGTTTTTTATGCAATTTACAAATTACACAGTTATTATTTACGTACTACAGTTAAATATATATAATCGAATATGTAATACGTTAGTTCAATAAGTGAATTTACATTTCTGTATTACGTCAGACGAGGATAAGCGGAGGTTTATGGTCAGTGATTCATTAGGTCAATTCGTGCCGTTGACAATATAATGTATGTTAAGTAAATACGGATGATAGAGAAGAATATATCGTGTGAATTATTTGTAGTTTGTATTGTGGATTATATTTTGGGGATAACTAAAATTTGGAATTTATTACGAACAGTATAATCAAAGCTATTCGTAAAGTAGATAATGCTCTTATATAATTGACACCGCGAAAAACACGCGGCATTCACACACGATCTTCCATCATGGGGTTTCCCGAACAATTTACTATTTTTGTAATTGTCCGTTTCCAGTTAACCTTTTGTTTTACATACTCCATATAATTGTTATTACAATCAGAATTTAGACGCGATGTAATAAAGGTCTAGTTCGATGAAGTACGGTCAAAAACGAGTATCAAAAAGCTGATTTACTGAAGCAGTTTAAGGCAATTAAGCTCAGAAACTCAGAAAATATGATAACTAATAGGAATTAAATAGTCGTGTGTAAATTTGCGTCCTAATATATAATTGGTGAGATATAATAAAATCTATTAATCTCATACTTGGAAGTTGATTCGAATTAGGGAAGTCAAAACTATATCGTATGACAGATCATCGACATATTCCATAGAAAAACTCTTTGTACAAACGCCGGGTAATTAATGTTTTCCATACTTACACGTATCACTGTTTGTATCATATATTAGCTTATGCTCGTAGCTTCACTCGTCTTAATGTATATTTGGTTTATGCCTCGATATTACTACTTCTTTTAAATGAGAAATACCCAAAATCTTTTTCTGTAGCCCTATAAACGTATATGCAAAATTTTATGATGGTTGGTTTAGTAATTAAGGCCTAATAATGAAAGTCTAGTAATAAAAGCCTAATAAACAAGTAAAGTCACTTTTGTATTAATAATATTAGTAAGAATCATGCCCAATTTGAATAAGATTATGAACTATATTCTATAGGAAAAAATATTACGATAAACATTGTAAAGAATGAATTAACTTTTTGACAATTATACTGAGAACTGTTTCATTTTCTTTTTTCGAGAAAAAGTTATGAGTTCAAGCAATTTTTAAATGAAAGTGTAATACCATATTAAATTAAATGACGTACCCGATTTCCTTCTTGTAAAAATGATGTAGTTATTTTAGGCTTATTATTATTATTTTTTTAATTGTAAATTTGTCACTAATTCTTACCCCGACAGAACTATTAACGATTTTAAATTGCGTTTGCTAAATTTTGTCATTATTGCCTATCCCCTATTAAAAAACCTAATAATATATAATTTAGATTTTCTGTAAAGTCCTCGATCTATATGTAAAACTCTCGGAAATGTTTAGTTCAACAGACAAAAAACACGACATTTTTATTTTACTTGTATGCATAGATTACCTAGAGGGTGTATTACACACCAATTTGGTTTTACTGAAATTACATTACAAGAAATTAAAATTTAAGGTATCGTAAAAAATGAATATTTATTATATCTACCCACTTCGAACAATCGCTTGTTTACTTTCTTCTTACATTTGTAATATATGTTAAACTGTTACCTGTTACATGTATTAAATTAAAACTTAAACACACACCAGTTAAAAAGACATCCATGAACAATGCATTGATGTAGCTCCTTTGGGCAAGTCCATATTCATCCGAACAACAGAGTCCCGATCTACTTATTGTTGGGATTATTAAATTTACGAACTAAATCTAAAAACACTGGCCGTAAACACTCACGATAAATCGCACCGCGAACCGAAAATTAGTAATTAAATTTTCATTTATAAAAAAATTAAAAAACACGACTGAAGTCGATAATTCGCACTCGAATTATAATGCGGTGATAGGAAGCGTGTGTCACCGCTGTGGTTTGAGAATCGAGTGAGACCGGCGCGCGACCTGCCTGCGCCCGATGAATGAATACGAAATTGCGGCACAGTACATGAAATAGCCGGTCAAACTATGCGAAAACCCTTACCCGTGCCGTACGGAAAACAAGCTTTTACCCTTCCGGAGACTTCCTAACGTTATATATTTTTAATTAACACATTTGAATTTATAAATACAAATTTTATGGTAGTTATTTTTCGATTAAAATTATATTATTACTAACCTTGCCCGCGACTCCAACGATAGTTATTGTTTGTTGTTATAACTCTTTATTGTAATAAATAGCAAACACATACCAAAATGGATGTTATATAAATACTCAATGCCATGGTGATCAGTTGAACGGCATAGGACAAAATGCTTTACAACTTTATCAAGTGGGAAACAAAATAATATTTATTAAACACAATCTCAGATATACCGACACACATTTTTATATAATTACGGGTGACAGTTATAACACGCACACGCACATTACATTAGGAAAGTATAAATAGTAGTTTAAATTTTTCTTATATTTCTCAATGAACTGCGCAAATTTCTTCACTTTTCTTTCCATAAGAACCTACTATGAAGAGTTTAAAAAAATGATGAAATAGGTAAAGTTTTCTCAGCTTATAGCGTGACCAAGGGAAATAAGGATCTATATCTGTATACATAGACCTGATTATTACACAATGGTATATTTAATTGTGAAATTCTTATCTCATTTGTGAAATATTTTTACAATAGTACTATTTAGTGTATAGCTAATTTGTGTGGGAATATGTGTTTTTTTTAACGTAATTTTTCGCTTACGAAGGACGTCTCCGCGGATGGCGTTTGTCGTGATCTCGTGCAAGTGATTCGGTTATACTTTGATGGTGATTCATCGATGAGTCTATCTTAAAGTGAGTTTTTATCGGGCGTTATTCGACGCGGCGATTGTTCCACGGACCACGTGTCGCATCTTCGAATCTCTAGATATAGATTAATGATAATTAATTTGAATAATTACCACTTGAAACGTTATCATATCGTCGTAGCGAACTATACCTATATAAATGATTTATTATTTGTCTGTCGTATTGTGTTTGGTTGTGGGAGGTATGTATGATTGTAGGTTTAGATTGAGACAGTTTAATGTGAACCATTTTTCTTTACTGGAACCGACAGAGAAGTAAAATTATACTTTCTAGAAGTGATCAAATTCCAAACTCGTGGGTTTGATTTTTTTTTCGTGGGGCTAGCCATAGACAACTTCACTTCCCGCTGTGATCATAGTCTGTACCATACTAAATAGAGAAAAAGAGAACTAGTCTTTGGAATTTTGGAACAGAGAAAGAAAGTTAGCAACATATATTCAATTTTAGAAGGCAATTAATGTGTCATTAATATAAATGATTTATCGAATTTTTTCAAAGTGGTATTTTATGTTTTTAACTATAGTCCAGTATCTACAATAAATATAGTCAGTTCTAGCGGAAATCGAATCTACAACCTCAAAAGCTTATTGCAGAAATACTGACCACTACAAAACGTAGATAAGTTTAGATTATTTTTTATTCTGATTGTAAAGAGAAATAGGTACAGATTTATTGATCTATGTAAATGACATCTAGATTCAAAGTTTGTACAATATATAAGCGACTTTCGTTTTCTTTTTTTACACTGATATGACATGAAGAGTGACGTCCGCGGATAAATAAAACGAACGATCAAGGACACCTACATACACAAGTAATTACATAAATTATATAGTAATTTGACGTTTTTTTGCAATAATAATTTAGTGTATGTAATACCTAAGCAGATGTTAATTGGGTCGCTTAAATTTTCACATAAGAAGAATACCCTACCTACATACGTTTGCTATAGTAAGTTAAAATTTTGTTAACGAGCTTCTATTGTTTTCTCAGATTAGGCGAGTCAGATACTAATTAAGACATTATGTAGAACTTTTTTCATACACTGTAAGCTTTGAAATGTTGTATATATGGTTCTCGTATCGAGTGTGGTTTGTGGTTTGGCCATTAGAGCTAGGGTTGTCGGTTTTAGTTATAGGGTTTCCGTATTATCTATAATAAGTCGCGTCGCGTCGATATATCTCTTAAAACAGAAGCGGATACAGAATTTATTTAACAGGAGAGGAAGAGCTTTTGTTTGTGGTCTGGTCACAAATAATATGTGTACTTTACCTACTCAACAAGACCATTCTTTTAATAAAGTAATTGATTAAATGTTGATTAAAGTTGAGATAGGCGAAATATGACTTTGAATTTGCAAACAATATGGTTGAGCAGAAGTGAACCTTTTTCGTTTGACGCTCCGGAGAGATTTAACGCGGGAAGAGTTCAAAAACGGAACGTGAACGGTTCTCGCGTAACAGTTGGCAACCCTAATTCAAACGGACAATTCGTGTTTACTTTGACACGTTTTTTGTCTCGCGGCTAACAAGGCGATGCCATTGTACGTGTTGTGTTTAGTGATAGTGTCAATATGGTATTATTATGTTATGATTAATAGATACTAACATCCCCTGTGTTTCTTTATATGTTCCTTTTTTCCGCAGCAGATATAAATAACGAGTTATATAGCTTCGTTTGTAAATGAGCAGCTTCTGCCTTCGGTTAATGTAGATTTAACTTATCCTGCGGAGTCAGTACATTTTATTCTGCATAAGAAGTACATATGGTTAACGAAAAATTCCACTTTCGCGTTGAGTTTTTGGTGGGATCTTGGAATGTCATGTAGTACATTTTATATTTTATTTATAATCTTGTGTTATTTGGCTCTATTGGTATTTTACGTAATGTAGTTTGGTTATTTTGCACGAGTAAAGTTGATGGGAAATATTATCACGGAGCATGGAATCTAACTTGCTACAAAAACTCCCTGGGCAGTTAGTTCTGACAGGAGAGCCACCATCTTGTTAAGACTTATAATTAACGCAAGAAACTTTTAATATCCAATTTACCTACTCGACTATGGCAGTATTAATCTGCTGAAAGATTGGTTACTAAAAATAAAATAATAATATTACTTTCGTATTTATAATATTTGCTAGGATGTGTTTCATACATAATTATGCTTCTTACGTTGAGGTTGCTACAAAAATAATTTGTTTTTTTTTTCAATTGATTTGCAAATAATATTACATTTATAAAAATAGAAAGGTATTATAAATCTCAGCATGTTAATAGGTAAAATTGCAAATTAACAGCACATGACAGAAAATCCCATAAGGACAAGTTTTGTTTAATTAATTGTGGTAACACCCCAAGTATGTAAACAGACGTCATTGGGAATGAATCACTAGTTTTGTAACTTGCATGAATCGTGACGCGACTCTGCCCACTCTTTTTGAGTCAATAAGCGTAAAGATAGAACGAAGTATTTTACAATCTATAGTATAATATCAATGGACATTCCTTACGATCTAACGATGCCAATTACTCGGCTTTCATTAATTATCTTTTCCATTATTGTTTTATTTTAATGAAAAATAGTCTTGTAATCGGATGTTAGCGGCCTTTCCGTGACTGTCTCATTGTGTGAGTCACGGATTTTCCGAATTTTCGCTATGGGAAAATTATAGCAATGGAATTCTACACTGCTGGACAAAATTTTAAGTCAGTCTCTTTGAAAATTATTTTGTAATAATTATTGAAAATAATAAGTATTTGATTTTATATTCTAAATCGAATTAACCTTATTCACGTTCGGTTGTTTGTTGCACTTTCGGATCTTAACTACTGAACCTATGTTCATCCAATTCTGCATACCCGTTGACAAGGGTACAGAAAAGGACATGGGGTACTTTTCACCCAAAATAAAGTACTGTTCCCTAAGGTTACCTCAAATTAATATTAACTCGAGCGAAGGCCGTGGATAAAAGCTAGTATCATATAAATTTGAAGTACTATCTCAAAGAATTCTAAATAAACTGGGTATTGCATTTTAGTAAGAAGCTGTGTGATATTATATTAAGATCTTTATATTAATAATATATTGGTCATCTGAAATTGGTCAACTTTAATATTTACTTTTTATTTTAATAGTGTGATTGATCATTTAGAAAATTGGTACATATATGTAGTTTTTCATGGAGAAGTTTCTTGTGCTGTCCTTTGTACTAAACTCGTTACTAGATTAATATTATTATTAATATTTTTTGTAAGACTTTTCTTGTGTTTTATCGTATTAATGTAGTATAATTTATTTGTCGGGAATTACACATATCTTCTGCATGAAAGTATTTCGCTACACTTGGCAATGTGTGTGCAAAACTTTAAGTTAGAGCCTGAAAGCGTAACAGACAAATTAACGCACCTTCGCGGTCAGGATTTTAAGCGGGCGAAGTTGCAGGCAATTGCTACCACGATATACAATGCCGATTAAAATGACCTTTGTACTCTTTTGTAAATTATCTTGTTATATTTTAATATTCGTTATCTAAATCAATGTTATTCGATTTTTTTTAATAGTTCAATATTTTGGCCACAACTACAAAACTGAAAACATATGAACGCCGGTGTCAAATCACGGAATGAGTTCATTTCGATATTACTCATTCACCGTCTGTAGAAAGTATGCTCGTTAGATCCGCGTAGCTTTGCCCGATTCGTCATCCTTTAAATATTAAATAACTTCACGCTACGAAATTATTCTGAATATTAAGTGTCGATGTATCCGTTGGTAAATTAATAAATAAACTTAGAAAGTGTTATCTCGACATTCCTAAAAATAACTCGAATTTGAAACTCTATGTATATAACAATATTTATAAGTTTGGTGACAAATATTAATTAGTGTGATCAACTAAAAACATAATCTAAAGTATTACTGTATAATGTAGTTTGAACTTTATCTCTTATTGCTTGGCTATTAAAGTCTGGGTGCATACCAACACAAAGTTTCTTACGAACATTTAGCAAAGAATTTGGCGAAGCCGCCGATGTCTATCACTTCTTGAAAGAATAATCCAGAAATTAAAATGCGAAAGTGAATTTATTTGCTATGTTTTCGCACCTTAAATACTCAACCAATTATAATGAAATCATTCATACACGTTGTCAGGAAGAGTATAGAAAATGACATAGAGTACTTTTTGTCCAAGAAGAAAATTATTGTTCCCTACTAACTACAAGAAAACTCTAGTCTCTCAATAATTTTCAAATCAATGACTGCGATGTAGTTCTTTAAGTTATTCTTTTAATTATTGTATTTACTCTTACATTTTAAATGTTATATTTTTCATGATGTACAGAAAAGGTGCAGAGGTGGTTAATATTGTAAATTCTTCCGCAAACACTGTTTCGTCAGCTAATTTTACTTTACCGTAAACTCAAATAGCGTAGCTTCCTCGACTGTCTGACTGCGGCCGGCTTTACATTGGCAATACGCGAAATGTCATTGTTCGCGAGCCACAATATAAATCATGCTTTACGTATAATTCGAGAAAGCCTCACTGTGTTAATACCTTCCACCCTACTTACGCCACAGATTAAAATTAACTTCCCATGTAGATTGAAATGATTTTCGAAGTCCAACGTTTTCTATTGTTAATTTCTAAGCTGTGATTAGAGTTAGTGGGGTAATTTTCATTTTGTACGTACATAATAACAATATGGTTTGTTATAATCTATTCGGTGTGAGTATAGAAGTAAACAGCAATACAATATAATAGCTATACATTAAAGCGTTGCGGTGAAAAGGTGATTTTGCTTATTCATATATGTGACGGCATTTATTGGATATTTACTATTTGTATTACTTTGGTGTATTTCTTCTGCAGTGGTTAAATATACGCAGAAAATATTAGTTGTTTTTAGTAAAATTATTTTGTATAGACTATCTTAATAGTTACATAAATTGTAGATTCACCCACTTCATATTACTAGTAGAGCTTAGGTCATTTCTATTACTATTAAAATAAGTCATTGGTATTATACGAGCCCTGTAACTTAAAAAGATAGATTTTATATAAAAATTAGTACAATAGACATCAATTATTTTATTATTTTAATATCATTTTATGCCATATTTGGCGATAGTCTTTTATTATTTTTGTGGTGTAATATTTTAAAGTTTTGTTACTACTATTGAAATCTTAAAATACTTTGAGCAATTTAAGTTACATCTGTTATTTTTTTTATTATTATGGCTTCTCTATCTGTCAATGTATGTGTATGTATAATGTATAATGTATAATGTGTATGTGTATGTATAATCTATATGTCAACACCTTAAAGTTGGTGTAGTCATTTCACAGATTAGCCTGAACAAACAAGCGACAATCCAATTTGGTTTATATGTGTATGTGTTTTGGGTAATTTATTTATTAAATTATTCTAGTCGCACCGATCTTATTAATTTGCCAGAAGTCGCTTAACCGCTTATCTCGGAATATCAAGTTAGTTATGTGAATACATTAAAGGTAGAAGCTTTGGAATATAATATTTATGTATTATCCTGGATGTTATAACCTTCAAAATGTGTTTTATGAGATATCACGTTTGAGGATATAGAACGATTATGTCATATTACTAATTCAAAATTAGATACAGGTAAATGTATAATAATGAATAGAATTATTTATAATATGAGAATAAGATTATACTGTTACGTATATAATTACGGGATTTTGTAAATATATTGTGGTAATTGATTCTTTAAATATGATTTTTTTTTTCATTATAATATAAATATTGTTTTTTTTTTATATAATAATATTATAGAGTGTCATATATATTAACTCAGTATGTACATAACATTATCTTATAGTATATATAAAATAATTATTTACTTACTAAATCTGAGTGGTATGGTTTTCTGTTTCATTGAGGAACATCCTTTACAGCAGCAGGAACAATTACCAATCATTTTTATTTCGTATCAAATTATCACAGTTAAAAAAATAATCTTTGGTGAAAATATTACAGGTTCTTTTTACTAATCACTCACACGTCGCACAATAAAAAAATCGAATAACAGGAGGCACGTGCTTCATTACAGTGCACGCAAATATTTGCGGTTACGTTTGACTTGAGTTCACGTTGCAAGCGGACGGTTACGTTCGGTTCGCCGCGTTACGTACAGTGTGTATCCTGAACGGATTTCCACGGCTTTTATGTGGCTGGCCGGCGCTCCTGTGTTAAAGGGTGCAAAAAACCGATTGTTTGATTTAGAGGGCCCGGCGCGCCGTGCGATATTACGTCACGGATGCGACGTCGCGCGCGATTAGGACGTAAACGGGCACATGCTCTTGCGCAATCGGTTGTTCAAATAAATACATGTGTTTCATAACCGGATCCTGGCCTATGTGAAAATACGTTCCCCGGGAGTCGTCGATCGGTTTTGCGTGTTTGCAATTTTTTTTTTAATTTTATTGTTGACTAATTAAACCTTGATTTGGGTTCAGCTTGGTGTTTAATTAAATGAATACAGTTAACTATATGGAACTTTATAATTATTATTTTAAAAAAAAGTAGTTAATATTCATATAATATTAGTAGCCGATAATCGTTCGCTTCGCTATAAATTAATAAAACCTGATCAAGGTCAGAAACAATCCAGAAAATCAATAGCCTAATAAATAGCCTCACGAAGGAACTATATTCTCATTATATGTGTATAAATTCATACAAAGATATTAACGCAAAACTATAAATATTTTATTGCATATTGATTGCTCGTAAGCATATAAAAAGGTGTCTAACAGTCGATTTGCCTCGATTAAAATTGTTTTATTAATAAACGAAGATGATCAACTCATGAATATTCATCTTGATGATGTATCTAGATAAAATAGGAGTTGATAATTGGTTAGTGGGTGATACACAAACGATTAACTTACGATTAAGCAGGAAGAAATCGAGCGAGTTGCTTAGATTCATCTTTATATTATAAAAAGATATTGGTCAGTTTGAGATCGATAATCTTCCATAGCGTTTGTGGGTTTTCAAGAAGAAGATTTATATAGTATTTATGTAATACTAACTCGTCATTAACACATCTAATTCTGTACCATACAATCAATTCTCATTGAAATTGGTATACGTAAATATCTTACCACGAATATGCACAAGAAAAGGATTATGTAAATGTAATTATTAAAAGATATCTTAAATTGCTAAGTTAACGACGGAATACAAAAATAAGAACGAGATTAAATAGTTAATCTGTATATAAATAGGCTAATACAAATTAGTTGAGTACACCTTTCGGTACTAATTCTCAACCATATCGGTTCTATCTATTCTCTATTCTCTGTTCCTCTTCTCTTCCCCTTCCCTCTCCACTCCCCATTGCCCATTTCTGCCATCCCCCCAAAACACATGCTAGCAACGCACTTGCGATTCTCCTGGTGTTGCTAGTTTCTATAGACGATAGTGATCGCTTAACATCAGGTCACCCGCCTGTTCGTTTGCCTCCTATATAACATAAAAAAAATTTTGGTAAAATTTAGTGTTATCAGTTGAATAACAGTACACAGAAATACACAGAAGTACAGTAACAGAAACAGTTGAATATAATATGTATTATCTTTATTTGTCTATTCGTCATACTTTAATCTCCTTACATCTACGATCTACAGTATTCGTACAATATTATCGATAATACTATGTATGTATTAACATGTGATGAAAAAACATTTATGGTCGAATTTAGACAATTGGAGGACTACTAATTAATTTTAAACGGCTCTAGATATGGTCTATTAATCCTGGTTTACCAATATATTTTGATTATATAATTGCTAATTTTAAACGCGTACATCGTTTTGCTATTACAACCTAATTTGGAATCTCTTCGGACAGCGTTATTTTTAAATTTCACGTCCGCCATGTTTGTTATCCGTTTGAATTTCAGAGACGGCATCCCCATCCCGCCTATTCGGAGTCCGCCCCTCGACCTCAATTCTCAAATAATCCTTTACCATTGGTCGTTAAATTAATAGCATGACCTTTTACATGATCATTACTCCAACTTTATTACACATGTGCTTGTATTACGGTGGGAGTTATTTAATTTTATTAATAAAGTCATTAATATTCGGATTTATTGTGACGCGATTTTTGGGTGATATAATACTTTATTTATAATACTTGGTCTGACTTTTTCCTGCATTTATAATTAGGTAACGTGGTTTTACGTATTTTGTATGTAATTAAAGGTAAATATGAAGCTTGTAGTTTTTGAATATAGGAAATTATGAATAAATATTCATGAATATATGAAAATCCAAAATGAAGTCTCTTTAGCGATGGGAATTGAATTCTTGAACTCAATCATTTATGTAAATATTCTAATTTGTCTCAGTTTTCCTTTTAGCTATTACCTAATGCAATTGTAGAAAACTGATAAAATTATTTATAGCACATCTCCAGTTACTCAAAGCTGTAAATGTTTACTAAAAAATAAGTTATTTCGTACAAATATTCAGTACAACTTTTGGATAGATTTAAATGTAATAATTCGGTATGAAGCTCATTTGTCACCTATTCAGTATTCAAACTGCGCTGTTGCTAAGCCACTGCATATATTTATTACACAAAAATTTAAAAATTAACATTTATTTACTATCCGCTGATTGTAGTAACATAAATTATTAACTTATATACATGGCTTCATTTATGTCAATGTAGATTTAACCTATTTCGCGGGAAAATAGACTTTTCTATATGAGAAGTACTTCTGTCCTTTTTTGTACACCTGATAACTATTGATTGGTTTAGACGTAAAAGCGTAAGAAACAAACAAACTCATTTTCGTGATCATAATATTAGTAAGGATGAAAATAGCTTGGTAATATTTATAGTAAACGTTACTCTCCACTACAATATTTAAGGACGGATTTCCGCAAAGTAACTCATTCCTCAATCAAAGATAAATTTAGCTTGGTATAAGAAATTAAAGTAAAAGAAAGTAATTCATTATAATATACCGCTCAGATTGCATTGTCTACTACAACTCTATTTTAATCCCGATCAGTAACGTAATCTAAAAGTTTAGATATAGATTTTAAATTTAGTACCTACGCAGTAAAATATAAAGATTACATTTCAAAATCAGTGAACAGTGTCGCTAAAATACAATATGATATTGGGACGACAAAATTTTCCTCTCCATTGAGAACTAGGTACAATAAATTCTCATAACTGAGATTTTGTTTTTATGACTTATTCATTCATAAAGGGATACGTAAGGTACGATTCATTTGTACACGTAAATAATTAAGGAAATAGTAGTCAATGATATTATGTAATACTTATTTATATATATTTGTTCAAGTTCTGTTATGTTTCTTCGTTGTGTGATTTCCCTTTGATCTGTTTGTGCGAAGTATACGTGACTGGGTACACCGTGTCCTTTATTTTTCGCTTAACTTCCAAGTTATTAGACCTCCTTCATCTTCTATTGTTCAAATAAGCTTTAATTCCACTAAGGTCAAAGAAATTTGATGTTTAAATATATTATATAAAGAATAGCTTCGGCTCGCGGCTACATCTGCTTTTGCGGGTAATAATATACATCTTTACGCGAAAAGCGCTAATTTAAAAAAATATAAATCAACTCATTATTTATTCTAAACTCTAAGTCTATAGAAAATGAAGTAGGCACCTAGTGTCCTCAATAAAATTATCAATGACAATTCAAATGATTGAAAGATTGATTGTATTTAATAATTATCAAAACACATATCTCAACTCTCTTTACATTCTTGATCAAACACTAGACTAACTAGCAGTCAGATTTCTTTCTTTCTCAATAGATATGGATATAAAGAGTAACATTAAAAGTATTTTAATTTGATTAGTTAATTATGATATGTATATAATATCTGTGTCCGCGACTTCGATTAAGTCCATTTAGTTATCTAATTTTATTTCTTTTCAATTCGCGTCGTCATTACAATTATAATAACTTTTTATAAAGTGAACCCATTTTAATTAAACAAAGATTAAATGTTACTCGGGGTTTTGCTTTATGATTTTCTTAGTGATATTTTACCGTGGACGCAGTGCCAGACCAACACTTCTAATACTGACAGAAGTGTATTTAATCAGTTATTCCTAGACATCTGCTATAT
Source organism: Antheraea mylitta (assembly GCA_014332785.1). NCBI lineage: Eukaryota > Metazoa > Arthropoda > Insecta > Lepidoptera > Saturniidae > Antheraea > Antheraea mylitta. Next base: position 2,179,317 of record JACEII010000020.1, read on the forward strand.
TTTTTACATTCTTATTATATGTATAGATTAGTGGGCCCGGCGGGCGTTGTACTGCCCTGATAACATAAAACCTTGACAAATTATAAATATACACCTTTTTCCTGAATCATTGTACCTACTGGTCAAAACCACATGAAAATCTGTTCAGTAGTTTTCGAGCTTATCGCGAAGAGACAGACAGACAGGCGTGGAAGAAGCTATTCTCTCAGTTTTCATGTTTCGATAGACATGAAAACTGCATGTAACAGACGTCTAGAAGTCGTAACATCCTCGTCTCTCGTCTCGTCGCCTGCAGTAATTACCGTAAATGTGTGTACATTGATACAAATATGAATGGAAGATTTTAATTACACACGTGAGATCATCTTACACCGTTGTAGAATTCTTATGGAAATTAAATTTAGTGGTATTCGTGTATTATGTTATGATACAAAAATGATTTAGGCATAAATGTTATGGGATTTTTTTGTTATTTTATGACTATTTCAAAACAAAATAATTCTTTTAAATCTATCCATTTATAAGGCTTCAATATAAATACAAATATTTATTAAATTATGTTGTCTACTTGAGCAACTAATATAACTTGTAAATAAATCATAATCATCTATCTAGTCTTTGATATAAATTATCAAGATTCTGTCTATTTTCACTTTTTCAACAGGTAGTAAAACCACGCTAAAGCTGTTACTGGTTTTAGCATGAATGGGTCCGATCGTCCGGGGTAGTACCATCCGATTCTCAGAAAACCGACGTGAAATAATAGTGCTTGCGTTGTTGCGTTTCGTACGGTCAGTGAGATCACCGGAGGCCCACTTCCCTTCCTTTCCCCACTACCCCTCTCCCTTCCCCTTCCTCTCGTCCCGCTTTCCTTCAAATACAGGCTGGCAACGCACTTGCGACAACCCTTGGTGTTGCTAGTGTCGATGGACGGCGGTGATCACTTAACATCAGGTGACCAGGTGTATATATTAATATTGCAAATATACTGTATAAGTCTGGTAGAAACCTTACAACACCGAGAGAGTATCTCAATCTACCTCAAAGTTGCGGTACTCACAATACTGTTCAAAAAACGGTATTGCTCAAACTGGAGCATGATGTATTCCAACTGAGTCCCTTGAGTAACAATCTACTTTTAATCGACCTCCGAAAAGAAAATTGTCAACATTGGTTAAATTCAAGGTATTTCCCAACATCAGTTGAATTGCAAGAATTTCGTTATTTCATATTTTTTTTAAAGAAAAAAAAAAAGCATATTCGCTGCGGTGTCACATACGGCAATTTTTAATTCATTGTTGTTCACGCTTTCTTAGGCAATTCTACACTCTTGATAGTATTCAAATGTACTGGGTTTTGAACATCCTGATACACACGATTACTCGGAAACTCATTATCAAGGAAACCCCATGCAATGTTCTCGGCTCATTGTCCATTGAAAATCCGCTATGTTATGGTGTGTGATCATACCCGATTGTTGTCTACATAGTTGGATTGTTTGAATGAATTTAGTATTTACGTCAAGTCATTATATCCGTATAGGATACGACGATGTGACTGACTTTATTATTTCAGTTGCGGAAAGTGAAAAGAGGAAAATGAAACGAAACATTGTGAATTGCTTTGCCTTGTTAAATATTTGTTGGGTGAATTTTCTTGCCGGTTCAGTTATTTTGGTAATATTTTTATTGCCGGAACCCGCATTACTTTATCATCGGTTGATATGATATATTTATTGATAATTTTTTTGAATTCATTGATATATCTATTGATAACTGGTTTTTATAATATAACATTTTTAGACATAGAAATTATGCCTTAAGGTTAGAGTAAATACAAAATTCCCTTTGAAATTCTTGCATTTGTGTTTAAAAAATATCTATTTTATTATTCTGTTTGGTTTGAAAATCCATAATAAGGATATTTAAGTGATAAAAACTGTATTTGGAGCGATTACAGCTCAGTAGTAATATCGCCCGTTTGCATCAGAAGAGTCACATCGATCTGAAGGTGCTCTGTTGCGGAGCGGAAAACGCATAATCTATTCTGTAACATATTTTTTTATTTTATAGTAACATAATAGCAGTGTCAACCAACGTCTGGTTCAACCTTTGTTATTTTTTTACGCGTTTATTATTTTTCTTGTTATTTTAATTACTAATACTTCGGTATTTCTATTACTATTTTCAGGTACACCTCGCACAAATAAAAACATACGTTTTTTGTTGTACTGAGATGTGGTAGCGGCTAAATTCCAGACGAAAGTGTAAAGTAATGTCCACTATAATATTTCTTGCCCTGACCCGCAATCTTTGAACAAGGAAAAGAATATTGTGATATTGCATTTCATAATGTTAGGGATATATTCTAACTCCTCACTGACTTACTTATATAGCTATATGTGTCTTCGAATAGTTGCATTTGAGAGACGTCTCTTTAAGTTTGGGGTGTTACCCAGTTTAAGAACAGTGCTATTTAACATTAGGTGCGATTAGGTCAAACAAATTAAAGCCTATAACATATGTAAAAAAATAATATTGATAATACATTTGTTCGGTCTCATGTAATACATTCGTATTCTATGTAATAGTCTTTAGATAAATATTGTAGCATATACTTTGCTCCAATCTTTTACACTATTGCTATTTTATATGAAGGAGTTATTTAAGAAATAATCTATCGGGTTCATTGTATATTTCTAAATGACGTACTTATCTTTTCCTAGATTAGTTCCGTTCATAATTTATTTAGGCATAGTAATCTAATACTAATTTCAAGAAAAATATCTTCATTTTCACATGTTCAGGAGTTAAAAAAAATGTGTCAGAAGTATATTGATGACTCATAGAAAAACGTTTCTAAATTATTAGGCCCAGACATACCGCATTCCGTTATGACGCGATTATGATTGCCAAAAAGCCTTCGGTGACTAACTGCATCAAAAGTTAGGCTTATTCTGAGAACATCTCAAGCAGGTAACTGAATGTTAGAGGAAATGCCATAACGACTGTAGCATCGAAAATTTTAGAGTGTACGATAATGTATTTCTTAGTATTACATTGACGACGTTTGAAAATTGATTTAGTCTTTATCAAATAAAATGTGAAGGGAAATATTAACATATACACATCTATATACGTGATACGTGAAACGTAAATTTTGCACCCCTTTTTAAGCGAATTGCGCGAACGGATGAACTTGAAATTTGGCATAATTAAAGTTTATATAGAGAAGAATAGTAGAAAGCTATTTTTATATAAAATGCATTATAATCATATTAAATCAAATAAAATATAGATTACTCACACTACTTCTTGAATGACACACAACGTATACACACATGTAAATAAAAAAACGTTTCACCATCCTTCACTTTAATATTATCATTTTTCATCCTACATTCAATATTTTTAATAGAATTTACCTTCCGTGCCCTTTGTAATGAACTGGTCAAATTCTAGTTTAATTTGATAATATATAATATGTAACTTCATAATATACATTAATAATTACTTGATAAATAATCTACCTTTAGTAAATTTATGAAACCACTGAAATAATTATCATTCTTTTTGGTCTTATTGGATGTCAAAATGAATAACGGTCGATTCTCGACCACTAGGCGACCACTAGTAATATCTAATTGTTTGAAATTCGTGTTAATTACCAAGATATATTTGCTATATGCTTTAATTTTAACAAAGATTTTACGAGTTTCAACCACAAAGTAATTATAAAATTAAACAAAAGTATCTTACAGTCTGAAAAATAGGGTTACGGGTCTTAAGTACCAACGAAATGAAATCTGATTAAAACAATCTATGATATTATCACAAAGATGGAATATTTTATTTCTTTTTTTAGAATTGAATTCAATACTTAATGGTATTTTATTCGATTTTCGCACGGAGAGTTCAGATATTAAATCGAAAACTGTAAATGTAATCGAGATTAATTTTTACTTTAATTAAAATCGAATTACTTAAATAAAGCCATTACTAGTTTCAGCATGAATGGATCGGCTCGCCACGGGTTCTGCAACCCTCTCACAGAAAACCGACGTGAAGTAACAATGCTCGCATTGTTGCGTTTCGTTCAGTCAGTGAGAGTGCCGGAGGTCCACCTCCCCTCCCCTTGCCCCTACTTGCTCCTCTCCCCCTTACCCTTTCCCCCAAACACAGGCTGGCAACGCACTTGCGACTCCACTGGTGTTGCAAGTGTCTATGGCCGGCGGTGATCATTTAACTTCAGGTGACCCGTCTGTTCGTTTGCCTCTTATGACATAAAAAAAGTGGGGCAAACTATGTGATGCACATGCGCACCATCTTCTCTCCCTTCACTCTCCTATTCCCCTTCCCCCCAACCCCAAGACACAGTCTGGCAACACACTTGCGACTTCCCAGGTGTTACTAGTGTCTATGGACTGTGGTGGTCACTTAAAATCAGGTGACTCGCCTGCTCGATTACCGCCTATGATATAAAAAAAGTTTAAATTTATCGAATATTACATTTCATTAATCGAATTAAACTATTATATTCAGACAACTCTAATAACCACCTCTGCTCCAACTTATATTATGCTTAGAGAGACTACGAGTTTATAAAATGCAACATAAGTAATTCATATTAACGTTGTTCAACAAACATGGTATTCTGTTGTAAAAAAATGTCACGTTTATGGTGTGATTATTTAACAAGGTCTTATCTATTAGTTTTCAAGGCAGCCAAGCCACCGTGGGAGGGAAGTGTAGTATTCAAATCGTCTAGTAAAATATAAAAAAAAGCCTGAATGGAAAAGCTTTCCTGTTTTTCCGGTAGTGTGAGAGCAAATGCTACTTTTGTGTTAGTAACAAAGAATAATTATATCAATTACTCTGGATGTAACTGCTACAAATCTATACTATAATCTATACTAATATTAAAAAGAAGTAAAGCTTGGGAGTTTGTGACGTTGTGAGTTTGTGACGTTGTAGGAGGTAATCTCAGGAAATACTGGTCCGCTTTAAAAAAATCTTTCAGTGTTATATAACTTATTTATCGAAGAAGGTATATACTATCACACTAAAACCAGTAGGAGCGCAGCACCAATGAAGAATGTTTCAAAATCTGGTTTTTTTCCTCTTGAGAGCTTCCGCTGCATTTTAGCCACAGCCCAAAGTAACTATTCCACATGAACGAAGTCGCGGGCAGAGGCTAGTATTCAATAAGAGACTAATTAATAAGAAATATCATTTAAATGAAACCAACTGAAGAAAAGTATAACATTATTAATTAAAATTTAATAAATCGAATTTCCTTTTTAATAGTGCACGCATGTTACCAAACCTTTACAGTTTTTTTAAGGCAACAAAAAGGTTTGCAATGTTCAACTGGGAAAGTACAACGGCCACACATTTACAGCAATTCCATATTGGATACATTAGTTATAATTTAATCTATACTAATATATAAAGCTGAAGAGTTTGTTTGGTTGAACGCGCTAATCTCAAGAATTATCAGTCCGATTTGAAAGTTTCTTTTAGTATTAGAGAGCTCCTTTATCGAGGATGGCTATAGGTTACATATCATCACGTTAAAACTAGTAGGAGCTCAGCACTAATGAAGAATGTCTCAAAATCGGGCTATTTTGGAAGCTTCCGCTCTCTCGAAATCTTCTCGCGCCTCCCGTAAGGGGGGTGTGGGGAATCCGTCTCAGAGTCGCCCCTCTTGCGGAGGTTTCTCTCGCCTCCCGCCTACAACGGGAATGTCTATTAATTTCTTTATCGCCCATCAACATCTGATGGGCGATCTGGGCTTCTTCGACGCCTTATGGCGGAGTGTTGGCAACTATTTGGCTTTCTTCTTGTAAGCGGTTTTCGGCTGAGAGGTCTGGCCATCTTGTTGCAGAGTCTGCAGAGCCCTCAGACATTGCTCGATCGTCTTGGTGTTCTCTGCGGAGGCTAGGATCGTCATGACTGCGTCACGGATTGCGTCAGGGGAGGCTAGTGAGGCTGGCTGCTTTCTCTTGCTTTCCTCCTGTTTTAGGACTTCTGGTCTTGGGTTTTCTTGTATGGCCGGGGTCGTTAGCGGGGGCCATCAGGCTCCCTGATGCCGGTACTTCAAGCATCGTGGGCGCTATGCTGGCGCTTTTCTTTCCCTGTCCGACGTCGCTAGACCGGACAGCGGTTCCCGCTCGGCGATTTCTCGCTTCGCGGCGGAAGACGGGGCATGCGCGTGCATTATTGGAAGGGTGAGGCCCCCCGTAGTTTGCGCAGGAGGCTGGCTCTTCTTGTGGGCGATCGCAGTTTGATGCAAAGTGCGGGACTCCGCACCTTACACAGGCTATCGGGCGATGGCAGTGGTGGGAGGAGTGCCTAAATTGTTGGCACCGATGACACTGTGCTGGGCCCCTCCTCCCACGCCATGCTTCTATGGTTATCTTCATTCGAAGGAGCTCTTCTATATTGTGTATCGCCGGTATGAGGCCTGGAGTTCTTCGCAGAGAACAGTGGTAGATGCACCCAGGTCTACCATTTCTTCCCTGTATGATTCGGGTGTATTCCGGATCGAAGCCCTTCTCTCGGAGGGCCACGGTGATTCTCTCTGGATCCGTGATCACGGGTAGGTCACGGATCGCGATCTTGAGACTTCTTTCTGTACTGGAGGAGTAGGTGAACCAGCTCACCCCGTCTTGTTGTTTGAGGTAGTCATTGATTATTTGGTGTTCCTCGAAGTTCTCAGGGAGGAAGCGAAATCCGCGCCCGTACGTGCGCGCTCTTGTTTGTCATAGTTTCTAGTATTTAAATCATGACAGTCTTTTACGAAATCTAGATGTTCTAAGTTTTTGCGGACATACATAATATCAAGAATGTATTGGGACGGCAGTGTTAAGATACTGAATTCCTAAAACTTAGGTTCGAATTATACGTGAAGTCTCATTTTGCAAATTGTTCAAACTACTCGTTTTTATAATAGATATATGGTGTCTCCCTTAGCTGTGTCCGCCACAGTAAAATACCACAAGAATTTAAGCTATATAAGTAAACGAAGCAGACCAACCCAATAGTGAGAATTTGTCAGGTGGCTAACGCTACGAACTATGAATGCAGCAGAACTTTATATTCCCGCGGATTTTGTTAATATGAGTACCCTGTTGTAATTTAAAGTCTAGTAGGTTAAGCTGCAGTTTGTAAGTGTTCGCGCTAGGCCTTGCCGCCAGGGCGTTACGGTGCGTCCTTGCGTGAACCCGTGGCCCCCTTCAGCGTGGGAGATGGTTCACCGTGGGGTTTCGGTTGATAGGAGTTCGACATTACCCACCTCACCCCCGACAATGTATCCTTTGTAGGATCGCCATATGTTAAAATAGTTTAGTTATGGTGTTCAACAAAAGTTTTTATATTTTAAGAAATTTGTGATTTTTAACATTTCGATAACATATAAATTTCCTAGCGTTCGTTTTTTGTTATCCTCGTATTTTATTCTTTACACTTTACTGACACTTTGAGTCTGTAATTACCTACTTACGAACAAGACTGTAACGATACTTCGTCTTGATAACTTTGACCACAATGTCACACTTGACCTGACACACTCTGTATACTATTGTCCCTAAGGCAGTCCAGTCTTGACAAGAACGAGGTGTCTCGTTATATGATATATTTAGAACTATGGACTTTTAACAAATAACGAATATATTGGTGTCGTTACTGTAAATTAATAAAAAAACTTGAATTGTGTAGACAGGAAATATTGTAATGGTACCATTTTGTATGATTAAGCTTTATTTTTCGACCTATTGACCTAGCAAGGTCTTAACAGCTTCACCGGACTACAAAGATAAAGCCTTTTAATAAAACAAATAAGTAAGAAAAACGTAACCTCTTTTTAAGTTTATATTTTACTGTGACTTACAATATACGAGTACTTCATAAGAATCACTAAGCATAAACCGCATAGCTGATGTCAGTGTGCCTGGAAGGATAACTTTATGTGTTACATTGGTAAGAATTAAGATGTATATGTAAAAATGTATTTCGCAAATTGTTTAAAATTTCAGAAACAAATCTTGTCGAGTATACGTAGTACTTACCTAAAAGAAATATATATACATGAAAATAAATTTTATATGATACAGTCACAGAATATCTCAAGCAGAAATTTATAAAAATTTTGAATTCAAAAGGCTACCCGTGATTGTTTTCGATGAGATGTAATAATTTGATACAATTGTTCGCATGAACGGTAACCGTTTCGTTGTTCTGTTATAGTGCACAGTGAGTCACGACTAATTCATGCATTAACATGATATAACAATATAATGCTAAACAAATTTGTCTTTATGATCTTTGTCAGGTCCACGTGGGTTCATTGCTTTCAGAAACTTTTTGCCAGGTCATTGATTTTCATTATTAAATCTATATAAATTAAAATCTTTTGCCGAATGTATGTAAACGCTTATATTATAAACGGGAAAGATTTTGTTACAAAAAGTCCATATAGAAGAGTGAGGGAGTTAGACAGCAAAGAGTAGAATGATCTTTAAAAATATTGACAGACATACAAGTTCAACTATCATTTTTATTCCCTACATAAACTATACATTACCTTCCTATAAATGTAATGTCAGTTCATTCCGAAATAACTATCCTACGGAAGAATTTTTTCCAACCTTTTTTTCTTTTCCTATATGTAGATACAAATCCAGTTTTCAATGTTTCAGAAATTTTAAACGCCTTGCGGGATGAATTCTCAGATAGATTTTTTAAATTCACTTATGTTACGTTTAATCCTGTGCATACAATTGTTTGGCGCACTGAAATAAGCTAGGCAAATTAAGTGTGGACAAATGGAACCAAGGAATTGAACTACTGGGTTTTTATTAAGTATATTCAATTTTAGTAAAAAAAGTGTATGTGTACTTATGTACACGTGTTAGAAGTTATACTTCTTTGGCTTAACAAGATAAAAATTTTTTCAAAAAAATTATTTTTCGCCTTATTCTTGTATGTGTGTAGATAAAACGACACTAACGATACAAAAAAGGTATTTGTAATAAATAATTGAAAGTTTTAATACAAAGAAACAAAATTTCAGGGTGTCGGTTTTTCGTGACGATATGCGCGCGCATAGTAATAACTCAGGGTGTCGGTTTTTTGTGATGGTGTTCGCGCGCATCATAAAAATGTACTCTCATCATTTTTCCCTAAACCGCTAAAAGAAGTATAACTTCAATAAATCTACAAAGAGATTCTACTTTTACTCTTTCTACAATTATGTATTAATGCAATGTCTTCTGAAACAAATGAATAGCGTTAAAAAACAAAGGACGGGGATGTATGTAACTCTGTTGCCTTTCAACTTGGAAATGCTTTTGATAAATAAGATAGTAGAAATAAGAAATCCTTATACGATTACACGATTATAGGCAATCAATGCCTGTCTCAACTGCTGTTCGTCTGTCTGTAGATGTTCATGCTCTTTTAAAGTGCTGTGATAAGTTTGATTTCATATATTAATATAATAAAAAGATACGGCTTTTCATATTAAAGTTCCCAGCCAGTAAAAGTGATTATTAACACTTATAGGGTACGATCCGAGGACATAGAGTTCATATTTGACGCGAGTTATGTAATACATCCGAAAATATTATAATATCTTTTTTTTTCGAACTGACTACGCTATTGGCCTTGCAAGGCCTTTACAGCTTCACCGGACTACTAAATTATAATATCTATTTTCATGAAACTGCATATTCTTGATTTTTTATGATCGTCTATTTGGTTATTTATATCTCAATAATACTCACTCAAATTACTCCCCTTAAAAGGAGGTTTTGATAGTAGCTAGATGACGAATTATGTAGTTTCACTCATATTTCATCATCCATAGATGATGTTGATGATGTTTCACATATAACGTCATAACGTTATACGTGAAACTTTGGCGGTAATCTAATTGCCAATTATATGTACATATATAGTAATCTATCCAACGAAACTCTAACGTGTGTGGGCATATTTTCCTAGTCGAGACAATTACACCTCTTTTTCTCGTAATAGTGATATGTATTTTTATATGGTAAAAATATGAACTTTCAAGCCATAACTTTGTAGTTCTTATTTGGCTTTTTACTTGATCTTTGCATTGAGGTGTTGTGATTAATCTATACACCGGAATACACCATGCATCGAACAACGCAGTAAAGACAGACTCGATACAAGATGTACCAACGATGTCCTGAATGTTGCGCTAACCTTCTGGATATAAGCGCAAGGCTCGTCTTTACTAGACTGGACTTTATTTTATTTTCTTCTTCAATCGTTACTGCGATCTCTCGATTCAATACTCTGATATTAACACTACGCCATGATGTATTCAGCTGGTAGTCTCTTTCTTCCAGATGTGATTCTTGTTTAAAATTAATCTTGGATGCAACAAAGACCATGGTTTTCTCTTTCTCGATAAAGTGTACATTGTACGTAGCACGTACACAAGCAAACAATTACGCAAAAACAACCGTTTGAATATTGTGTTAATATGAATAACCTACAGTTAATAAGTTTGTAAATAAAGACACAGTATTGCGTGTCATGAAAGACACGTTGACATGATATTTCATCGACTTTATTGCAGCTCATTCAAAAATGTAAGGCTACGTTCATGTTGACAACGTGGAGAAAAATACATTAAAATTGAAATATATTTAACCATAATATTGATGAAGTCTCATTTTAATTTATTAATTATTAGTTTCTACGTATCTTGATCGCTGAAATGTGAATCTATGTTGTACAATTGATTTGTACTTTTATAGAAAATACTAATTTTATAAACAATTAAAGAATCATTAGTATTTTTTATCTACAATTTATATCCAAGACTTCACCTATTTTGTTATCTAAATATCAGAATAATGGTAGAGTTGGAAAATATCTAGCCGTCAAAGCAGCAGACTTAGGATGACCAGCTGATTCTTTCTATTTGTAGGCCCTTATCTCTATGATTTAAAACAGTAAAAGCGGATTTTCGTGAACTTAAAGAATTAGGACCGCACTGTGTAAATTCGGCCACATTACGTAGTTAGTAGGTGGTAGAGCCACACTGAAGCTATTACTGGTTTCAGCATGAATGAGTCGGCTCGCCCGGAATAGTACCACCCGACCCACAAAGACACCGACGTGTAGTAACAGTGATTGCATTGTTGCATTTCGTCGGTCAGCGAGAGCGCCGGAGGACCACCCCTCCCTTCGCCCCTCCTCCCAACCTCTCTTATCTATCGCTTTCAAACACAGGCTGGCAACGCGCTTGCGACTCCCCTGGTGTTGCTAGTGTCTATGGACGGCGGTGATCACTTAACATCTGGTGACCCGCCTGTTCGCTTTCCTCCTATGACATAAAAAATACAGTATAATAGTAGATTCCACGTGTAAGTCATGAAAAAGCCACAACGAAGGCATGCCAGTATTGTTTTGTATATGCAAGTTTTATAATACGTACATTTGTCTATAAGTTAGTCTAAAGAGAGTGGTATACAATTTAGCCATTTCTGACATTACTCCACTCTTCGAAACTGCATAATTAGGAGATTTTCATTTTGGCAGCCAAAACTTTTTTATATTACATAGAACGCGTTTTTGGATCACTGACCAGAAATAGTTCAGTAAAATCGTTGAAATAGATTGAAAAACAAGATAGCTCATAACTAATTCATAAAAAAATATCGATGCATAATTTTTAAGATCTGCTTTAAAATATATTTAAGTTTAAATCTTTCGTTCTCAATAGATAAAGTTTCAAATTGTTTTTCAAACTATACAAATATTCATATCCTGACAACTCATATTACAAAAGCTGTATTTCATGTTAAGTATAACAGTACTTTAGTGTTTTTTCCGTCTCAATTTTTGAAACAATAAGATCACGATTGTCACGATAATTATGCAAATTTTGTAAACATGACTTCACATACTAAAGATGCTCAGTGGGTTTGACGTTTGTCACTTCACAATAATATTTCCTTGACCCTTGCTGTGATTTTTAATTGAAAATAATATCAGAATAATATCGTGTGTCATAATTAAATGTATTCAATTATAATTTTCCTTATGCTTCAAAATTCAACTGATATCTGTTCATAAAATTTCACTGCTAAATGATATATGTGAGGTTAAGCTTAGTTGGCGTTGAAATAGATAAAATTTAATAAGTAAATTTCTATATTTATTCCCTTTTAATAGCATTTTAGTATATTCCTATAAGTGTTAAAATGAAATACATTAATTACATATATATTAATTAGTCATCCAACAAATGAGTAGCAAATTTTTATGCACATACCGTCCACATATAAATATAAGCCTTAATTACAGACTAAAATATTGCATACCGTGATTAATATACAAACTGTGTAAATTATAAGATAGCTGATGTTAACATATCTATCTATCTATTACCTTGAAACGAACAATTCTTGTATATTTGTATATTGTTATGTATTCAGATTCTCGGAAAGGGCGACAGCTATTTCCGTAAAATGTATATAGGTGGTCTCGGGTACGATAAATCGATCTAGCTAGATTTCAATCATAGAAAGCTTTTATTTCTGAGTTTTCAGGCAATGGAAAAATATAGCTAGAATATAAAGGTAAATTTCGCCGCCGCTGTCAAAACAAAAGTAGATCTGATGGAAATCAAGCGCTTTGAAAATCCGTTTAACCCCAGTTCAAAACCGAGTCGACTCTTTTTTAAATTCCTTTGTTTTTTTAAGAAACATAGATTTTTAGGAAACATAAAATTTTATAGGGCAAATTCAACAGTTTAAAGAATAGTTTAGAAAATAGTTATATTATTATAAGCCCTTTTTAATCCAGTGGTATCCAAAACAATAATGATTGCTAGAATTTTTGTCTACATAAGCCTCCAACATGCCTGAATATTTTTAAGTAATATAATATTTTTCAGGTATTCCTAAAAAAAATGTCTTTTTAAAGAACCGAGCTAGGCTCGGCGTCCTGGTTCTGTTAATAATATGACATTGAATCGTATTTACGAACACATTATATTGTAATATTTAAAGTAAATGGATACATATTAAAAAATAATGCTCTCCCTTTATGACTACATGATCTGCTTAACTCATTTCCACCTTAGAATACGTAAGTTTTTATGTGACGTGATGGCGAACACCCACGTGTGATATGGAAATCAGTAGGTCACTGGGAGCTACTCAAAAGCTAGATACTAAACAACACTAGACCAGTACCGAGTTTTGATTCATACGCGTCGTGGGCGGCCAAGGTCGACGTACTCCAGCGCTAACATTATTTGCATATCATCGGGTCAGACAAGTAAAAAAATGACATAGTTTATAGGTGCTGCAAATTGGTATCAAGGTCATAACTCTCTCTGATTTACTAGGTAAGTGTAACGCCTAAAATCAACGTTGTGATAAATTGTTCATTGTGTGCGATAAGTGTATTTTGAGTGGCTTCCAGTGTCGGCGAAAGCTCGTGTAAGGATTTAGTACAATCGGTGACACATTGAGGACGACCGTGCATTTTGTAGGTAATAGGAGTAAACAAAGTTTGTTTAATTGTTTGATTATTTATGTTCAATTTGCCTGTTGATGTACATACTTTACTTCTTTATGTAATGAATATTATAAGTCTTGAGTTTAACATATATTTCATCTATATTACTTCGGTATTTAGAGTCCACAAAAGAGACATTCGTAAGTCCCTCAAACAAAATTTTTTTTGAAGTGAAAACTTAGTCGTTTCGAGTGGTTTTTTTTGCATGAGATAAAATTAGGATTTTGCATCATGTTATGCTAGTAAGCGTGACCGTATTGCGCTCGCGCGGCTTGCGTCAGGCTAGTTTAGCTACCTAGCGTTGAGGTATGGCTGGGAACGAACGCTCTCTTTGAGGTCGGCAACACAACAGTAATGTTCTTGGAGCAATTGTCCATAGGTGAAGGTAACCATTTACCATCAGGTGGGCCGTCTACCTGTTTGCTGCCTTTTGGCATAAAAACAATAGTTTTTGAAGTACTCTGTTAGTAGATTGTGGTATCTATTGCAAAAATATAAAAATAAAGATTTCTCGAAACATAAAATTGACACAACGTTGTGAGTATGCCAATACTTTCCATAAGAGCGACACCTTTGCCTCAACAGTGGCTAGTACTATTATTTTCATAGAAAAAGGAATAATAATGTATTTCTAATCTTGAAATTAGTTTAGGTTACATGTTCTATTTATCTCTGAAAAAAAAAAAAACGAACAAATGAGTACATCTACTAAGAAAGGGTGAGATCATAATAACTTTACATAATAAACTAACAGCAATTGATCGAACTTGGGAAATGGAAGTAACCGAGTTTACAGATTGCTTGTAATATAATTGGTATAGTAGTATAAATTGGTTTTACTGTGGAAATATAGTCTCATTCCTAATTAGAAACCGGTAGAATTCTGTTTAAACGATTAAAGTTATTACTGAGTAAGCTGATTTGTTCCGAAACGAATAAGCTCGACCCGAGGATTATTATATTTAAGTAAATAATTTTTGCATACCGATGTGCAACAACCATTATCATTATCAGGTTCCGTGGCACACCTTAAGAGCCTCGCGTGACAGGTAATTTTCATTTTACTTACATTTCGCGTTAAGAAAATTACATAAGAATTTTTGGGACAATGACGTAATTCCATATGTTATTTGGTAATTACTTAAAGCAGTTTTTGTTATAGGGATTTTATATTAAAGTATATTGTAGGTAGTAGAGCCACGCTGAAGCTATTACTAGCTTCAGCATGAATGGGTCGGCTCGTGGGTAGCAGCACCCTCTCACAGAAAACCGACGTGAAATAATAGTGCATGCGTTTTTGCGTTTGGTTCGGTCAGAAAGAACGCCGAAGGACCGCCTCTCTTCCTACCATCCTCTCCCCAAAAACAGGCTGGCAACGCACTTGCGACTCCTCTGGTGTTGCTGATATCTATGGACGGTGGTGATCACTTAACATTAGGTGACCCACGTTTGCCTTCTATAATATTAAAAAAAATTGCTGTTACAAACAAATATGTTGGTACTTACGGGGCTAGTTACAGCGCTTATATTGAAAAAAATATAGTTCAATTGCGGAACAGTCTCCTTTCCAGGATTAACGTGATATATCTTTCGACTTGGAGAAGTTTTGTTCAACAAGTTAATAAAAAAGATGGGATTTTTTAATTCCTTTTTCATGATTATCACTACATATTATAAAACAAAGTCCTTTGCCACGTCTGTTTGTCTGTTCGCTATAAACTCAAAAACTACTTAACGGATTTTCATGCAGTTTTCACCAATAGATGAGGGAGGAAGGTTTAGGTATATGATTTGTCAATGTAAATATAGCTCGGCTATATGTTTTGTTACTTTTCCCTGTTGTAGACCAAAGTTGACATCACATTTTTGAAACTGGTAAACATGCCTTTGCACCAAGTAATGAGCTCCGTTTTTTGTAAACAAACATCGAGAATACAGTTTTTCTCATTAAAATATTATTATGTACTCCACTTGTTTTTATGCCTAAGGATTCCCGAACCTCATATCACAGCATTAATGTTTTCATTGTTCACAGCGATAACCGGTTTGTCATCACGAAATTCGACTTGAGCGATCTCTTGAGTTATATCAATAAATTTCCGACTGTCATTTAATCTCTTGGTATGTGTTACTGAAATAATTATAGTTTAGATTTCCATAAACTATATCTCAGAGCCTAATCTAACATATTTGGTTGTTTAAGTGCTATCTAAAACAAGTACAAATTAGCAGTAGGTAAATCAAAATTTATTGTCACAATAAATGCCGAATAAAACGTAGGTTTAACACGTGGGTGTCGATCCGACCTTGCGTCGAAAGTAACATGAATTTATTGATGTGAATTCTTTTGTTATCGTCGGTACGGGGCCCTTCGTTCAATACGCTGATTACATCATACACTTTAGACATAATCTATGATATTAAGTCATGCGTTTATGATATATGGTAGGTAAATATTTTGTTTTTTATATCTATATAATTTAATGTAATGTAGCTGTTCACTATGCCGCAGTAAAGTTAGGGGGGTCGAGTGATTTCAGCAATTAAATATTAATCCGATGTCCCCAGGTTTGAACCATATGTAACATTTTTTTTAAGTTGCATACATTTATTTAATTAAAACTTAAAACTTTAAAACTGTCAGCTGACGGTGAAAGATAGCATCGTGAGAAAAGTGGAACCTGAGAAATTTTAATAATTTCACCGTATGTGAGAAAGTATAGAACTGTGGATTTTTTAAATTACGAATAAGTCGTGAGCCAGAGTGGCCTATACAGGAAGTGGCCTATGGCCCTACAGTGGTCTCTTATAGAGATGATAATGAATATAGCCCTCTGATATACTTTTAGAATTTATGTATGTGTGATCAAATTATTGCAATTAAAATCTATATAAGTGATCAAAAGAGTTAAATAGCTTGAAATTCTTACAAAATTTATATATTTTCTTTTTTTTTATGTCATATACGGCAAACTAATATGCGGATCACACTAGCAACACAAGGGGAGTTGCAATTGGGGGTGTAATGGGTGTCGAGTAACATCATAAGACTTAAGACACCCAAGCCAACCTCACCTGCACGTGGTGCACTCTGCTGAATAACGAACGAGGCAATGGCGAAAGCGGGGTGGTAGGGTTTTACAGCCCGACTGGGTCGCAACCACCATGCATATGGCAAAAAAGCCCGTCATAGTGACTCGCATCTGCGCGTCGCGTTTCGGGATCAGCCTGTGACTTTCGTCATTATGGCCGGCATGACAGCGGCGACCGGCGATGGATAATCTGTCTCTCGGTGGTTGTCGATGTTTTTGGATTGTACTATGCTTAACATCAAGCATAATGCAGTCACGATGTCGTGCTTCGATAAAAAAAAAAATTATGTTGTCAGTCTGTGGGAAGAGAGGGGGAACATGGCCCTCCGGCGCTCTCACTGACCGAACGAAATGCAACAATGCAAGCATTGTTACTTCACGTCGGTTTTCTGTGAGAGGTTGGTACCTCGAGCAAGCTGATCTATTCATGCTGAAACCAGTAATAGCTTCAGCGTGGCTCTACCACCTACACTATATATCCTTTTTCAGTACAATCATTTAGAAAATAATTAAGAAAGACCTGTTTAAAATCGTATAAGTATGCCAAACTAAATAACAGTGATAGCAGGCCAAGATCTATAGTGGTGAAACTGGCGACTCCCCGCCTGCGTGATGCTTTCCTTGCTAAAACAATAATGTACAACAAGAATAATCCTAATAATAAAATTAATACCAATGATGTAGGACTAGCAGGCTCTAAACAACCAATTTATATAATGGAACACTTATCCCAATACAACAAATCACTACACGCAGCTGCGCGTCAGAAAGCTAAAGAACTTAAATACAAGTTTGTTTGGATCAAACAGGGAAAGATTTTTATGCGAAAATCTGAAACATCTGATTACATATTTGTCAGGGATAGAAATATCATAGATAAACTAGTTTAACTAACATAGTGTTTAAGTACCCCCGGTTTTTAATGGTATTTTAAGAGTAACATTCGTTTCTCTCAATATTTACTACCAAAATGTTCGTGGTTTAAGAACCAAAACCCATGAGTTTTATCACAACCTAGTATCATCAAATTTTGACATCATTGTTCTCACAGAGACCTGGTTAAATGATAATATAGATAATAATGAATTGTTTGACAATCGTTATGTTGTGCATAGAAGAGATCGAAACGAAACTGGTTTTCACAGCGAAAAAGAAGGAGGAGGTGTATTAATAGCAGTATCCCGCAAGTTTCATTCTTTGAGATTAAAAAGTAAAGAAAGTAATTGTGAGGATCTGTTTGTTGACATCAAACTGAATTGTAATACCTTTTTAACAATTTGCGGTGTGTATTTACCTCCACCAGTTAAACTTGAAATTTTGAGCAACTTCATTGATAACTTTAACCTGGTTTCTGAAACTTTAAAAAATGTTTGTCTAATAGGCGACTTCAACTTGGGTAAAATTGACTGGGAAAATGTATTTAAAAACGTAGTTACTAACTCCACTTGCACTGGGCAAACCATTACATAAATGTTCATTGATTTTATCTCTCACAACAACTTCACTCAGTATAACGTTGTTCCTAACATAAAGAATAGAATCCTAGATTTGGTTCTTGGCAACGAAGATGTTGATATCAAGGTGGATGAATCCAGTGATATACTTGTAGGCATTGATACTCTTCACCCCCCACTTGCAATAATTATCACTACTTCCTCAGTTCCAATGATTAAGCAGAATAAAATATTACCCAAAAATAACTTTTACAAAGCGGATTTTAACCAGATTACTAAAGACTTGGGTCGGGTAGCATGGACAAACGAATTTGGTAAGCTTCACTGTGTAGACGATATGTTAATATATTTTTATAGGGTTTTGAATGAGACTATTGATAAATATGTACCAAAGAAACATCCCAAGAAGTCTAAATTTCCACCTTGGTGTAACGGCACACTGGCTAAAATGCTAAAACAAAAACAAAGACTACTCAACAGATACAAGACCTATAAAAACCCGCTCGACTGCATATCATTACAAATAATTAGTAAACGGTGCACGGTTTTATCGAAACAATGCTATGACAAATATATTAGCAATATCGAAAAGAACATTACAACCAACCCCAAAGCTTTCTGGACATTCCTCAAAAATAAACGTGGTTCCAATTCGAATCAGTTCCCGTCTACCATGTATCACAATGATATCACTATGTCAAACGGTAACGACATATGCCAGTCTTTTGCTAGTAGTTTTTCGTCAACTTTCTGCCGTGACAATAATCTTACACAAGATACACATATTAATAGTACTGAGTATAATTTGTAGTCCCTGTGTAACATTTATATTCCCTACAGACATATTTTTAGTTATTTAAAACGATTGGACATTAACAAAGGTGCCGGCCCAGATGAGATTCCTCCCATATTTATATCTAAATGTTATAAATCTCTCTGTCTGCCTTTATTTTTACTTTATAACAAGTCCTTAAACATGGGTATATTCCCTAGGATGTGGAAGGTTGCTAAAGTTATTCCAATATTTAAGGGTGGTGATGTAGGAAATATCACCAACTATAGACCTATATCAATACTCCCTGTCTTTGCCAAGATTTTCGAAGCATTAATGGTACCAACCTTACAAACGCATACAAAGCATATCTTCACCCACCACCAACATGGTTTCATCAAGGCACGTTCCACTTGCACTAACTTGACAAGTTACTGTGATTACCTGATGTCTGCTATAGACAAGCGGTGTCAAGTCGATGTAATATTTACCGATTTCTCTAAGGCTTTCGACAAAGTTAATCACCAAATATTACTAAGGAAATTAGATGCAATTGGTCTTGGGGGTCCTCTCATTAGCTGGTTTAACTCGTATCTAAGTAACAGAACTCAATTTGTAGTCGTCAAAGGCTTTAGTTCGGAAAGTTACAATACTGTGTCTGGGGTTCCTCAAGGATCTTATCTGGGGCCATGGCTTTTCAATGTTTTCATTAATGACATAGTTGATTCGTTGACGCATAGCATGCCCTTTTTATTTGCGGATGACTTAAAACTGGTCAAAGTCATTGGTATAAACGAAGATTGCATTGATCTGCAACGTGATATCGATTCACTAACTAAGTGGTGTAATAATAACGGAATGGTGTTAAATGCTGAAAAGTGCTACCATGTAAAATTCACCAGAAACCGCAAGGTTATACTATCCAGTTATACCGTATGCAGTACAGCCCTTAAAGAAGTCAATTACATAAAGGACTTGGGTGTGTATTTCAAAGCTGTCATTCATACCTCACGTTAACGAAATGAATTCCAAAGCATCTAAAATGCTGGGGTTCATTATAAGAAACAGTAAAGGCTTCAAACATCTCAAAACTAAAATTACATTATTCAATACCTTTGTCAGAAATATCTTAGAATACTGTAGTGTAGTATGGTACCCACTGTATAAAAAACATCAAAAGCGAATTGAGTCCACACAAAAGAGATTTGTACGTCACCTGGCCTATTCATCATTTAGGAGTAAACGTAAATATTCCTATCTGGATAACCTAAAATTCTTCGAAATTGACTCCTTAGCTACTCGAAGGCAGCTAATTGATCTCATTTTCCTTTACAAAACTTTGCATGGTATAACTGACTGTCCACAGCTCCTACAAAGGTTCTCCTTTAATACACCGCATACATTGCCAAGGCACCCCATCAATTTACTTAAAACTCCAACCATAAAAACGAATATTGGATTAAATGCACCTGTATCTAGGCTGAGTAATCAGTACAATAAATTAGGTAATGAATTGGACATCTTTGATAATTCGTTGTGCTCGTTCAAGGGAAAAGCTTTATTGTTGCTGAGAGACATAAATTTTAGCTCCTAATAACATATAAATAATAACTTCAATATGTGTCTGCTTTGATATTGTGATTCCTATGCTTGTTACCAAATGTTTCCATTATATTGTGTCATAATATCGCATTGTAATAGTTATCTAAGTTCATTTGTTTTTATTTAAGTTTATATACTGGATAACTTATAATATAATGTCTTGATTTAGTTTGTTTACCATGTAGCGCTTGCTGTGGCAGCTTTTAAAGACCAATGTGCCTATAGATTGTTTACACATTTCGTTAATTCTTGTGTGGTACATTGTTCACTAGCTGTCCTTTAATAAATAAATAAAATAAAATAATTTATAGTCTCATTAATAAATCTTTAATTACATTTTTCTTGACACTTCTATTATCCAGGGTACTTAATTAGCTCACTGGCATATGACATTAATAAATTAATGAGTGAGTGTATAACTTATGTGCGTTAGTACGTGTAGGATTTTTGACTAAGCGGCAGACGGTGTGGGCGGCCGCGAAAGTGTCTACAATTTAACGGGTCATTCGAATGTTTTGCGGCACAATTTTATAGCTATTGCATCGTATACAGTGTGAAGGAAAAATATATTTTCTTTCATTAATTGTAGATTAAAAATGTAGTCCTTGATCGTTGATCTTATAAGTCGTCTTCTTCTTCTTCTTCCTAGCGTTTTCCCGGCTTAGTGCCAGGGTCCGCTTTCCTAATAGACTTCCTCCACTTTGCCCGGTCTTCGGCATCCATGTGTGTGAGGTTATTGTCCCTTAAGTCCGCCTTCACCACGTCCAACCAGCGTTTTTTGAGCCTGCCGCGAGACCTCGGGCCTTGTACAGTCATGCTGATGCATCTATTTCCGATGTAGTCTGGCGGTCTGCGACTTACGTGGCTGTACCAACGGAGTCGAGTCTCCTGCAGCTTGTCTGCGATGTCTCGGACTCTAACGCTACCACGGATGTGTTCGTTTCGAATGCGATCTAATCGCGTAACACCACACATCCATCGCAGCATCTTCATCTCAGTGATATGTAGCTGTTGGACAAGTCGTATTAAAACTTAATGATACTGGTTATGATGACTTGAGTTTTCTAATTTTTTGGGAATATTTTTATAAATTTTCCCAACTAACAAAAAATATTCATGATGCAAAAAACTCTAAAAATAATGAGTGTTTTGCCGTTTTTATTTTTTCGAACTGACTATTTTATTGACCAAGTGAGGTCTTTAAAGTTTCACCGGACTTTTTTGCCGGTTCTTCTCGATGACTGGTTTATTTTCCGGATGAGTGGTAGTTTTGACGTTCATAAGCGCTTTTTTAAGACCTACATTGAACAAAGTATTTTGATTTGAATTGCGTTCGTATTGAAATTAGTTGCACATAACTATGGATGTAGTCAAATTTTTTTTTGTTCGAACTGACTATGCTACTGGCCTTGCAAGGCCTTTACAGCTTCACCGGACTACAATGTCAAGTTTACCGTAAGCCTGTTTCCTGTTTCATAGTACAAAAAACATCTTTCACTTACGTATTTCGTACGCACTATTGCCTAATTTTGCGTTAATAAACGACGTACAAGAGTCGTAATACCTTTGTAATATACTGTACCTTGTAGATTGTGTGGGCTTCTTCGCCGTGATAATAAGTTACTAATTTTCATAAATTACATACTCAAATTGTATTAGTCACCGAACTAAAGTTATGTAAGTCAATCTCTGTAAGGTCCGAGGTCGCACGGCAACAAGCTAGTCAATCGCAATATTTTGTCAATGATTCATATTCTATGTATAATGAAATTTCATTTGACGTACACTTAGATCACGAGAGACGTGACAAGACTAGTTTCTGTTCTATATAGCACATTTATTCATCGAATACTTTGTAAGTCAGCATGAGTGAAGATATTTTTATATGAGAAATAAGTTATCAAGACCGTCTATTTTTGCCTAAAGATAAAAATTAAGTGGCCTTTAGGCATTCAGACTATCGACTTACTGGAAGTCATTTCATCTCTGTACATTCAATAAAAATATGACTACTGAAAACAATTCTTGTGCCTGCCACCTTACATTTATTATAGAAATAAACAATACTATTAAGATTTGAAGAGTAAGTTGTTTTTAAAGTTATTTTTCTTTTGAAGTGTTTAGTAAAAAATGACGAGCGTGAATTTTTAGGATGCGCGCGCACACCGATATGTACCTACAAGCAACACCATGAAGTTTCTGAAATTTCTTATACATGGTTATTTGTAGGAAGATTTTGAGATTAAATATATAGAAATAGAATTGTCATTGTGTCATGTTGTTAATGCATGATTATTATTGGTACAATAACTACCTCCAGCGCGGCTTCGCACGGTTTTGCTAACTAAGAAGATACGAATCTTCTCTTTATAATAATGAAATAAAATAATAAAATAGAGGAGAGGGAGGAAGGGGGAGATGGTCTTGCGGCGTTCTCAGTGACCAAACGAAACGCAACAATGCAAGCACTGTTACTTCATGTCGATTTGTCATCTTAGCATAGTTCTGAAGAATATAAATCTACCCGTAACTATCTATATATAAAGACGTCTATAGAAATAAAAAAATAAATGTTATTGTCTTTGGAAATGTGCAAAACGAACAAGGAAAAATTGTCACGTTTAAGGAAAATAATTGTTTACAAGATCACTGAAAATACAGGTAACTAGGTATAGTACCTCAAGCAGGACTTACAGAGTTATAGAATAAGTAAATGACAAATCGTATTTCCCACAATGAGAGGTGTGTACTTATTAACGCGCCGAGCCGTGACCCAACAACTATGACGCCACAACGTTGCGGTAGGCTATAAAAAAGTTCTGTGATTTCCTTTATCTGAATATCGCGTGCGTAGTTCTGTAAACAACTAACTAGATTATAATAAATGCTATTCTAGAGATTAGTTCATCATCATAACCTAGGAAGATACTTTTTATAGGCTTCTTTCCAAAGGAAGATATTGGTGGTTTCAAACTTCAAGAAATCCAGTTCCACTATTTTCCCTCATATCACAATTTTTTTTAAAGGTGGTAGAGCCACACTGCAGCTGTTACTGGTTTCAGCATGAATGGGTCGGCTCTTTTGGGGTATTACCAACTTCTCACAGAAAACTAACGTGAAGTAAGTCCTTGCATTGTTGCGTTTCGTTCGGTTAGTGAGAGCGCCGGAAGACCATCTTACTCCTTCCTCTCCCCTTCCGTATTCCCTTCTTCCACCAAACACAAGCTGGTAATGCACTTGCGACTACTCTGGTGTTGCAAATGTCTTTGGACGGTGGTGATCACTTAACGTCAGGTGACCTATTTGTCCGTTTGCCTGCTATGGTATAAAAAAAAGATACTGCAAGAACATTTTTCAGGTGCAGGTTTCTTCACGATGTATTCCTTCATAGCCGACAGTATTACTCATTAAATTGGTAAACTTACGCAAATTCGGAAAAATCAGGTGGTACATGCCGGAGTTCGAATTTGTGGACATCAGATTAATGTTCCACCGGGGAAACCGTTCAAACATTATGACTTTTTTGATTAACTGGAGATTGGCTAAATAATATTTTGAAGTAAGCATTAAGAAATGTAGTTATGAATGTCGATAAACTAATTGTATGAATTTCGCTATTCCTTAGTTTAATATTAAGTAGCGAACCTGTAGTTTAAAACCTCTTAGAAGTTTTTTTTCGTTTTATTTTTGGCAACAAATCTTCTAGATTGTTCTTGTCATTGTCGAGTAATAGTATTAGAAATGTATATTATAACAAGATAATGGCCTCATAATTAGAACTTTCCATGGAGTTTTAGTGGCATCTCAAATTTCATGCTCCGTGGTATTTTTTCCCATCGATTTCACTTCTGCACAAAAATGGAACTATATTACGGTAAACAGCAGCAATATTTGCAGATATAGAATCAAAGACTATGTATAAAATATAAAATCCACTATATGATATCTTAAGATCCCGTTAAAACTTCTTCTTCGGAGTTGTAGTATTTTTATAGTGTAGAAATGAATCGCTGAATGTGTTACTAAGCGCAAATCTCGAGAACAGTTGAACCGATTTCGCTAATTCTTTTTTTGTTCTGTTTGATATTGTCAGGAGAATGTTCTTATGCAAAAAAAACGTATATTTTAATGTAATTTGGGCGGAACGGAGTTCGTGGTCACTGCAATGCTTTATAGACATGTATTACATACACTTACTTTCTACTGGCATGACACTGCTATATTTAATTGTATTTTTAGTGATTTAACACAGTTTATATATACATAAATCGACGTTGGACAATCAGTTAGGAATATATGAACATCTCACCCCTCTGTTACTCAGCCGATTTTCTACATTCCTTCTACATTTGAATTATTGAGGAGCTTTTTTTAGTGTTAATTTTTTGGACTTTTTTTTTGTATGGCCAAAGTTCGACTACTGGACGAGCAATCGTATAAGTAAAAAGAAGTGTTTCTAGATTTTTGGATTAATCTCCGAACGGATTGATTTGATTTTGATGAAGCTCTTATAGATAGAAAAGACTTTTCAAAGTATTGTCTATACTACATACTATTGTACTTTTCCAAATGCTCTAAGTAGAAATGACATATAATGTTATTGACTTCGTCCGGTACCACTACACGACACACTCGAGAGGCGGGACTACAACGCCACCCAAACATTACTAGCACCACATTAGAGATAAATAAATTCTATACATAAATAAGAACGATTATATAGAATTGACTAAATAATAATAATTAAATACTTAATATTTATATAACATGGTATATCTATTATTAATTATTTTGCGGAAATGTGAGTAAATATTAATTGCTTTGACGTCCACAGTTCGGATTATAAAAGGAAAGATACTGTCGAACTACGCGCAC
Source organism: Antheraea mylitta (assembly GCA_014332785.1). NCBI lineage: Eukaryota > Metazoa > Arthropoda > Insecta > Lepidoptera > Saturniidae > Antheraea > Antheraea mylitta. The sequence continues at coordinate 2,204,680 of JACEII010000020.1, forward strand.
TTCTATGTGAAAGTTATTGTAAGGCGAAGCTCTGCCCGGTTAAATAGTCACAGTGTCTACAGAGAGTTAATGGTTTTCCTGAGCGAACGGCTGAATATACGTATTTTTCTAACAAATAATATACGCACAATTAATCCAGACGAAACACGTAGTTCCCACGAGAGATTAACTATTTTCACAAAAATTAAGTCGCGAGAACCGGTTAGAAAAAAATATAAGTGATCGTAATAAAAATTAATCGGACTATTAACATCTAGCTTAAACATATAATTTTAGTGCTGCGACGTGATTGTCGTATGTTCATTCGTTTAGAATGGAAGTATTAGCATAATGTGTAAAAATGCTTGACACTCCTGAATGACTATACCGCAAAAGAATTAATTTTTAGAATTAATATACACTAGTGGGCACCCAGTGGTCGGCATTCGACCATAGTTATTTGATTTTTGAAGTTTGAACTTTATTAGGGTTCTTTTGTCAAAGGGTATACTTCTATAATCAAAGGTTTTAATCATGGCTACTCAGTTATTTGCCATGATCTTTAATCATATAAACATTTAAAAAAAACTATGTGTAAATGAAAATTGAAATTAATTATAAATTGGAAACAAAAATCATGTTGTAAAGCTCTGAAATTTTAAGCAAACATAACTTTACGAAAATAAAGAAGTTTATCGCAACCCATGACACAATTTTCAATTAATTTTACACGACACCATTGGTGGGTATTTCTACCATTAGTGGTATTTCTGGGTGATATTGAATTAAATGTAGTCTGTTCATTATGAGAAATAGTGATATTCCCAGTATCATCGTTTGGAAAAGTAATAGATCTACAATACAATCAAATGGTGAATCCAAGACAAAGATGTTTTTAATACTACCATTAGCTTTTGAAAATAAATTCTTTTTCGTTGCTACATGAGGTTGAATGGCAACGTTGTAACCGCGGAGGTCTAAGTCATGAATTACTTTTATGAAAAAAATTCTTATTTTGATTATACGAAGTATTATTTGGCTCCTTTGTTTTTATTAAATCATCATTTGAAGTGAGTTCACCTTAAAAAATAATAAACATTACAATAATAGTTACATGTTATAATATCATTGTTGAATGTAGGATGTTAAATGGTAATTGGAACGTAAGAGTTCAAAAATATATATAGTCGAGCATAGCAACCTCCTTCACAGTTCACAGCCTTTTTTAAAGTCCGTAATTATCGACGGCTGTCAAAATGTCTTTTTTATTTACATGTGTGTATATATTGTGTAAAATTCAAGCAGTAGTGTGAGTAGTACATATTTTAATTAATTTAATGTACTTATAATGCATTTTATATAAATTAAACAGCTTTCTGCACTTCTCTGCCATATAAACTTTAACTATGATAAATTTGAAGTTCACCCGTTCAAGAAAAATAAGTTAAAAAGGGGTACAAAAATTTCGCTTCTCGTACTAATATATAGATTATCAGACCAACTATCACAGACATTACTAATCTTGTTTTTGTTTTCTTTTTTTTAATTATACTTCTTTTGGCGCGTTAGGGAAAAATGATGAGAGTAATGTTTACGATGCGCGCGCACACCGTCAAGAAAAACAGACACCCTGAAGTTAACTATAGTCAACATTTTGTATCTTTGTATTAAAACTTTCAATGTATTAAATACCTTTTTTCCATTGTTACTGTCGTTTTTTCTACAAACGTAGAATAAGGCGAAAGAGTAATTTTTTTGTATCAAATAAATTTAAAAAGAAGATAAAATAGATAGAAAAAAAATAGATTTAAATTTAAAAGATTTATATCTTGTTACGCTATAGAAGTATAACTTCTAACGCGTGTACATAAGTACACACACACTTTTTTAAGTTTTATTATATAATACCCGTCCCACCTTCGCACAGGTGCATTGTAGATAATTTGTCTACAACGCTGTCTACTCGCTTAGATCTTTTAAACAATTCAAACCATTTTAATACAGTTTTCAGCAATAGGTAGAATGATTCAAGTGACAGCCGAAGCGACTTTTATACTATGTAATGATTTTATTTTATTTTATTGCACAATTATACTTAAACTATACTTTTTCTCAGTTTCATTTATCCGAATCTGTAGAAGTGAAATTAAATTTGTTTTAGAAATTTTTGGGGGATTTTCATTAACCGTTTAATAATTATATATTTAAGTAACAACATCGTATTATTTTCCTCTTATATTCTGTAATTTTAGGAAAATTTACTGAAAAACTGGTGCATCGGTGTAGTGAATTCAAATGACTAAGTTGCTTCAAAATATTTAAAAACACTATAAATAAGATATTGAAACTTGGTTTCGTTTAATATATATATATATATATATATAATAGCGCATACACCTAACAAGGAAGTAATTTCATGGAAATAAAGAAAAGTACATAATGTTTTTACGGTGCTAATTAAAGAAAAAAATATTATACATTATATGACCGGTGTCAAGTTATTTACACAGTCGATCAGCTTAACAAATCCGTATTCTAATAGTAAAAATAAGGGAAATATCGATATTAGAAGACCTTCTTGGTACATTTATTTTACTTGAACTTATCCAAAGATCTAAGTCGCGAAGTCAAGGCTAGCTCGATTTATCTCTTATACTGTACTGCAAACTGGCGATATTATTTCTGACAGTAAGAACAATGCGATCGAAAAACAATGACTAAAAACAGACGATCTAACGTCAGTCGCTACGGATATGGCCGGCCTGAGAAAATAACTCTTTGCATTATGCTTAAAAGTACTGATGTCATAAGAAGGACGGAATATGCTAGTCAAGACACTAATGCATAGCTTCATGGCAAGGATAGTTGGTCCATGCATATACTAGATGAATGTTTAGACAGTAGCAATATTTTTGGAGGACACTCTGCACTCGATTCTCGTTTTAAATCAATTTAAAAAATAGGTGCTTAATATTTGACCTAATTATCTAGAAAAATACAAAAATTATACACAATCCTCTGCGCGTCTATGTTAAAGTACAGTGTCAATGACCGTCGGGTGATTCCACTTTCATTTCAAAAGGAACGTGGGAATGTCAGTAATAAAACAAAAGGGTTTATTGTCCGTTTTATTATCGTAAGTTATCAACTCTGGATCGCCCATTGTAGCTTCTGACACCGGTCATTGCACTTAGGTTTATTATTTTATTTACACGTTTGTAGTTACACTTTTGAAAGTCTTAGAACAAACTTTAATTTAGGTTTACTTGGTTATTTATTAGTGTATGTTCTGATATTATTATTTTATATGCAAAATCATCATGAATGATGATGATCATGAACTATCACACGATTGAAGGTTATCACTACACAAATAGTCACGATGTAGAGGTGCTATCACAAAATTATGGCTAAAAACCCACCGCCTTTGGTTCGGTAATGGAAGGGAGAAAGGCGAATGAAGTTGATCAGCTTTTTAGAATACTTGCCACAATATAGAAGTTAAAACATGAAGAAATGTTGAGAGAAATTACATTTGCATAATTCAAAATACTACCCGAGAACCCGACTACACAATGGAAGAGGTATTTACGGAATCGGCCTTGTGATGCGAAAAGTTTTTCATTCACTACCGACCTTTTAAGAGATTTTGCTGATCGAGCGTGTAAAACAGTCGCATGCTATTCAGTATTTGGAATTTCTATATGTAGTCGATATGACTCTCTCGATAAAGTAGCATATAGACTTCAGGTCATATACGCTAGCTAAGACCAATAGAAACGGAGCACCTATGAAGAATGTTTCAATACCGGGGTTTTTTTTGCGTTAGCTCAAAGTAACTATTCCACGCTGACGAATTCGCGGGCAGAGGCTACTCTGTAATAAAATTAAAGTAATAATGATTTAATAGTAATGTATTAGGATACTGCGCCCATTGACTAAGTTGGAATCCCTGGAATAAACGGGAACTTTTGATGAAGGAACAGCTATGAAATCATAATGACGTGGAAGAGCTTTCTATTAATTCGTCTTGCTCACCTTAACACCTTCAAATATTTCACCAAACATCTATTCTTATACCTATACTTGAGATCTAGTCCTCCTCTAGGCTTAGTGTAGTCCTCCTAGAGTAGATCGTTATTTACATCGGTTGACATTGTGGTTAAACAAAACTTGAAAAGCCAAAATCACACGGTATTCCCACACGGTTACCAATCCAAGTACTGACCTTACCTGATGTTGCTTACCTTCCGTGATCGGGCAAAAACCGGTGTTTTCAACACTCTATCCAACACAGTGATTACCATTTTCGTCACACAAAAATGTTACAGGGCAGAATTTCAAAGCTCTCACATAAAAAGTTAAAAAAGCAAGCTTTTCATACCTACATTAATAATGTTCCGAAATAATTCGCAATATTCCTTAAATATAAGAATTTACTAAATTAGTAAGCGACCTTGCGTACGTTGTCGGCGACTTCGATGGTTATATTGTTCTGGTGACTCGTATAATTTCCGCCCGCCTACAAAGTGCGTGACTCAAGTTCGTAGTAAGCCCCTAAAAGGTGAGTTAGAAATGGGAAGGTAGTTTTTGTATTTTATTTTATAGACGGAAATATATAAAGTAAATTTACTATGACACATTTAGTGAAGATAGATGAGTTACTATGTATGATTGTCTTTTTCAATGTAGCTCAAATGATATAAAACCACATGCCATTAAAATGTTATGAATGCAAAAGTATCTGTCTATTTTTTACCCTTTGACAATTAAGCCTGTGAACCGATGATATCAATATGTTTTATACATATAGTCTAAGATCTGAAGGAAGCTGTATGCTATTTATCACTTTGAATCTCTTAAGGAAAGCCAATGTAGATAGATTTTATATCATTATGGAATTAAATGCCTAAAACAATGAATAGTGGTCTTTCAGTGGTCAAAATTGGTCCGTAATTATTTACCTCATTAAATTTGAACGCTATTGAGGCTTATTTAGTCAAAGAGTCTTTATAATGATTTTATATATTTTTTTATTAAAATTGTACTATTACGTCATCCGCGAGCGTGTGCGAAGACGACATTATGCATTAATTTTCCATTTATCCAAATACATATTTAGAGATCATCACTTCTCACAGTGAGTGTTCAAATACTCACTAATATAATGTTTGCGTCAACCACAAACTAATATATTAATATACTTTTATGTTTGTCATTCGATACGAACGTAAGCGATAAATGTTCGATTTAATTTGATATACTATATTTGTAATCTTTATAGTTTTGTATTTCTTCTTGATATAGATTTTAACTTTGCCAAATTTCACAAATAATGGCTGTGCGCAATATGCTTAAAAGGAGATACAATATTCATCTTCACATATAAATTCAACGCTCTGATCAAACACAATTGGTAGGCGTGATGAAAAAGGGACTTTTATTTTGAGTTTCCTACGAACACATTCTCATAATAATTGTTTTGTTGTTCTATAAGAATTACCTATTGGATCAAGTCTATTATCTGAAGTGTACCTCTTATATTACTACACGTGCTCCTTGGTAGATGTTAAAAAGTAACAAATTCTTGGTCACTGCACTGTTCTATATAAATTGAACAACGTAATTACAAATAGAGTAGGTAATCAATAAATATGATAAAAAGAGATGGATATAATACTATGGAGATCCTTTTATATTACTATTTAACTTTTTACCAGTTTGATTATTATGAAATTATGTTAATTCTATTAAACGTTATTATGCTTTATTCCTATAGGAGAGTATTATGATAATACAATATTCATTTGAAAATGTATCGCTCTACTGGTAAAAGTATTGACAAATTCGGTTCCAATAGTAATTAAGGCAATCCTTCAATAGGATAATTATAGAGTAATAAGATAAAAAATATCCGTCACGGGACGCCTGGCAGATGTGAAACATCGAAATTATTCGAATCGAACGAATTTCAAATTCTCAAATTACACCATGGGTATGCAAGCTGTAGGTGATAGAGCCACGCTGAAACTAGTAGTTTTAGCATGAATAGGTCGGCTCGCCCGGGGTAGTACCACCATCTCGCAGAAAACCAACGTGAAGTAACAGTGCTTGCATTGTTGCGTTTCGTTTGGTCAGCGAGAGTGCCGGAAACCCACCTCCCCTCCTCTCGCCCCTCCCTCATTCCCTCCCCTTAATCCTTACCCCAAATACAGAGCGCACTTATGACTACCCTGGTATTGCAAGTGTCTATTGACGATGGTGATCACTTAACATCAGGTGACTTGTCTGTTCGTTTGCCTCATATGTTATATAAAAAAAAAGTTCAGTGCAGCAAGAGAGATTGCGTACAGTCGCATGCGCATAGCATTGTGTCGCCACGTCTTGCACACTCGCCACGCCAACGATCAGGTTTTCCCGCGCTTTTAGATTTCTTACATCAAAAAAGTAGGACAAACGATAGACATTAATTTGGTTCATATATATACATTACAAATGAAGCAGGATGTATTTTAAAAGGAATCACGCGAGGGCCTAGTAATCTGGTTAGTAAATACTGTCGATAGATTAAGCGGTGCAAAGCATGACACTAAGTAATATTAAATCGGTTAATATTCGTTAATTACAGCCATTAAACATGGTACTCGGTCGTAAAATTTATTTATACACTACCGGCATACATTAATTAGTTTCTTACTACACGACTAGTTATAGCTAGGGATAATTCTATCTCGGTATTTAGTATATCCTCTCTTACCGCATTATGGAATGTAATATCTCCATGTCCATTTAGAATTGAATTGACATACTTGTAGTCTGGTGAAGCTGTTAAGAACTTGCTAGGCAAATAGAGTAGTCGATTCAAGAAAAACAATTGACGTAGGCACCTTTTTTTTTATTGTAGCACGGCAAAGAGACTGCACTATGCCTGATGGTAAGCACAGTACAATCCAAAAATAATAGCGACCACCGATTGACACACTGTCCATCGCCGGTCGCCACTATCATGCCGGCCTGTAATAAGCTGGATATGCACAGGCTGATCCCGAAAAGCGACACGTAGAAGCGCATCACTATTACGGGCTTTTTCGTCATATACATGGTGGTTGCGACCCAGTCGGGCTGTAAAACCCTACCACCCCGCTATCGCCATTGCCTCGTTCGTTGATCAGCAGGGTGCACCACGTGCAGGTGAGGTTGGCTTGGGTGTCTCAAGTCTTATGATGTTATTCGACACCCCTTACACCCCAAACTTACATATGTTCTTTAAGAAGATTTTAGTATATGTTTTGTTGCGTTAAACAGTCCAATGATATATTGTGAAATCGAAAAAAAAAAACTACCAGAATATTCACTGTCAAAATTGTTAAATATGCATATGACGTATGCACTAAATATTTATATTGTTTATATTACAATTAAATTATAGTAAGTTACGACTGAAATTGTTAAGAATCTTAGAACCTATCTAAATTATTAGGGTTGTCAACATGTTACATATTAAGTTCAAAAAATTCAAAATAGCTTTTTGTGTCAAAATTCTCAATATTACCAACATTGACAATAAATATTTGAAAATATATCGCTTATTAAAATTAAGCAAAATAAAGAATAGTTGCCTTGTTAAAGATTTTTGTATTTTTCTTGCATAATTCCTACAACTTTGGTGAAATAATATCAAAGTTCGTCGATCTAAATCGTTTATACAATTACGGCGTGATATATTGCACCCAAGCAAAACCTGGACGTCTCGCTAGTTATTTATACATTCTTATAATATATTTAACAGCGGACATTTTGCAAACAAGCACATGAAACGTTATAGTCTCCCTGATATCTGACCCATTACTCGAGCAGTAGATTTACAGTGACTCTCGTTGCGTAAAATCGCTTGACATTTACTACTATACGCCCCCGACAATAACGTAGCGTGTTTCCCGGTTTATAAGCCAAAGAGCTCTTTATATTGCAGTGTATATACATCTATACTTAATATTATAAAGCTGGAGGGTTTGTGTGTTTGGTTGAACGCGCTAATCTCAGGAACTTCTGGTCCGGTTTGGAAAAATTATTTAGGTGTTTGATAGCTCGTTTGACCGCATCCAGCGTAGAGCAGTTCGAATCGTTTGCGAAGAGGTAATATCCGATCGGCTCGACTCATTGACACTGCGTCGGGACATCGCGTCTCTTTGCGTACTTTATCGCATTTACCACGGAAAGTATTCAGAGGAGTTGTTTGGACTTTTACCACCTCGATGAGTGGATGTCTTCCACGGTGAGGTTTTCAAGGTCGTTTCTGCCTCGTACTTCGACCCTGAGAAATCGACTCCCAGCGGCGGGTCTTTCCAAACAGCTATAAATTGCAAACTTTTGAAAAGCGAGCGTACACTTTTTTTAAAGCCGTCAACGCACTTGTGACTGCCCCGGTGTTGCTAGTGTCTATGAACGGCAGTGATCACTTACCATCGAGTGACACGTCTGTTCTTTTGCTCCCTATAATATTAAAAAAAAATAATGAGAGTCAATTTTTATAATGCGCGCGCACACCATCACGAAAAACCGATACCCTGAAGTTAGCTATAGTCAACATTTTGTTTCTTTGTATTTGTATGTATTAAATATCTTTTTTCTATTGTTACAAACGTAGAATAAGGCGAAGGATAAAATTTTTAAAAAGATTTTTATCTCGTTAAGACAATGAAGTATTACTTCTAACGCGTGTATATATGTACACAGACAAACTTTTTTTTTAACAACCTCATAATCTGGAGCAATACCTACATGCAGAGTTACAAAATATATCACAACTTTTAACACACGGCAGAAAATCCAAAAGCCCATGTCCTAATAATCGTAAAAACTTTTATAGTACACGTATTGTCTCTTATATTTAAATGTTTATATTTTAAGATAAACATTTAGGACATAACAACTTACCGAGATGAGGCTGCTATTTCAACTAAAATAATTAGATATTAATAAGCAACCCACCAAAATGATTGAATAATACTCATGGTGTATTAAACTAAGTATACACGTGACATAAGATAGTAAAGGAAAATAGATTATCAATCAAACTGCACTATAACCTTGACAAATGTATGCTAACTAAAACATGATTTCAAAATAATCTACAGTTCGTATTAGAAACGAGTTAAATTGTACGCGGGTCACGAGTGAAATTGCATACAAAATATGGGTAAAACTACGAGTATTGTTGGAAATAGTGTGAATCCCATTTATTTTCATTGCATTCTTGTGCATAATCGCAATTGTATTCACTTTATTTTGCGAGTGAACGTCGTTCGGTGGCCGATGTTATTGAATGAGGGGAAGCGCTTTGCGTTCTGACTTGTTGTCTCCTATGAATGGGCTATAACTTTTGACTGAAAAGTATCTAATATAGCGCTGTTTGTTATATTATATAAAATAATTCATAATACTTTAAGCGTTTTTACAAAATTAGCATAATATAAAATGTATTGCCGCAATGAATGTATACTAGTAGTCTAATGAAAATGTTTTTCTTTGAATTTAACTAGATTAATTATGAACTGTCTTGTAATTTATTGTCTTTTTACTATCTTATACCTTTAAACGAGCAATTCTTGTATATTTTTATATTTGTATATATTCAGGAACTCGGTAACGGCGTCATCTATCTCCGTGAAACTTAGTGTGTAGGTTGTTTCAGGGACCATAAATCTATATAGCTAGATTTTATTCATAGAAAACTTTTTTAACTGAGTTTTCAGTCAATGAAAAAATATAGCCAGAATATAAGGGTAAATTTCGGCGCCGCTGTCAAAACAAAAATAGCTCAGATGTAAATCGGTTGCTTCGAAAATCCGTGTAACCCCAGACCGAATCCGAGGACAGCAGAAGAGACAATTTTTTTTTTCGAAAAAATGTTACTTTTATAAGGCAAACCTTACAGTTAATTTTAATTTAAGAATGTTTTTTTTTAAAGAACCGAGCTAGGCTCGGTCGCCCAACCCGTCCCCCAATCGGCTGCGGTTATAGTGACGCTCCAAGATGCCGCAGCTACTAAAGGGGTCGGGTACAGAGAGACTTTGGTGAAGGCACCTGAAGCCGTGGCCCTACAGGTTATAGGCATCGAGGACGTACGGGTCAGGTTTACGGCCACAGGGGCAAGGAAAATCGAGCTCCCGTGCCAGAGCAAGGAAAAGGCTACTGAATTGGCCCGGGAATTGGAAGGCGAGTTGGCCAACATCGTTACGGTCACCGTCCCGACTAAGAAAGCGGACATCTGGATCGTCGGACTCGACGATTCGGTGTCCCAGGACGAGGTCCTGGCGATCGTGGCGGCGAAGGCCAACTGTAGGACAGCAGAGGTGAAGGACGAGGAGATAAGGAGAAATTGGGGGGGGGGGTTAGGTGTCGTGCACTTAATGCTCCCGGCGGCGGCGGCCAGGGAGCTGATATAGGAGGGCAAGCTCATGATAGAGTGGAGTGTTGTGCGTGTCCATCTGCTGGAGGAGAGGCTCATGCGCTGCTTTAAGTGCATGAGCTTGGGGCACGCTCGCCCCTTGTGCCCCTCCTCCTCCAGCAGAGGGGAGGGCTGCTACCGCTGCGGCGCAGCGGGCCACAAAGTGGCCGAGTGTAAGGCGGACGTGGCCCGCTGGGTCGTCTGCACAGATGCAGGCAGGCCCTCTGGGCACGTATTGGGGAGCCGCATGTGTAGGCCCCCCACCTTGAAGGGCAGGGACCCTCACGCTTTTGGAACGGGTCCAATGGTGGCCGCCGTCAGGCAGAAGGAAACTGCTATAGACCACTAATGGAGCACACCATACGCAGTTTCCTCCAGATGAACCTCAACCACTCCGTCTCTGCACAAGATTTGCTCGTGCAGTCAGTGGCGGAGTGGTGCATCGGGCTCGCGGTCGCCGCGGAGCCGTATTTTGTTCCCTCCCAGCCGCAGTGGGCTGGGGATTGGACTGGCTCCGTGGCGATCGTGGCCGGCCGTGGTTCGCCCCTGGCGGTGAGGGAAAGGGGTGCCGGGTTCGTGACAGCCGTCCGGGGAGAGTGCGCCATTGTGGGGGCGTACTTCTCCCCTAACAGGCCCCTGCGGGAGTTTGAAGCGTTCCTCGGCTCCCTGCAGGGAGCTGTCAGGCGGCTATCGCCGCTCTCCGTGGTCCTGATGGGTGATTTAAATGCTAAATCGAGGACCTGGGGAGCGGAAGCCACGGACCTGAGGGGCATGGCCGTTGAGGAGTGGGCAGCCGAAGTGGGGCTGTCCCTCCTCAACCAGGGGAACATCCACACGTGCGTTCGTCAGAACGGGGGATCTGTGGTAGACGTCACGTTTGCCACCCCGTCTGTCGCACGCCGTGTCCGGGGGTGGAGGGTGCTTGAGGAGGTGGAGACCCTATCGGACCACCGATATATCAGGTTCGAGGTCTCCACCTTCCATGCCGGGATCGGCACCCGCCCCCGGAGGGGCGTGAAGTTCCCCTGCTGGGCGGTGAGCCGTCTCAACCGCGAACTAGCGGAAGAGGCGACCATCGTCTAGGCGTAGGCCATGCCGCCCCGTAGGACGATGTCGACGCGTCTGCAACCCGCCTCCGTGGTGCCCTCACGGAGGTTTGCGACGCGTCGATGCCGCGGAGTATATACCGCCCAGACAAGCGGGCGGTGTACTGGTGGTCGCCGGAGATCGCCGATCTCCGGGCGGCCTGCTCCGCGGCCCGGCGGTAGTTCGGGCGCAGCCACCGACGGCGGCACCGTGACCCCGAGGTGGAGGTCCGGCTGTATGGCAACTACCGGGAGCGCCGGAATGGTGGAGGGCGCCCGTATCAGGGTTGGGGCCCAAATGAAGTACTTAGGCCTCACCTTGGATGGGCGCTGGCGGTTCGAGTCTCATTTTGCGGGGCTCGGGCCGCAAATAGCCGGGACAGCGGCGGCACTCGGCCGGTTGCTCCCCAATATTGGGGGGCCGGGTGCCGGGTGCCGTCGACTCTCCATGGGAGTCGTGCGGGCAATGGCTGCCTACGGGGCACCGGTCTGGGCAGACGCCCTCGGTACCGGCAACGTGCGCGTGCTGCGTAATGCGCAGCGCACAGTAACACTGAGGACGATCCGGGCGTATCGCACGGTGTCTTCGGCGGCGGCCTTAACGCTTGCCGGCTCCCTTCCCTGGGAGCTGGAGGCAGGAGTTCTCGTCGCCGTGTATGAATTCACGGCGGCGAGGAAATGCAGTGGGGAGCCTCCGGCTCCCAGGGAGATAGAGGTTAAAAGGCGGGAATTACGGGAGGGGGCGATAGAGAGGTGGATGCAGGACCTGGCGAACGCGCGCTTCGGGACGAAAACCGTCGACGCCGTCCGCCCTGTCCTGCGAGAATGGATAGGGAGGAGTTGGGGCTCCCTGACGTTCAGGCTGGTGCAGGTACTGATCGAGCACGGTTGTTTCGGGTGGTTCGCCCAACTCCTCCTGCCACCGTAGCCGGACCTGAGGGGATGCAGCCGGGGGGCTCTTTCCTTCATTGCACAGGTCCGGCGGACGAGGGGAGGCAGCTGGTGTGTACCCAGTCTGCCTCTCTATAGGTAGGAGACCGGCGGCTACCTTCCGCCGCGCGAACCGTTGTGGCGGCTCTACAAGGCTGATTAGCTAGAACGATCCCTTGCCGCCCCAACAACACGGTCTGACGATACACCGTGGGGTTTTAGTCCGTGCGAGTCGGACATAACCCACCCTCTCTCTCGGGAGGGAGGGTATCCATAAGGGATTTACCCACGTTATAAAAAAAAAGCTCGGTCGCCCAGGTACTGACTATTTAAGTACTGTAATACTTTTTACTAACTTTTGTAATTACTCGTCAGTTAGTAAAGAAAAGCGTAATTATTGTATATTTTGGCTGTAATATTTTGAAAATTCTCTTACTTATTCAAATTAAATTAATGTTTAAATTGATTAGAGATTTAAAACCGACTAAATTATTAAGTTGCCTACATAAATAATCAAACAAATAGAGTAACTAAGACCGAAGTAAGAAATATAGATAGAGAAAATAAAGCCATTAACGAATAAGCGTAATAGGCAGTTCTAATTTATCTATATGAATATTTGAATATTCATATCATATTCCTTTATATTCATTCAAGCAGACGCCGACGAATTCTTTTGAGTTTGTATCTTTATAAAGAGCTGTATACGATATTTATTTAACTCGGAAAAACTATGAAACATCTCTTTTACTTTTTGACTGAATTCCTAAATATAATTTTTATACATCTAAATCTACATATCTATCTATATATGGGTATATTTATCTAAATATGGATTTTCGTACAATTTTCATCACTTTTTTCAATATGTTAGAGGTTTAATTTCCAAAAACTTTTTTCAGAGCTCACGTAAATTGTTAAAGGAATTTGCATGCAAATATTCACGGAACTAACTTTGTTGGAGGTTTGTGCTGTACGTTGTTATACTAGTCAGTCAGTCAGTCATTTTTATATATATATCATAGGAGGTAAACGGGCGGGTGGGTCACCTAAAGTTAAGTGATCACCACCGTCCATAGACACTTGCAACACCATAGGAGTCGCAAGTGCGTTGCCAGCCTGTGTTGGGGCAGGGGGGAGAGGAGAGAGAAGGTGAGAAGAGGTGGGCCACCGGCGCTGTCACTGATCGTACGATACGCAACAATGGAAGCACTGTACTACTCCGGGCGAGCCGACCCATTCATGCTGAAGTCAGTAATAGCTTATATGGATATAAGCTATTGATAATTGCACAACGTTGTACAAAAAGTTCATACAGGCTAGCTAATTAAATTAATCCATACATAATGCAGACAAAAGACCTCCAGGAATTTTCATTGCAGTTAAGGAACATTAAGTTTAGATAAGATGAACATAGTCTACATTACCAATATGAAATGGTTATTTAATAATGTTCAACTCTATAAATGTCCGCATATAAGCAATCTGCTTTTACTGCCGCCGACAATTACTCAACGTATGATGTATGCGCGGCGCTAAAGCGTCCTACGTAGAATATATCCAGAATCTATGTAGGCTCTGGTAAGAGTAATATTGAGTCTAATTTTATCAAATATTGTGACACGGCACCCTATTGAAGTATATTCTTCTATTTATTCTTTCAAATAATACTTACCAATCTAATTTCTTTAACACATTTAATGCCGACAATGAGATAACGCGTAGTTTGTGAATTTGCTCAGGAATCTCACTACGAGTTGTCTTGTCCTTACTTCAGCCGTGATTTTTTTCTGTTCTTTATACGAGTAAAGTGTAAATATAAATCGATGGCTTCAGGAAAGAGAATTAAAACAAATTCTGGCTTACCTTAACTTCTGCATTGCAGTTTCAAATATAACTTCGACATAATTAGTACCATGTCTTTTTTCCAAAACCATTTTTTTTAACTTCACAAATATTAATATTTATTATAATTACCATTTTTAGTAATATAATATCACTAAAACAGAACGGCTACCCATATTAGTTTTGTGAAAAGTCGCGTCGGTAGCCAATGTGTTAAAAATGATTACTAAAATGGTACGAGCACATATTACGTAAAATGCTACCTATATTACAAAATATTGAATGAAATAACACAAGATTATCAATGAACCACAAAGGCCACTACATAATAGACTAGGATCCTGCTAAAAACTGAAATATATCTATACTTAAATTTGTGTTATGCCCGGCTATATTTAGACCGGTCAAAATGTTTGGCGAGGAGCTATAACTATTCACTTTTTACATGTCCATGTCCCCAGCTAAAATAATATCTGAAAACACGAACTTTTGAATAGGCAGTTTCAATATTAAAAACAAAGATTTTGACATTAGAAAAAATATATAAATCACTACATAATATGAAACGAAGTTTTTTGCCACGTCTGTCTGTCTGTTTGAGATAAACTCAAAAACTACTGAACGGAATTTAATGCAGTTTTCACCAGCAAATAAAGTGATTTACGAGGAACGTTTGGGTATATTATGTATTAAGGTTTTTTTTAATGATCAGCGCCGAACAGCGTCGGCTCTGCCCGCTTGGTATAAAATTGAATACCAATTAAACATAAAAAATAATATTATAAATGGGAATTTGTGTTTGTCTGTTTATTACGCTTTGAAGCTTTAACTACTCAATCGATTATGATGAAATTTTGTATACACATAGTCAGGAGAAGGTGTTTTTCACATCGAAACAAGGAGACCGAGGAATAGGTCAGATCAACATTAACCAGGCTGAAATCTCTGACCTAATAAGCTACATAAAAATTATATAATTATCATTTCAATTAAAATTTAATATATCAACAGTACATAGTAAATTAGAAAGTAAGAAGATTGATTTCAAGTACATTTTTATTAATTCCTAACCTTATCATAGCAATTATAAAATTAACATGATAATTTGAAAAAGATAAATAAACAAATTGTTGTCGATGCTTATTTTATCAATGCAATAATAATATGTAAGCAAATGCACAAAAATAACAACCTACTTTGATTCACTTTATCGTAATTCCCCTCCCTATCGGTTATTCCGATGTTATCTGTTTGTTTTATGAATATACTGTCTTCAAACAAAACCGATACTACTATATCTCGATGACTAGGTATATAATTACAATAATTATCATAGTTTAACTACATTTGATCTGTTTAATACCAGATTACTAATTTTTTACACTCAGTGTAACAACACATTACGCACACTATGTTTATAGACTTGTATTGTTGAATTTAAGTCTTCACCATATATGATTTCACAGGCTTAATAGTGCTTCAGTAGCGATTGGGAGTTGGTGGCCATTTTTTAGTAAGAATTTTTTTCGAACACAAGTAATATTTGCGGCAACTTTTATTATATGTAACGCTACAAAAAGGATATGCAGTAGAACCTGGTTAATTGGGATCTCAAGGGACCAAGAATGTTGTACCATTTATTGAGGGTTTCCATTAATCCAGTTTTCCAAATAGGTAGGGTTAAAATTACAGTTGTCTCATTTACAGAGGCTCCCGCTTATAGAGATCGAAATGTACGGCTATTTCATTTTTAGAGGGAGAGGTGGAAATGTTAATACAAATGCGTATTTTTGGTATTAAAGCGTGTGCGAAAGATATTCTTATGTCTTTAAACAAAAGTGTCAAAACCTTTTTTTTTACTTGGAGAAATCCGTCATGGACTGGGCACAGGCTCCCGGGGGACAGCCTGACTTGAACCGCCCACCCCTGTGTGCGAGTCACGAAGGGGCGGGACCTTACGGCGACTCTAACCGGCTAAAACTCCACGGCAACCTACGCCGCACTATAGGAATGACCCGGGGTAGCGTGAGCAAGCTCCGCAATACCCCCGGCGGCAGGCATTTCCCACGTCACACCCGGCTGAGGCAGCCCGGTTACGAGACTGCCTTCCAGCCACCCGAACCGTGCAATGGGAGTCCAGTCTCCCCGACCCGTTCCCCCTGGGTTCGGCTGGCAGCGGAGAGGCCACCTCGTGATGATTTTTTAACGAGGTTTACTCCTCCTCCGCCTGAGCCACCCCGAGGTACCCTCCGGCCTACGCTAACCTGAACAACCCCCCCGCATACCCCACGAACCTAACCCTACCCTACCTAACACAAACCCCTACGCCCTCCAATCCCTGGACTTGTCTAACCACCGAGTAGGTAGGCAAGCTCTCTGCTGCTTCCTTTTGCAACATGACGTCCTCGCAAAACGTGGCAACCGCCTTCCACGACAGTTCTCCGCTGACCATAGCCTTGGCCACTGCCGGCAGAGAGAGATCCCCGCCGATAGATGCCACCAGCACGCGCCGGTTCTCCGCCCACGCAGGGCAGTCTGCCAATGTGTGCTGGGTGCTGGGCGGTATCCACTTCTTCTTCACAGTGGTGACATCTTAGCGAGGGTTCGTTGCAGGCCACCTGAAAAAGGAATTTGCCGAAGCAACCATGGCCAGATATCGTCTGTACTAGCCTAAAGGTTAGTACTCCGTGACCTCTCTTCATCCAAGCCATAAACACCGGGCGAAATGCCTCAATTAGCCGGAGACCTGCACTGGGCGAGTCCGGGTAACTCCTCCATACCTCAACCATAGTCTCCTGGAGTTCATTCCTTCACGCCAATTTTTCTCTAGGGGAGATCCTTTCTCCACACGCGATCTTTTCCCTACATAGAGCATATAGCTTTCCACGGGATTGAGCCACAAGCTCCCACGGCATTGAATTGAAAAGTGTCAAAACCTGTCCCAACCCGATTAATTTGTCTTATTTATAGAAGGAATTGAGTTACAGAGTCCCAATTATAAAGGTCAACATCGAATAAATCCTGTAGTCCGGTGAAGCTGTTAAAACCTTGCTAGGTCAATAGCGTACACAGAAAAAAAAACTTTAGAAATCAGATCTCATTTAACCAGGTTCGAAAAGTCCCATTAATAGGGGTAATTCAATGACAAAGTATCGGGACCTCATTGCAATTCTCAATAATAGAGGTTTCTCACTTATCCAGGTCCCATTTAACCAAGTTTCACTGTGTAACTAAGTATAAATAGTTACAGTAAGGGCAGAAAATAATTGTCAAAAAAGCTTTCTACTCCTGATTAATATATCCAAGAATATATAAAACTGTAAAGTATATATAGTGCACGTGATCACACGCCGACGCGCCGTCCGGCCCACATCTGATGCTAATCTAACCAGCCACCGCGTTGTGCAACTAAATGCAGTTCTCTCGCTTTATGCCCTCAGTGCTTTCTGTTTGCACACACTTAATAACGTACCTCGTATGCAGTCGCCGTAATATTATTACATTATTTATTGTTTTACGTGCTTGCGGTAAAAATATCTCTAGTTACTTAATTAATATTTTCTATGGTTATGGCAAATTTTATTGACATAAGTATTTTAATGTCATATAGCTTAAGTATTTCATTGAAAATTGTATATAAGCTCCAAGTTTCAAGAGATAATTATATACTTTATATATTACGTTTTTTAAGTACTTTACAACTTTTTTGTAGATGAGTTTAGACTTGAGACTTTTTTGTAGATGACTTTTTGAAGATGTATTTTAAAATAGGCAAAATATTAAAACTAGAGGATTGCTTAACTACAGCTGTCGGAATACACGTATATATGCTTTGTGAGAGATTTTCACCTCGCGTGTGACAGCTAACCAGGCAGACTTGCCGAAGGCCCTATCACTATGCAATGATTTCATCGCGATGTTTTCCTTCACTAAAAGCTTAGCCTAATAAGCCAAGATAGGAATCTACGTCAATCGATGCGACGTTCACACATTGTGGTTACTGAGCAATCATCACTTCGAAATAATACTCGTATATGAAACTTAATGTTAAAGAATATACATAAAATAAATATACATAAATGTTTATATATTTTTTAGGACTGGTTAATGGAATCGTATGCACAATTGCATGAAAAATTGCTACACATAAACAAATACAAATGTTAATACATGCATCTGGTAAACGGATAACTTTCCTAGAACCGACGATAAATAAACTGTTATTTTGCGAATCTTCTGAATATAACGTTCGCACCTTTGTCCCGAGGTCTGTGCCTACGTCAGAGTCCTAGTCATGACGCAATACGACGAGAAATCTGCCCGAGCAAGTGTGCGAACTTACGCCCATTTGCGCCAATTATATAACAGATAGCCTCGAGGATTGGTTACGGGTAAACAAAAGAAATAAAAAATGGTTGAGTATTGGCTGTACGCGTCTAGTATATTATAGATGGTCTGGTCTATACGTTTTATCCAAGTCGAACGGGCATATTTTGAGGGAAGCAGATATTTAGAATAAGAATAACTTCCGCCAAGAAAGTAGTGATGTCGAGTGTCGCGTTGTTCTTTCGAGTTGTGTGGTTCCGAGAACAAGGTATGTTTTTACTGAGTGAAGTATATTATCTATTACTGAATTAACCAATGGATATATATTAATAGGGACACGCCCTGGCTTCGTTTGAGAGTTCTGTACAAATATGACGTCATAAGTGCCCAAACATTTTAGACGTGTTATATCCGATTCGTTTTTCGACACTTTGTTATTTTCACCTCATCAGAGTTAAAGCTGTCATATAAACAGTTTTTTTTGTTGGATGTAAATTTTAATATATAATGTATTTTAAGGTGTTAAATAAAATTATGTTAGTAATCACTATTTAATTTAAACCTATAAGGTTACTAACATATTGAATTAAATAGCGGTAATAATATATACTCGTATTGGTCACTGTAATTTCACAAATATTCCTTACGTTTTGTGTAAAACGTAAAAATGGAACCTGTGAGCTTTATTCTTAATAGATAGGTAGATATATACTATACAGGATTTTTCTGTGGGTATTTTTAAGATATACATTTCGGCAGTGGTATATAGACTTTTTGGTGTAGCCAGCGTTATCTGTTGTTGAATAATCCCTTTTTTGTATTATGAAATCAATCTTGTTCTTAATTACATTCTAGATTTATTGTTTTCGTTATTATATGAGCCGTTATTGGTAGTTGATTGATAGGTGGTAGAGCCACGTTGAAGCTATTACTGGTTTCAGCATGAATGGGTCGGCTCGTCCGGGGTAGTACCGGGTGGTCTCTCACAGAAAACTGACGTGAAATAACAGTGCTTGCATTGTTGTGTTTTGTTTGGTAAGTGAGAGTGCCGGAGGCCCACCTCCCTTCCTCTTTCCTTCTTTCCCTTTCCTTCCCCTCCCCCTCTCCTATATACAGGCTGGCAACGCACTTGCGACTTCCCTGATGTCGCTAGTGTCTATGGACGGTGGTGATCACTTAACATCACGTGACCCACCACTTCGTTTGCCTCCTATGATATTAAAAAAAAATGGTTTTTTACTTTTTAAAATTGTAATATCTGTATATAATATAATTATATTTATTAATACTATACATGTGTATATGAGTTCGTTTGTGATACTGTCACAGATTAACTAACCAATCGATTATTATGAGATTTTGCCACACGTTGTCAGCGGTGTACTGCTTTCCTGTATGTAGAAAATAATTAATTAATATAACATAAAACAGTACAAAAAGCTAACAGCACTTCAGAAATGGCGGTCTGAAAAGGAGGCGGTTAAGTGTTGCCACTACAGTTTTATTCGCTTTACTTGGGATCTTATACTCTATCACGCTTTTCTTTCTAGTAAATAAATTAACCTTAACTAAGCATGCTAATTTTTAGAAATTTTAATATGGTACAACTTCTTTAACGTGACGTTTCCTTATACTACCTTCTACATATACTATGTACGTATGTTCTGTTATAGACTCTTCAATAAGTTTACCATTCTTTTTATAATTTTTTTTTATAATTAAATTTTTCTCTTTATTCGCGATCTTATTATAGGGTACCTATTATTTTCTTCTGTCTATCTATACATAAGAAAGTAAATCTAAAGTGTCAGTACTTTTTCGATTAGCGTGAAAAAAAATGTTGCACTTTTTTAGGGATTAGTAATAAAATACATTTCTGTCTGTGCTGTTTGTATGAACACGTATCACTGCTAAAGTGGGTTCAAAATCATAAAGCATATCTTCGAGACTAACTTATTCTTTGTTTCATTAAAATTGGTATACTCTATCAAAAGCTATTGTAATTTTAACGACGTTACGTAAGTACGAGAGAAAAGTAGATATGTAAACGGATTTAATACATTTAGATGACTTTATAGTCACTGTTATTTACATAATGTTATTTAAACAACTCATACATATATGAATAGTTAGCTACGTTAGCTAAGATAGGTCACGATTTTGCATGCAACAGGCAAGAGCCAAGCCGAGGTGTACCGTGCACCCTTGAGCTGGTTGCCAAAATAAAATCGGCTGAGTGCTTTAAGCACTCGCCTTAGTAGTCCGGTGAAGCTGTTAAGATCTTGCTGGGTCAATAGCGTAGACATTTCGAAAAAAAAAAAAATAACACGTGGATGTAGTCGCGGGCATAGCTAGTATTAAATATAATCTAAGCAAATTAATATACAAACCATAGCTATGTAATGGTCTAAGCATGCCTGCATTTTTATGAAACAAGTTTTGCCTCAGCTAGATTTGAATTAGCTTAGACAATATTTGTCGAAATCATGTCCGAAGAATAAATGGGGTTAAAGACGCTTTGTTTGACATCTTCGATTGCTATGGTGCGTTAATTTTTTAAACAAATAATGTGCTTTTATCATGACGCTTTAAACAAAGGTAACAGTTTTATAGTAGGAGGATAAGCTAACTTGTCGCACGCTTTTATGTTTTTTTTTTCTTATATTGCTTCATCGCACTTTGTTACTATAGAATTACTATGAACTGTCAGTGGTTATAACATATTTACGGTGTTATTACAAAAAAGGTAAATACGTGTTGAATACTTGCTTTAAAAAGGTTTTGTATTTATTGCGCCGCGCTCGTCCGAGACAAGTTCGTGGTGTCCTTTTTCGCAAGTCTAACCTAACCTAATCAAAGCGAGACAAAAGAGCAAGATGACGAACATTCAACGAATGCGGTTCATTTAAAAAGAAACCTTTTTAAAATAAGTATTCAATACGTATTTAACTTTTTTGTAATAACATCGTTAGAGATTGTGAATAAAACTCTCATTACATATTTTTTAAATTTTTTAGATTGTTTTATTTACCATGTTTGTCTTAACTAATATTTTGTTTATTGTAAGTTGTACATATTTACAATTGTTTTGTAGATTTTTAAAATTTTAGTTTTTTAATTTCTATGTAGTATAATATTTTAGAATACGCAAAAACTTGAGATTTTTCTCGAACAGTGGTCGGCAAAACGCAGCTAGCAGGCAACTTGTGGATTTTTCACACCTTAATTGCAACTTTTTCACAAAAAGTGTTTAGTGCATGCACAAAATATTATCTATTAACTTGCCTTGCAAGATACGAATAAACGGAGAAGAGAGTGGGTTATGCCCGACTCGCATGGGCTAAAATCCCACAGTGTACGTCTGCCGTTATAGTTGGGGTGACTCAAGATCTCTACACACTTCATCGTGCCGCCCTAGCGGTTGGCCCTGCAGCAGAATAACGCCACCGCTGAGCCCAGTCCTTATCAGGAGATAACCGAGTGCACATCTGCTGTCTTCTTCCGTCAGACCTGTGCATTGGGACTATAATATTAACATAATAATAAAGCTTAACAAACATAAGCAAAACATAATATTTTTAAATAACCAAAGATCTGAGATTCGTCTAGGAGGTGTAAGGAATCTTAAATGAATTTAAGTAATTTATCCTGATTTTTAGTATTCGACTATCTATATGACGTTTGACGTTCGCCTTCAAAACTGCTAAATTAATTTATAATTTTGTAAATATACATTTTCGCAATAAATAGCAAAAATATTGGAATACTTTATAATAGATACACTTATATACCGACATAGTGTGGATTGGATATAATAAGTAGTTATACTGAGTGTATAAATTGTCATATTAAGCAAGAATCGTTGCTGACATAAGTTTGTACCGCTAAGAAGTAATGGTGGAAAGGAAGTATCCTATTTCTTTCTATTCCTTTATATCCTATTTTGGTTCTAGTTTTTAAATTTTATTCAGTATATAGTAAATAAATATATATTTATTTCAATATGTATCTTATTAGTATTATGATTTATTGTATTTAGGGCATTATGCTTTAATCCTAAGGTGGGTTGATGTCAGACAGGCGGCCGATCGTAAAAATTAAGTCAAATTGTACTTCACAACATGGCAAGTATGAAAAGTGGATTTGGATTTTTCGCAGGGTAGGACTCAAAGTAAGAAAGGAATGCGAGGTATGTAGGTTGAGATTTGCGAGTTGGAATGTGGGAACAATGACTGGAAAGGGAAGAGAATAAGTGGATGTCTTGCAAAGGAGACTTATAAATGTGACTTGTTTGCAAGAGACGAAGTGGAAAGGGACGAAAGCGAGGGAGATTGGTATAGGATATAAAATCTACTACTGTGGGAGTAACGGTAAGAGAAATGGAGTAGGAATTATATTAGACAATGAGCTTAAGAAATGTGTGACGGATGTGAAAAGAGTAAATGATAGATTAATATTAGTGAAATTATTGATAGAACAGATGACGGTAAATATAATAAGTGTATATGCGCCTCGAGCTGGGTGTAATGAGACTGTAAAAAAAGTTTTGGGAAGATTTTGATGAGGTGATGATTGATATTTCACAGAATGAGGATATCTATATCGGAGGTGATTTTAATGTGCATGTGGGAAGAGACAGTGGAGGTTATGAGAGAGTACATGAAAGCTGGGGTTTTGGGAATAGAAACAAAGAAGGTGAAATTCAAGCTGCAGTTGCTTTCGACCTTTTGGTGAAGCTGTTAAGACCTTGCTGGGTCAATAATGAAGTCATTTCGAAAAAAAAAAATAGCTAATACTTTTTTCCAATAAAAAGATCAGCACTTAATCAGACACAATAGTGGTAATTACAATACCCACATTGATTATTTTCTGTTACGAAAAAACAGTATTCAGATAGTGAAAGATTGCAAGGTTTTGCCTGTAGAGATATTAGCTACTCAACATCGTTTATTAGTGTTAGATTTAAAAATAAAATTAAAAATCACCGGAAAACAGTCGAGTCCCCCACCCAGAATTAAATGATATCTAATAGAGAAAGATGAGTGTGCGAAAGAATTTAGGATAAAAATTGTTAATAAAATGATAGAAATGGAAAATATGGAAGCAAAAACTATTAATGAGTGTTAGAATGAAATGGCAATATGTATAAGGATCATAGCAAGGGATGTGTTTTTGATGGTGGAGCGAAGAAGTAGAAAAGGCTTTGAAAGAAAAAAAAAACGGCTTTCAATGAATGGAAATGTATTGAGGATCAAGATAGTACGATTAAAGAAAATAAAAAAAAAAAATGTATGTAGAATGTAAGAGGAATGCAAAAAGAGCAGTTGCTATTGCCAGAGCCAAAGTTCAAGATGATTTGTCCAAATCTCTAGAGGACTCACGAACACAAAAATATTTGTATCGTTTAGCAAAAGCAAGAGAAAATAATACAAGAGATATTACACACGTTAAATATATAAAAGATGATGGAGGAAAAGTTTTGATGAATGATGAGAACATAAAGGGTCGCTGGAAGAAATATTTTGAAAGACTGATGAATGAAGAAAATGACAGGAATGAGACTGAGTTAACTCAAAATCAATTTGGGTTTATGCCTAGACGTGCGACAACAAATGCCATTTTCAAACTACGGCAACGGTGCGAATAATATAGAAGAGTACATAAGAATTTACATATGGTATTTGTAGGAATGTACAACTTATTCGTTGTATGTACAGTCATACCAAAACACATGTTAGGTCAGCGACTGGAGTTACCGATAATTTCAATGTGGCTGTAGGTTTGCACCAGGGTTCAGCTTTAAGCTCTTATTTATTCCTTCTTGTTATGGATGCGTTAACATCAGACATACAGGAGGAGACACCTTGGTGTATGCTGTTTGCTGATAATATTGTTCTTATCGGAGAAAATGCTACAGACGTCCAGAGCAGGTTGGAAAAATGGCGAGAAAGACTGGAGAATGTTGGTTGGAAAATTAGTAGAACAAAAACTGAACATTTGTTTTGCGATTTGGTTGGTACATCTAGTTTTTTTCCTATAGCCTTAAATGGTGTATCCTTACCAGCCTGCTCCAATTTTCGGTATCTCAGTTCATTGATACAAAATGACGGTGGCATTGATAAGGACATGAGGAATAGGATAAATGTAGGATGGATGAAATGGCAAAATGTGTCTGGGGTAGGTTGTGATCCACGAATGCCTTTGAAACCCAAGGGGAAGGTTTATAATACTATGATAAGACGTCATGCTGTATGCATCTGAGTGTTGGACTACGAAAGAGACGGATGAAAGAAATTTACATGCGGCAGAGATGCGAATGTTAAGGTGGATGTGTGGTGTAACTAGAATGGATAAGATTAAGAATGAGTATATTAGAGGCAGTTTGAAAATAGCACAAGTGACAGAGAAGTTTAAGAGTAATAGGTTAGCATGGTATGGGCATATCATGAGGAGAGATAAAAACCATGTAACTAGAAAAGTGTTGAGTATTATAGTGGACGGATATACGATTAGAGGAAGACCGAAAAAGGTATGGATGGACTGTGTGAAAAACGATATGTCCGTAAAAGGTGTGAATAGTGAGATGACATCTGACAGGTGAGAATGGAAAAAGAAAACATGTTGTGCCGACCCTACTTAAGTGGGATAAGGGTAATGACGATGATGATGATTTCAGAATATTATGTAATCCGGATCCATAGTATTCCAAGCAGACAAATTTGATGCAACGTTTGGGACTTTCAATCCGATTGAAGAT
Source organism: Antheraea mylitta (assembly GCA_014332785.1). Taxonomy (NCBI): domain Eukaryota; kingdom Metazoa; phylum Arthropoda; class Insecta; order Lepidoptera; family Saturniidae; genus Antheraea; species Antheraea mylitta. The sequence continues at coordinate 2,230,052 of JACEII010000020.1, forward strand.
TGAAGGGTACGTCATTAACACTCGAAGCCACTGCTCGTAAGTTTATGCCTTGTAAAATTTTCGTGAGACCCTACCAAGGCCGCTTTTTAATAAGGAGCTTACAGTGGTTGTGAGAGACCAAGACCTTTATCAAGTTACTAAATCTTTTGCTATTATATCTCCCGTTTCCACTTCTGCTGAGTAAAAATTAATCACAAATACATTTCTTGTTAACTTGTCTGTTACATCATTATAATTATTCGTGTTCGCTTTTCCATATTTATTGTCTACCAGTAAAACTTAATATGTGTTACACAGAACAGACTAGACTTTTTATGTTTTACTCTTAGAAAGGTATACTATCCTTGAATGCTACAGATCACCCTTTATTGTAGTCCGGTGAAGCTGTTTGCTTTGCTAGGTTAATAGAGTAGTTAGTATAAAAAAACTACCTTTTATTTCGGTGCAAAATATTTAGGTGCTGCTACAATCGGGTTCTGGGTTTCTTTAAGATTTTTCGCATTTGGAAATATAATTGGAAACGGTAATTAACGATTTGGTGTAGACGATATTACACGGGTCAGCTAGTAAGTTACATAAGATAATTATATAATTAGAATTCTCGAAAGAAAACGAAAAGAAGAGTGAATATGCTTTTACTGGGTGAACGCGTTACATCCTAGACTTCGTCTACACTTTCCATCAGCTGTAACTGAGGTCAAGCGTCGTACAGTGTATTGTAAAAAAAAAAAACATTCGTTCTCTTTATATAATCTGATGTGCAATATTGTCGGAGTGCGTAATAAGCTAAAGAATTGCATTGTTATTTCATTTCACAGTAAATATGTGATCATAACTCACAAGCACGTTACAGATCATATTCGTGACATGTATCGAAATTGAGCAACCAATCGGAAATGCCTAATTCTAGTGCGTTATATCATGACACGACTTTGAGACGGACTTGCACCGAATTGTTCAGAGGAGAAACCCATGTCGTCAACAGTTCACCAGTAAACTATGATACAGCAAGATCTTTATCTAAGAAAATTTGGATAGTGGATTCATATTTTTTGACAGCTATGTTAAAAGCAGTTTTTATTGAAAACCTTTTTACTATAATTGCTAATGATATGATTTGACGTCTTACATCCTTCGCAATGTGTAGTAATATGATGTATTTTAATTATTTCAAAATTTATAAATGAATATTCAATTTGAATTATTTTGATTGCAAATTTTTCAGTCGAAAGTTCCTTCCTTCTTTTTTTTTGACTTTAACTTGAGTTGATTGTTCATATTATTGTTACAGTGTAAGAAAATTAACATGTATATTTTTATATTACAGCACCGTCATATATCAAACCACCTTTTATGAACCTTGCGAACAACCTCTTGATTCTCTGACTATTTTACAGAGGAAGATTTGAGCAAGGTTGATTTTTAAAAACTGAGTATACAAAACCTTATGTTTTTAGATTCGGTTTTAAAAGACATGTCCAATTAAGAGCACTTTGATATTTTGCAAAATACTAAAAGTTAGAGGAAATACCTTCCATATGTTAATACATTTCTAGTATAGATTTAACCAGTAATTTTTTAAACATAATAACTATCTCGACACTGAGCATTGTAGGTTATGTATTATTGATATTCTCACGATACTGACATCACAAATAACAAATTCTGTTACTTTGTTATGCAAATAAATGCACAATTGTCGAAACTCTGTAAGTGAAACAGGTTTTTTTAAAGATTTGGACAAATACTTATATTTGCACAGGTTTTAAGGAACAAGTGTTTTTTTATTATTTAATTAAAACTTTACATATTTATGTAAGTCATTAAAATCACATAAAAAAATTTCATTAAAAAAAAACTCATGTATTATGGGATATAACAAACATATTTTTTATACTTTACAGGGTTGAGCATATGACGATAATCTCATCACATCATGACGATGTGTTTCAACATGGTAAACACACCGAATCTAGAGAGGACTTTTTATTTGTTTTACATGGGAAGATCCCTAACAAGATACCTATCCCGTCGGGTAGCTAAGGATGGGTTATTTGGATCAGCCGATTTACGCGGACTAAAACCCCCAGGGTCCCTTTATACACCTTTTAGGCAGTGGAGTAGGGACTGCCGACTGGCACTACGTCTGCTCTCCTGACAACTGTTGCTCCTCCCAGAGGGCTTAAATGCGGTATGAGGTCAAAGATGGTAGACCCAAAAGAGGAGTGGGTGTTAAACCCCCCTCCCAACGAACTGTGGGAGTCGCATCGACACAATGCGCCGCTATCATATGGGCCTGTGCAGTTTAAACTGCCAGGGCGACAGACATGCCCGTATCCATCGTCCCCAGGGCCCATCTACAGCGGCAGGAGGTCATCACTTACCCATCGGCGCAGTGTGATTCGTCTACCGTGGAATGGGAGCCTAGAGGTCAGCTCCCTCTTCCTCTCCGTTACCTCCTTTGCAAGCATAACTGACCATATTACTAACGACGATCGGGAGCGAGAGATCCGGGCCAATGGCCACAACCAGCTCGCGGCGTGGCACATCCCAGGTGTTACATTCACTCATTGTGTGCTGAGTGGAAACATCCACGCTGCCACAGTGATGGCACCTTGGAGTTGGCTCCCGGCGGAACCCAGAGAGGACTGGCTCATAAGTGCAAGGAAAGAATTGGTACAAGTGTGCTGCCAGGACACACCTACACCTTGGCTGCAGATTTATGGTTACATCATGCTGTGTTTCTTTATCAACAGCTCCAGCTATTGGAAGATTCCAACCTACCCCAATTGATGCGGTTTCAAAATACGCTAACCCCTGATCCATCATTTCCTCAAATACTTAGAAATATCTGCTAATACTGAAATATGACTTACCAAAGCTGATATTAATATCTTGAAATCTACTATAAACGTATTGCAATCTAAATGATTAAATAAAGTCCAATCAATAAATTTAGGATTATAGGATTTAGATAAAACGTATTATGTCAATAAAGACAGATAAATGATTTAAACTATCGGTCAATAACTTGAGGTAGACTAATTCCATTGTAATCGGATGGCTACAATCATATCAAATTATATATTACTCAATAATTATATTGCCCACCAACAAACTATATAATTTACAATATTGCTTGTGATATACGTTTATTTAAAAAAAAAAAAACTAATTATCTATACATATAACATGAATGTAAATCAAATGTGTCTGTACATTTTACATTCTGTAAAAAAAATGTTGCAAGTGTCTTGAGATAAATAAATACTAAAATACATTTCATTACTTTCAGTCATTTTTAGAAATATCTGTTTGTAGGTACACAAATCACTGCTAAAGTACTGCGTTCAAGAAAACCTCATAAAATCATAAAGCATATCCTTGAGTAACATTTAGTCCTGGTTTCATTAAAATCGGTCTACTCTATCAAAGGTTATTGTAATTTAATTATGACGCGACTTAAGTACGAGAGAAAAGTTGATAAATAAATGTACTTAATATATTCATATGAATTTATTAGTAACTTTTTTTGACATTCATTCCCACGGGGAGTCGCGGTGACGCTAGTGGGCAATATATCACATATCTATTTATGGCTCATGATCGATTGTAAATAAATCAATGAAAGGAACATTGTTACAAATAGCCATGTACGTAATCTGGTATAACAAATAATGACATTACTTCTGACGCGAATGCCGTCAAATATTATCTACAGGATACTAACTTGTTGTCCATTTCTAGTAACCGTGTAATATCTTATCTTAAGGAAGCACAGTCATAGTAAAGTTTGTCTACCAATGACGTCTGTCTTATTCACGGTTAGCCTGTATTTATCGATTGATTTGTGGGAAATTGCGGGGTATTTTTAAAAAGTTAGGTCACGTTTAACCTTTGCTTTATGAAGTGATTTAGTTACCTTCAATATAATATAATCCAATTACATTTACAATTGTTTGTATATACTTAATTGTGTAAAGAAGTTTTGATAACATAATTTTAAATCATTTGGTTCAAAAATATGTATTTTCTACAAACTTATATTATGATTTTGGAATCTCCTGATTATGATCTATTAATACGATAGGTTGAATCTCTATTCACGCGAGTAAAGACGCGGGCATAAGTCAGTGTAATATAAAGTAATTCATATTATACAATTCTTACAATATTTAAATACGGAATATAACTCAATAGGCGCGGCTTTTAGATACATAAATGTGTCACTATCATAAAAAAAGGCATTGAAAAACTATATCCTAAAGCCATGTATCATTATTATTAAACTTATCGATCACCTGTTGATATGATAACCACTTATTATATTTACAAATCAGTCCAATATTAACATATTGTTGGTCATTGATGAATGTTATTTTAATTTTTTTGATGCTTCAATACATCTCGGCTAGAAGTTGTTCGCAAGAAATGTATCAAATACACAAAATAAATAATATCTTCACTTATAATACTTATACATATAAGTATTATAATATATAATAATATTAATTATCCGTACATTATACGGGCCAAGAGAAATTGAGTCATTCGTTTGTTTTAAAATATATTTATAGGAACTGTCTATTTAATATACTGCAATTCTTAACAGTTAGACGTATGAATTGTTATCCATAAAGTATACTAAGCTTCTTTTTCTTTCGAACTTACTAATAATATTCGCTTTCGTAGCTTCTCCAGCATGGCAACAAACCTCAACGGTGCCAAAGTAGCCGAACCTTTGACTGAAGCTTGGACTATTGCCTTGAACGCAACTTAGCTAATCGTGTATATAATTATTAGCGAGGCATACATGTGTACCAGCGTATTAGACTAAGCTGAAATGAAATTAAGTAATAATGGGAATGGGCCGCGGGCGGAGTATGGCAGTCGAGGGCGTATTGATCATCTAATGGGAGCCGATCATTATCGAGAAAGCCCGAACTGTGAATACAGTTATCAGTGAGGTACCATGTTGCGTGTTCGATTCACTAAGCCATTTGTGCTTTAAATAAAATTTATTATTTCTTGCTGCGTTGACAGTTAATTAATACGAGCATAGGCACGGGCAATTGCTAATTTTGTATAATTAAATACTTTTATAGAGTAAGTCACTGTATTTAATAAATTATGAGGTTATATCGAGAAAGTGAATTTAATAATTATTCATTGATTTTTAGATTTAAAAATGATAAAAGGAAAGGACAAAAAAATATTTAAATAACGAAAAATTACATATTAAATGAACTGGATCTCCAACGGGATTCGACTGTTTGATACTTACTTATCTTAAAGTGTGTTCATTGCCCATACATTATTATGTTTAACAATCCAATTAGGAAACGTCTGTCAATTAAAAGCTTGTGGGACGAATCATTGACCGCAATAAAAAAAATATATTAAAAAAAACTTATTTAAGCACGTGATACACAACCTATGATTATACTCGTAGTTGACTCATAGATGGTTTAATATAACTTATAAATATTGTTTTACTAGACACAGAACGAGTTCTAATAGAGTTGAAAAAATTAAGGAACTGTGCTCTACGTCATACGCTGGTTGGTGCCGGCAACTTCGTTTTTGTGATCTAATGGAAACTAGATGTTTCATTTCATTGTAAGCTATATATATGTTTTATCATGATATTTGTCATTGTCCTTTAACTCCTATAACCTTTCTACACTTCATCTTACTACCTAAGTAGAGTCGACACATTTTAAGTGATCACCGCCGTGCATAGACACTTGCAACACCAGTGAAGTCACAAGTGCGTTACCAGATTGTGTTTGGAGGAAAATGGTAAGAAGGAGAGGAGAAGGGTGGGGCGAGGGGAGGGGGGAGGACTGTTCCTCCGGCACTCCCACTGACCGAACGAAACGCACCAATGCAATCACTGTTACTTCACGTTGGTTTTCTAAGAGGCGGGTGGTTACTACTCCGAATAAGCCGACCCATTCATGTTGAAACCAGTAATAGCTTCAACGTGGTTCTACCACCTACACAAAATACATACTAAATAAACACATCATTTTCACATAATCTATACCATTTTTGGTGTTCCTATAATATTATGCATCCATCTCCATTCTTAATACTTCTCTAGTTACATGATTTTCATTTCTCCACATTACATCTCCATACCATGATAACCTATTTTGCCTCGACTTCTTTATAACTTAGCTTAAATGCTTTATGACTTATCTTCTACAACTAAACATAATGAAATGTCGTCAAATCAATACTTTAAGGGCGCGTTCCGGGAGACGCCCACAACACTCACAACGCCCATTTCGCCGTTCCACTAGACAACCGCGAGCGTTGCGGTCGTGTCGAAAACGTCATTGATGACGTCATAACATACGCTCACGCGAAGCTCACGACGCCCCATGTCTGGACGTGGGTCGACGTGAGCGTTGTCAAAATTGGCGGGATTCTCAATAAAGATGGCGACCGTGAAAATGTCATTACTTGATACGGTATAGGATATTTATATTAAATCTCCCGGAACGCGCCCTAAGAAGTACTATTTTATCTGATATTATTGCTGTCATTGTCATTTAATGTCAACTAGGAAGAAGTTATATTTGAATTGCTTTTTTAAAACTTTAACATTATTTAATACTTTATGGCATATTCATTTATAAGTAGGGTTCTATTATAGACAAAGGTATTGTGCTTTGTGGGTGGTAGATCCACGCTGAAGCTATTATTGGTTTCAGCATGAATGGGTCGGCTCGTCCGGGGTAGCACCACTCTCTCATAGAACACCGACGTGAGTAACAGTGCTTGCATTGTTGCGTTTCGTTCGGACAGTGAAAGCGCCGGAGACCAATCTCCCCCCTTATCTCCCCTCCCCTCTCCCTTTCTCTCCACTCCTCGAAACACAGGCTGGCAACGCACGTGCAACTCATGCCTATGGACGGCGGTGATCGCTTAACATCAGGTGATCCGCCAGTTCGTTTGCCTCCTATATGATATAAAAAAAATCTAAAATAAAAAAAACACTGAGAGATTTGTAACCTGTCGACAGTTGTCGCTGACAGATCAGCTTTTAAGTGTCAATGTATTATATTGTATCATATTTTCTGAAATTCCCTAGTGTATCTTTAAAATACAGTATCAAATATTAAAATGAAATCTCCTTATAAACAGCCCTTTTCTATATTTTTAATAGGTTTATAATTGACAACGTTCTTAGATTTCAAATATTAAAAAAAAAAACAACCCATTTGAGAACTTCCTCCTTTTTAAAGTGAGTAATTTGTTTACTTTATAAGAAGATATTAATAAATAATAACACATTCATTTTGTACTTGATATATAATGATAGTATTCAGATGAAAAATAAAATGACACGATTGTTCTCATAAAACTACATAAATACGCTACATAATTACGTATTTTACAATCGTAAAGCAACATCAGAAGAGGCTAAATATTGAATTCACGATGACAAATTGAAATTAAATACTAGCTATGACTCTAACCTTAAAGTGAAGACAGTGATGTCTCTGTTAACTCAATACCAAAATGACCTAATGAGTAGATCTATCAAAAAGACTTTAGTTAGATATACTAGTTTATAATTCGACTGGTAACATGAATATTAATATAAAAAATGAATGACGTAATTATGTTCGTTGATGTTCAAAAATACCCCATGAATACATACTTCACAAGGCCAAATCGAAAGGAGCTATGTCTTAATGTCAGTTTTAAAGCAAAATAAAGATAATGATGTGTATATATTGGAACATCATACTATTAATAATGATATAGAGGAGAATGTACTTTTTCATTTATAGGTATAATAATATCTGTTAGATCATTTGAATTAGCTGCTTTGAAACAGATATTAAGCTATTTCTGCTATCGCTTTGTTTTTGCGAAATACGTAGATTCACGGAGTATGGTAATAGGTACCACAACATCATTTATTATGCTTCCTTATTTTGATAAGACGTCAATGATGAACTATTTATAGACATTGTTTGTCACGATTGAACTTAATTTACAGTGAATTAGTTCGTGTAGTTATTTTTGTATACATTTGAATTAAATTTTATTGGAATTCCACATATAGATGGAATGAATATTCCATATGTTAATTTCGATGAATGATCATGCGTAAATTTTAGTTATTATCATGACGCAAAACATTTATATGTAACAAATGAATGATGCGCATCACGCATTGATAGAGTATGCCAAGAATAGGCCGAAAAGTTTAAAAAGACTGAATAAACTACTAGTGTTTTTAGTAATGGGGCTATTTATATCAATATTTAAGATGGGATATTGACGTAATTATTGCTATACTAAGCGATATTGCCACAATAAATAAGAAAGCATTCTATATATATTCCACTTTTGTTTATTTAGATAGAATTACAATGAACATATAAATAACTTCAATGTATACAAACAATTCCTTAAATTGTTTTATAAGTGGTTAGGTTTTAAATAGTATTTTTTTTTTAGTTTATACAGTCATTTTTGTTATTAATATATTTTTAAGAGGAATTAAATCTAAATTAACGTATGTTACGTTTCTCAAACCAGAAGAATTTTGGGTAATGAAATTTTCACGTAGGCATAAACAGTGGTTCAGGTTATGAAAAATTGAGACAGAATCTGATTCTTACTTTATATAAAAGAATATCCTATTTTTAACCACCTTTATTCTTATACAAAATTCCATAAAGGTAGTACTCGAGTATTCGAAAAAAAGTAGTTTCTTTGTTTGGAAAAATATAGGATCTTAAGTAAAGAACAAAATTAATAATAAGTTTGGTAGTGAGATAAATAGTGTAAAGATATATTGTGATATTACACTTGATATTTCTAAAGTAAATGCCTTTAACTTCATTTCAAACAATGTTTTACTTTTTCTAAGGGTAATTGCCAATCGTCCAACAAAAATATACATTGTTGTCAAAGTGTATAAACAAAATCTGAAGAAATTTTAATAGTTCCATTCGTGCTTGCAATGTTTGTCCAAACAAAGATACATGACACCGGCCCTTTAGTCCGATGAGTAAACAAAACAACAATCCAGAAAGTTTGTTTAACTGCCAGTTGAGACCGCATAGACGGTGCCGCGGCAGCCGATCTGGTGATTTGCTAAACATGCTAACATGCAAATATTGCTACAGGCTTAAAAGCTTCAATTTATTATTGCGACTTCATGAATGAGCATTACAATAGAATAACCAAGTTCTTGACTCTTAAGCGCTAGGAGCTCTTTGGAATCTATATTAGCGTTATAAAGCTGAAGAGTTTGTTTATTTAAACGCACTAACATCGGGAAATACTGGTCCAATTAAAAAAAAAAAATCTTACACTGCTCATTTATCGAAGAAGGTTAGGTATATATGCAATGCAGGGGCAGTTTATCAGGTCAGTGAGCATGCTCGAACCCTGGCTGCCTCTACCATGCGGCGGACGGTACACCGTGGGGTTTTAGTCCGTGCGAGTCGGACATAACCTACCCTCTCCCTCAGGAGGGTAGCATATCCGTTAGGGATTTCCGCACGTTAATAAAAAAAAGGTTTATATGCAATTGGAGCAGGGCATCAATGAAGAATGTTTCAAAATCGGGTTTAACTTTTTTAATTTAACAATATTGTCATATTCTGCGTAAATGACATCGCGAGTTATTGTTAGCGTTAGTCCACAGTAACTATCTCACGCGGACGAAGTCGTGGACAAAATCTAGTCAAACGTGGTACATTAATTTTTGCAAAAATTTGCGTAGTGTGTATGATACAGGCGAATTTAAAAGGCACGGCTAAGCATTAATCGGAGATACTATTTACATAACGCATGAACTTTTACACGAGACTGATAAGCATGATTTTAAGTTTTGAGTTTAATTTAATATAAACGAGTGCGTCAGCTGTTCATTTACCAAAGTATTTAGCTTAATTGTGAGTTATAAGTCAAATGATTATGAGTGAAATATACCCTAAAATCTTTGTATCATTTTACTTGCTGTCGGTTGGTGGGGTATTAAAATTATGTCCGAAAGGATCCGCGGCTATCACACACTAGGTGTAAGAAACGAAGTTCTAGAATACACACCATTCAGTAATCGAGCTGGGTAGTAGGGTTCTTGTATTCGACATAATAATTGTCAGTATCTGTCAGAGTGATTATGTGATGCAGCGCCTCTCGGTGGCGGGTTACGGATATTTTGGAAACCATTAAAACTTTGTTCATAAAAAAAATTAGGGTTTTGTAATTTATATATATATTATGTATTGCAATTCGTTGAATAGTTAAAAGATCTAAGGGAACAGACAGCGCCAGCGACTTCATTTTATACTATGTAAAGATTACCTACGTTAAATTGTGTATTTACAAATAGTTATATAATAACCTTTAAACGAGCAATTCTTGCTTTTTTTTTTTTTTCAAAGGAGGCAAGCGAACTGGTGGGTCACGTGATGTTAAGTGATCACCACCGTCCATAGACACTAGCGACATCAGGGATGTCGCAAGTGCGTTGCCAGCCTGTATATGGGAGAAGCGGGAGGGGAAGGAAAGGGAAAGAAGGAAAGAGGAAGGGACGTGGGCCTCCGGCTCTCTCTTTTTTTTTTCGAAATGTCTACGCTATTGACTCAGCAAGGTCTTAACAGCTTCACCGGACTACGCCAGCTCTCTCACTGACCGAACGAAACACAACAATGCAAGCACTGTTATTTCACGTCGGTTATCTGTGAGAGGGGTGGTACTACCCCGGAGGAGCCGACTCATTCATGCTGAAACCAAAAATAGCTTCAGCGGGGCTCTACCACCTACAATATTGCATATTTTTATATTTGTATGTATTCAGGATCTCGGAATCTCAGCGATTTCCGTATGAGAAACTTAGTACGTAGTTAGTTTCGGGGACGATAAATCGATCGATAGATTTTATTAATAGAAAACTTTTTTAACTGAGTTTTCAGACAATGAAACAATAGAGCTAGAATATAAAGGTAAATTTCGCCGTCGCTGTCAAAACAAAAATAGCTCAGATGGAAATCGGTTGCTTCGAAAATCCGTGTAACCCCAGTTCAAATCCGAGTGCCAGTAGAGGAGATATATTTTTTTAATATTTTTATTTTTTTGTGGAAAAATGTTAATTTATTAGGCAAGCCTAACAGTTAATTTTAATTCTAAATTGTTTTTTAAAGAACCGAGCTAGGCTCTGTCGTCTAGATATTATTGTATTATAGTTAAATATAGTAGTTATATAGCGTTCCGTTAGATAAATATAATACCATTTGATAATTCATATGTATATGTATATATATATATATATATATGTAAACAATCTTTTGCAATTGTATTCATGTACAAATCTGCACAAAAATGAAAAAGGATAAGACGTACAAAAAAGTACTGCAGACTTTTTAAATATATCAACAAAATCTACAACATTGTCAGCGATATAAAATACGCCGTCTAAAATTTCTACGCAGTAAAACAAGAATGACTTTGTCATGTGTGGTACATTTTTTATGGACCGAAATGTAAAGTAGGACGCTAATATATATAGTGTTTTTACGATAAATTAATGGCCACATCGGATTACCTTATTAATAAATTTTGTCGGTCGCACAACGTGTTTTTGCGGCATTTCATCACACCTGGGTTTAATATAATTTTCGGCATTTAATATCTCGCTTATCATATCTCAAACATATGAACATTAATATCTTAATTTGCATTTAAATGTTAGCATTATATCTTGATGTTAAATTGATTATCTAAATGTATACTTATGGTTATATATTAAGTATATAGGCTTGGTAATCGGTTCATAGGATCAGGGTTAGACAACTGTTTTTTTTTTCTTTGAAATTACTACGTTATTGACCTAGCAAGGTTTTAACAGCTTCACCGGACTACTAAGGCGAGCGCTTAGGGCACTCAGTCGATTTTTTTTTTGACAACTAGCTCAAGGGTACACGGCACACCTCGGCTTGGGCTATTGCCTGATACGTGCAATTTGCTATCTATCTGAGCTGATCTAAGCTAACTATTCATACATATGTGAGTTGTTGGAACATTTATTGCTACTAAGCATCTCTCAAGCAACCAATATACCAAGCAACTCTTATATACGATGCTATTAACTTAGTTATAATAATTTATTATACACTACCTTATGACCGCGACTTCGTCCACGTGAAATAGTTACTCTAGGCTAACGCTAACAAGTAGCGGAAGCTCTCAAAAGGAAAATAAAATCCAATTTTAAAACTTTCAACATTGTTGCTCCGTTCCTGTTAGTCTTAGCGTAATGGTATATAGCCATAACCTTTCTCGATAAATGAGCTATATAACACTGAAAGATATCAGACTAGTAGTTCCTGAGATAAGCGCGTTCAACCAAACAAACAAACCCTTCAGCTTTATAATAGCGGTATAGATTATTACCCTTCTCTCGTACTTAGCTCAAGCCGTCATTCAAATTACAATAACTTTGGATACAGTGGTCTGATTTTAATAAAATAAAGACTAAGTTACTCTCGACGATATGTTTTGTGATTGCTCCTGAAGTTTTATTATGAACCCAGTGCTTTAGCAGTGATGCGTGTTCATAAAATCAGACAGACAGACATTTTCAAAAATGATTGAAATATAATTAATTACTTATTCCTAGATACCTGCCACATTTTTTTTTCGAAAAAATCTAAACTGTTAGATTTACATTCATATTAATGTATAGATAAAGATTTAATAAAACACATGTAACTAAAAAATGGATGTATGCTTACCACTATACGATAGAAGTGAAAACTTCAAATTAAATACATGCACATTAAAATTCATACTGATTTATTAATTGCAAACAGTAGTAATATTTAAGTGCATATAATATATACACTTAAAATATTACACTGGTTATATACATAACACTATAATTTTTTTTTTCGTCTGACTACGCTATTGACCCAGCAAGGTTTTAACAGCTTCACCGGACTACAAACTATAATATTACATTATAAAAATGCAATTACTGGAAAGATGCACTTATTGTCAGATATCACACGTGTTTGATGACGAATGGAGCTGAAGCTACATGATTCAGCGTCACCATGCAGAGTGTGACGTTTTGATTTTTGCATACAGCTCAATGCGCCTGAAGAAGTTTTTAAAACGACTAAATAAGTATCTGTTATTGTATATTTGTTACTAGACCAATGGACACCTACATTTAACGCTAATAGAGAGTTAATGCATAGAAAGTCGTATATATATAGTCTACTGATCTTGATGTGTACCTACCTATATTTGAAAGTTCTATGTGAAAATGTGTTTTATTAAGGACATTCTTGAGGGCTGAAAATAACACGAGGATTACTGCTTTGCAATAACAGTATGCATTTATAAAATGCCAGTTATGTTACCATTTGCACCACTATCTTGTAAATAACCATTTTAAGAATTAAAATTAAATAAAAAACGAATATTAAAAATTTACAAGATTTTGTAATATAACGATAGAATTATAAATTATATAAACAAACAGGCTGTATCGTAAAGACTCACGATGGAAGTGAAAATTTTGTATTTGAGTAAAAAATACAACAAAAAACCATAGTTACGTGATGTTTCCCGGTGGTCATCCACCCAAGTAATGACCGCACCCGATGTTTCTTAACTTCAGTGATCAGACAAGTGTTTTAAACACTCTACCCGACAATGTGTTTACCCCCATTATTTTTCATCACAGAGAAAGGTTGCGGATCATAATTTGAAAACCTTCTGAAGATTCCCTTAACAAATAATGTTGGTATTTCTGAAATTGATAAATTTTAACACCGTTCTATAAGTTGTTTTTTGGCATAAAAGTGTTTATGCTATTTATTTTACTATAATTTGTCAATAGATAGCGCTGTCATAGTTCGACTCGCCTAACAGTTTTGCTTCAAAATTAATGTTGATATTTCTGATATCGATAAATAGAAACACACATAAAAAGTGTTTATGCTATTTATTTTACTATAATTTGTCAATAGATAGTGCTGTCATAATTTGACTCCTCTAACAGTTTTGCTTCAAAATTCATGTTGGCATTTCTGATATCGATAAATAGAAATACAAATAAAAAGTGTTTATGCTATCTATTTTACTATAATTTGTCAATAGATATCGCTGCCATAGTTCGACTCATCTAACAGTTCCGCTTCAACAGTTTATGTTGGTATTTCTGGTTTTGATAAATTCGAACACACATCAAAAGTGTTTATGCTATCTATCTGAATAAAATTTGTCAATCGATAGCACTGTCAAAGTTGGACTCATCTAATAGTTTCGCTTTAAAATTAAAGTTGATATTTATGATATCGTGAAATAGAAACACAAATAAAAAGTATTTATGCTATCAATTTTACTATAATTTATCAATAGATAGCGCTGCCATAGTTCGACTCATCTAATAGCTTCGCTTCAAAATTAATGTTGATACTTCTGATATCGATAAATAGAAACTCACATAAAAAGTGTTTATTCTATCTATTTTACTACATTTTTTCAATAGATAACGCTGTCATAGTTCGACTCATCTAACAGTCAAATGATGTTATGAAAGTGTACTGAGTCACGGGCACAGATAGTAGATACATGTATTTGTTAAAAGGAGTTTATAAATAAAATAAGTATAAAACATGTTGTTTATTCGCCATAAAATTAATAAAAATTACAAACGTGTTTCAATCTTTATACGCCCGTTAATTTTTACTTAAAAAATTGTTGTCTTTAGGGTTAAAGTACCGGCCGGTGCTTTAAAAAATAAAATATGTAAGTGTGATATTAAAACCTCATTTCCTCGATACCCCATTCTCTGTGGGTGTCTCATCCCGTCGGAACATTGTTTAATAGCCTTGTACGGCTATATGGTCCAATACTGTCTGATGACTCAGATCCCGTGGTTAACTAACGATTGTTGAACGTTATTTATAAAATTGACCTACACGATTTCTTGTGGTTTTATAAAATTACTTGATCGACGTCATCATAGTTAGAACAAATAGCGAGAAATTTAACTAGAATCCTTGTTCGTTTGCGTAAATATATATTTATCAATAAATAAAACTTCTTATATTGAAAGGATTTTGAAGAAATAGGATATAATAATATAGTATATATATAATACTAGCGACTCGCCTCGCTTTGCAGTGGTGCAATATTAGTACATTAATATGAATCGTCATAAATATCTAAGCAGGTCCATTTTTTTTGCTTTGATATCAGTTTCAGTTTACCGAAGTTATATACCAGGTGAAAGGATAGACACTCGCAGTATTCTAGGATTTGATACTTCATGGTCACATCTAACATATAAAATAATAATACCAAAACAAATACTAATAGACAACTAAGAAAACCTAAGTTAACGTTTATTCTAAGACTTTCAAAAGTTTAGCTAAAAACGTGTAAATAAAATAATAAGCCTAAGTGCAATGACTAGTACCAAAAGCTACAATGGGCGACCTGGAGTTAATAACTTTCAATAGTAAAACGGGCTATAAACCCTTTTATTTTGAACCTGACGTTCCCACGTTGCCTTTCAAATAAAAGTGAAATCACCTGACACTCATTGACATTGCCCTTTAATATAGACGCGTAGAGGATTGTGTATAATTTTTGTATTTTTCCAGACAATTAGGTCAAATATTAAGCACGTATCTTTTATTGTTTTAGAACGCGAATCGAGCACTGAGTCCTCCAAAAATATTACTACTGTCTAAACAGTTACCTAGTATAGCAAAATAGATATTATACACCTATTTTTCTTGATTAAATACATACGAATCTTCATGAGGGATGGTTGAATGGTACATAAGTTGATGTACTACAGCACCATCTAGTGGCACGTGATAATAAAATGAATAGCATCGCTACTTTCTTCATGTGTCCCAAATTTTAGGAAACTCAAACGGTTGTTGTCTATCAATCTCATATTTATAAACTGATATCCATTTTCATACATATATAAGTTATTCAACACATATTGTACCATTTAGACAAATATTTGGATTATGATTTACGGCTTTCACGAGTAAGCGTCTTTTTCACAACAATTATCGTATAACAACGATCTACTATTTCTGTAATGTATTTCATTTTTATAAATAAGTTAACTGATTAATAATTGTGTCAATGAATAGAGAATGACCCATAGAAGATTATTGCTCAATAAATACAATGTTTTATATTCTCTTGAATATTCTGCGGTCAGTATTAGCTTATTTTAAACCGACAGATTTTAATTGAAATTGTTATTGAATGTAAATTACCATTTAAGATTTTTTTGGTGTTTTCGGCGCTTATGATCGTGCTTGTGGGTAAAATTAAACACATTACAATCCATATATGATTAACCATAATTAATTTTATAAATGCAAACATGAGTTTGCTTATTTGTTTGTTACGCATTTACATCTTAACCTATCAACCGAATGTCAAGAAGATTTGCATATACGTCACCAGGAGTACAGAAAAGGACTTTTAAGGACGATTAATCTGAGGGATCTGAGGGATAGGTTAAGTCAGGGCAAAATGTAATGTATAGTCGATAGAATGTATCTTCTCCGTAGACATTAAAGTACAGAGTACGTTATATAAATAGAAGTTTGTAGTCCGGTGAAGTTGTTAAGACCTTGGTAGGTCAATAGCGTAGTTAATTCGAGAAAAAAAAAACAGAAGTGCAGTCGATATTTCAAATTAGCGCCTCCAGCGTCACAAGCCTGAAAGCCTACAAGCTTTAGAACGGTATGCATGTATGTATAGATCGGTACTTAGTGGGTTAGTACACGTATTTAATAATTTATATTTATAATTAAAATATGATCATTGAGTTTTAAAATTGACTTATTAAAATTGGCTTATTAAAAATAAATGAACATTTACTCAACATAAGTTACTCAACGTAATGAGTATAAAAACAATACAAACTATTTAACTTTTAGAACAAAATATCTATTAATTTTATCGAAACAACACTAAAGTAAAATATCTAATAGCCAAAATGTTAACCTAGTCGGGAAAAATTACAAGATGCAAAATCACTTAACAGCGCCATCTAGTAATAAATGCTACAGCGAAAAAAAAAACTTTGAAACAGATATCAGAAAATTGAAAAGACTGTGCATTATGTTACATCATATAACTCAGTCAAAAATGTTTCTTTGTATATTTGCGTTTTTGGCATTCTTATAATAAAATATTCATATTTATTTATTGTCATATTTTACGATACTCCCTGAGTTATTTGTCCAAACGCAGATCCAGATGAAAACCGGTGGTGAATGCCAATAAGCATTTAGCAAGCGTTGAGACGCGCTTTATTACTACTACACTGTAACACATGAGATCATCGTCAGAAGTTATTCTTTGGAATTTTGTTCTTTGTTCAGCCTTACGTTCCTTGTATGTACTAATATTATAAAGAAGTAAAGTTTGTGTGTTTGTGAAGTTGTAGGGGGTACCTAATCTCAGAAACTACTAAACTGATTTTGAAAATTCTTTTACCAATAAAAAGCCACGTTATTGGTGACTATCACAGGCCCCAAAAATGAAAAGACTTTTTTATGCCTATAAATGAATAAAGAAACCATAACAGATTAAAAATACTTACGTGAATATGGACATATTGGCATCAGAAAGGGGATAAGAGCATTGCTTACTTTCGTTGACCGTCGAAAGGAAGTCCGTCAAAAATTACAAAAAGTCTCCTGAGTAGTGCTAGAGGAATAGGAATTAAAACTATATCCTATAAAATAAATTCCGTAATATATCTGAAGAATATGATGTAAGCACTAAAACACAATAACACAAAGTGAGTTCTTTATATTTCGAAAAAATATGTAACAATAAATTACTATTTAATTTCATACAGACAAAAAAAATTAAAAGACTTTTTTATGGTAGTTGGATTTGCAAAGTCGGAGAAAAACGGTGGAATGAAAACGTTTTTTACGAACACTGCATTAAGGATGAGAAATATATGATTGTTTCTAAAATAAAGTTTAAAAAATTCTAAGTTTTATATTTAAGTCACATAAAGTATTTTTTTATAAATATTTACCGCACAATGAAGTAACAGCCGGTAGAGGTCAGTATGTCAGCAAATATTTCTTCTTTTATTGTTATATATTATTATTATTCTTTCACGTGATTATATCAAACATATTGCATTTAATATCCTAACATCGTCAAGTCCGATCTGCGAATAAACAATGCCATAATGTCAATTCAAATCCTTAATCCAGATTGTACATTCAATTTGCGCTTATTTAACCTTTTATTAACCGACGAAAAAAACGGAGGAGGTTCTTAATTCGTTGCGTATATATATATATATTATGTATGATCACGCATAACTTTTTACAGTAAAGTTCGATTTTAAAAATTATTTTTTTATTGGAAAGGGTATACTCCGAAGTTAGTACCATTTAAATTTGGGAAAAAAATTTCAACCTTAGCGGTATGAAAATCGAGAATGATTGATTATTCACGCACTGATTACATCTATGACCGCGCATATCTTTAGACAGAATAGTCCGAATTAAATTTATATCCTTTGATTTGAAAGAGTATACCCAGAAGTTGGTCCCATATACATATAAACATGAAAAAAGCAACCCCAAGGGTAGGAAAACAGGGCATGATTTATAATTCAGCTTCTGAGTTTTGTATTATAAATAAATTACGTATGTAGTAATTAGTAAGATCATAGCCTCAAAAAATTATAAAATAAAAACTTTTTAACAAAAAATTAAACCGCCGTATAAACCGAAAAGTATAATATAATAAACCTTTTACTTTATTCATCTTAATAACTAAGTTCTTAAACTAATGTAAGTATACCTAAGAAATTTTGAGTCGGCGCGAAACAATCAATGAACAAAGATCACTAGATTACTTAAATTCACACAAATAAATCAACTTAAAAATGCAATGTGATATCTCCAGCGGTAACGTGTGTGCCCGTTCGGGTTGCATCGTAAGCGCTCGACATGCAAGGGGTGTATCTCGCTTCGCCGTCGCCGCGCATCACGCTTTACGTAATTAATTAATTTGATTGTTTGGCGCCGACTTAAAATTACTTAGGTATACTTACATTAGTTTAAGAACTTAGTTATTAAGATGAATAAAGTAAAAGGTTTATTATTTTTTGCTTTTCAGTTTTTTCCGCGGTTTAATTTTTTGTTAAAAAGTTTTTAAATATGAGTCCCCGGACCCATCTCTCCATGTTCGGTACGTAGCTGTACCTCGTCTAAGGTTTCCGTGACGCAGATAGATGCAAATTTAAGAATGTTATATCCTTGTTTTTATTTGTACTTAAGGCTGTTAAAGAGACTGACTGACTGTGGCCAACAGATTTTTAATTATAAGGCTACAAGCAACAGAAAAAGTAATCACACCATATAATGAACCATCGCGTGTATTGAATTAGTTTTATCAAGCCGGTGTAATAAAAAAATTACTTGACCTCAGCGGACCGGACATCCTTTATCTAATGCTAACAAAAACGTAGCGGAATAGATTAAATTAATTAAATAGATGAAATAAATCGGTCCATAGCAAATGATACTGATTGTGGGGAAACCCGTTCACGATGACATGTACATACACAAACAGCTCAGGTGATTGCTTGTTTTTTTATACGTCAATCGATCCTGATTGGAATGAGGTTTATTAGCCTTTTTGGCATATCAATAAAGGAAGAAAGATTTTTACTGTATGTTCATTGATGGATTTGGTGAAATTTCTGCTTCCCGTATCATTATTTCCGGTTGGCCGCGGTCGAATAATTTTTTAATGATACATGTTTTTTTTTTTAAATTCTCTTTCATCTATACTAATATTATAAAGAGGTAAAGTTTGTGAGTTTGTGACGTTGTGAATTGTGACGTTGTAGGGGGTAATCTCAGGAACTGCTTGAAAGATTTGAAAAATTCTTTCATTGTTATATACCTCATTTATCGAGGATGGTTATAGGCTATATATCATCACGCTAAAATAGGGGGGAGCAGCAATGAAGAATGTTTAAAAATCGGGGTGTTTATTTCCTCTTGAGAGCTTTCGCTGCATATTAGTTAGCCCAAATTAATTATGTCCACGCGAACAAAGTCGTGGGCAGATGCTAGTATCTAATAAAATTGAAGTTTACAAACAAATGTCTATTTTTGATATTTTTGTATATATATTACTTTTTTTAGGCAAGAAATATCTTGGTATCTAAATACAATTAGAATGTTCGTCTTTGCATTAGTATTATACTAAAGATAAGAATAGGATTCGAAAGAATGTTATACGATTACATACGTAATTCAGTGTTATTAAATATACAAATAATATATTTAGTCAAGGCCGACAGGAGTCATATTACTAAATCCTACTAGAGATACACAACAACAAATCTAACAACTATAATCCTAGTATTGCGATATAATATCAATATGATTTTTTTGTCGAACTGATTACGCTATTGTCCTAGCAATGCCTTAACAGCTTCACCGGACTACTGAGGCGAACGCTTAAGACACTCAGCCGATTTTATTTTAACAACTAGTTCAAGGGTGCACGGAGATGAGAACGCTTCCTCAACCGGCGAAGAGCACCCGGCCCTGATGGGGTTCTGGGTCGGATGCTCATCCTAGCAGTGGACAATCTAGGGAGGTGGTTTCGGGAGCTGTTCGACCAGTATCTGTCGATCAGACAGTTTCTGAAATCCTCTAAGATTGGGCAGCTCTGCTTGATGGCTCAAAAGAGCCTCCTTCCGGACTGCACATCGGCATATCGGCTCCTCATCCTGCTGAACGAAGCCGGAAAGGCATTGGGGAGGATCGTTTCTACCCGGCCACCTGGGATCTTTCTATAGTCTAGCATTTGGAGGGAGTGGGGCCGAATTTAGTGGGTGCGCATTTCGGCTTCCTGACAGAGCGTTCCACCGTGGACGTCCTGTGCCTTCTGAAGTCGCTGTCCATGGAGGTGACTTCCCAGGGGGAAACGGTTTTAGCGGTGTCCCTAAAAATATGTATTTTAAATTAGGTATGTAAGGTGAACTATGTATATCAATACTTGTTGTATTACAACCAGCATGTAAAATCGAGGTCAGAATTTGAATCACTAACAATGACTAGAGATACATAAAACGAATATACACTTTGGGTACTAAATTAATTCAATGATATAGGTGTTCATTTAGAACATACAAGAAATAAACCCGATCATACAATAAGAAATTTACGAACGTAAAAGACGAGTGAGAAAAACAACGACAAAAAATTATTTACTTTGAACACTTTTTATCACTATTAAGTTCGACTATTACTCCCGGACTTACGAAAGCGGTTGCATTGAACGAGTGATGAATTATCCACGGCTCGAATCGATCGGACGGTAACATCTTTATCGATTCGATTGACGATTTGACACGGCACTTGTAGGCCGGAATTGTGAATGAGATACGACGTCAGTTAGCTACTGTCTTCAAACTTAACGGTAGTCAAGTATATACTTATTATTTGATATTCACTTATGTAACGATTAAGAAAAATGTAAGCATTATAATAGAAGATACAAAAGAAGTATATTGGGTAAATATACTAAGTTTTGAAATTTAAATTTTCATGTTGATATGTTAAAACAAATGAAGTTTAATGAACTTAGGCTTAATCTATTGGCGAGTAATAATATTAAGATACATAGAATAAAAATCATACCCGCAGATATAGGTGCGGCTACTTTATTGATGGATTGGTGAGATAGTATCGATTTTAGATATTGTTATTTATCTATTTGTTTACATTTCTACAGCATAATTGCTGATATGTTTTTGTCACACAATGTCGAAGTTTTTGTGCTTTTTATTAATATAGATGTTCACTTATTTGATCTAGTTTGTTTGTAGCTAGTTGTCGTAACCTTTTTTAAAGCAGGTATTCAATACGTATTCAGCTTTTTTGTAATAACACCGGTCATTTCTACCTTAACGCGACCAAAGCAGCGGGCAAAACTATTGAGTAATGTTTAATACTATTTTAAATAGTAGCAATAATTATTAATCAAGTCTAACACTATATAAATTACATGTTGTATATTACTATTACAAAGCAATTGAGGAGTTATAGAATATTAATCAAAGAAACAATGTTATAGGCCTGTTAATAGAAAATCTCGACACTTCGTAACATTGCGGTAACAAGGAGTAAGTATAGTGTCGGAACAAAATAATAGATCACCGTGCAATATCGTAATACAACTAATAAACGGTAATTTGACACGACAAGTCAATTATGAATAGACATAAACACGTATTGGCATCGAAGGAATTTCGCTTGTAATGCCAGACGTGAGAAACATTTTCTTTTAATTTTTAATGTAATTTTAACCTTTAAAGCTATAAGAATAATCTGAAAATTTTATTTTAATCTACATTAAAATGTAATTAATGGTTATTTTTAAAATTCGCTGACCCTGTCACGTCAAAAATAAAATAACACCATGAATTATGATATAAAGATTTGATTGAGAATATGTTTATATGTAACTCGTGTTAATATTGATCTGACATATCGTTGAAATAATTCTTATTTTCTAAACGGAATGTCCCCTGTATCCTCTCTTATAGCGTTATTATTGTGTATGTAAAATAACATTTTGATTGGTTGAGTAGTTCATACAAGAAAGCGTAACAAATAAACAAACTTACATACCTATTTATAATATTTAGTAGGTGGTATAGCCACTCTGAAGCTATAACTGGTTTCAGCATGCATGGGTCAGCTCGTCCGGGGTAGTACCAGCCGACCCAAAGAAAATTGAGGTAAAGTAACAGAGCTTGCATTGTTGGGTTTCGTTCGGTCAGTGAGAGCGACGGAGGCCTACCTCCCCTCTCCAATCCACCTTCCCCACTAACACAGACTGGCAACGCATTTGCGACTCCTCTGGTGTTGCTGGTGTCCATGAACGGTGGCGATCACTTAACATCAGGTGTCCCACCTGTTCGTTTTTCTTCTATGATATAAAAATATATATACATACATTAGTAAAGTAATAAGGATTATTTTTCTAATGAATTATCAACTTTTATATTCGATACACATTAATTTTGAGGGAACTATAATACCCTAAATTGATCGAAGCTTTTGCATTATATATTAACCTAGTGGGCCCGGCGGACGTTGTCCGGCCTTGATAATAAAAAAAACCTAAAAGGCAACCGCAGCGCCACCTACCGGGTCTAAATATGTAAAACATTCTTGGATCCATTGGAACACGCACACAAAATTTCATCAAAATCGGTCCAGCCGTTTAGAAGGAGTTTAGTGATATACACACGTAAAGAAGAAATTTATATATAAAGAAGAAAAAAAAAACATTTAAAATTAGATCAAAATAACTATATGTACTTCTATCTTTAATTAATATAATTATTACAAGTTGTTGCATATAAAATAATTGAATCAAATTACGTAAAGTTTCGACCTTTCCTTAACTTTCTCTTGGCGCGAAAAACAATCCAATCGCTGCTATCTCACTCGAAGCCGATTGCCGACTTCACCTCATTAGCTCAATATCAACAAGTTGTGCCTTTAATAGATATATAATCATGCGTATTATTTAAATTGCCTGACAAATTACATGTCGGTAGCCAGTTGTACTCGCTCAGTTGTCGGTTACGTTTCGACTTGGAATTTCTCGCTGGCTTCAATATATTGTAAGCATATATTCAAAGTAGTTATACGAAATGTCCACCGACTAGTACAGTTGTAATTTATGTTTACTGTCTCTTGACCATTTCTTTAAACTTTTTTGGTGTTATACAAAAAAGTGAAACACGTATTGTAAGTAATATAATAAATACTTCGTTTAAAATGGTTTCTTACTAAATGCACCGCGCTCGTCCGAGGCAACTGAAGTCGCTCCGTCGTCACGCGCGCACAAGGACGTCGCACCAGAGCTCCGCGACACCGCTTGTCCTGCGCGACGATGCACC
Source organism: Antheraea mylitta (assembly GCA_014332785.1). NCBI lineage: Eukaryota > Metazoa > Arthropoda > Insecta > Lepidoptera > Saturniidae > Antheraea > Antheraea mylitta. Next base: position 2,254,059 of record JACEII010000020.1, read on the forward strand.
GCACTAGCGCCACCTCTTCCCGACCGGCGACGACAACGGGGAGAAACAAAAAAAGTCCTTTTCAGGGCCAATTCGACGCCTCTGCGTCATCAAGACGTATGATCACTAGCCTGCCCACGGAACCTGCCGATTCAAGCACGAAGACCACCGCATCCCACAGTGGACTCCGCACTGTCATGCCGCATCACCGTCGCAACAGCAGTCGCCTACGCCGCCTATGCAGCCATCGGAGGAACCACAGAGGCTGTCCGGCAAGTCGTCCCTGTAGTCAGAGGCATACGAAAGTGACCTGCTCACTCTCGCCGAGCTGATTACAGCCGTGGTCCTGAATGTAGAAATGACACGCTGGATAGCGCTGTACCTGCGGCTCCAGGAGGCCGCAATCAGCGGCGAAGAACCCACCGCCACGGACGCAGCTGCGCTCGCGGCTCCCTCGTGATTCAACTGATTCCCGAGAGACAAGCCAGCCCACTCGGTCGAGCGCTGCTCCGCAAGCACAGCGATCCCGATGCAGGGCCCGTCGCGTATCCCAACAAGATCGCCACACACTTATCGCCTAAAGCCCGGTCGCTAGACCCAAAAAAGTCGCGAACGGTTGAGCTTACGCAAATGCTCCCGTCTCGCGCAGAATACCCAGCGGCGCAGGTGCCCGCAGCACCTGCGCCAGCTCCGCCGCGAAAGGCCGCCCGGGCGCAGCCCCAGGGCACGATCGATCCGCCCACGCGTTCTTCACGTCGACATGAAGAGTTGCCTGAAGAGTTTGCGGCTATACCCGCCGAGAGCCGGGGGGCGCCACTTGCGCCCCAATCAAGACTTCCTGCGGAACTCAAATCCGAGACTACGGCTATACCCGTTGAGAGCCCCGTGGCGTCACTGTCGCCTTCACCCGCACCGTTCGAGAAACCTACGCCGTGACAGTGACGTCCCCGTCAATATCAAAAGCCCAGTTGAGAGTAAACAGCAATCCCGATCCGCGCCAGACCACCCAGTGACGTTGCCTGCCGATCATCGCAGAGGGCCCGATCAATTGGACGAAGCACCTCCGGAGACTGTCGGACAAGCTGGGGCGTGGGCCGAACGTCTTCACTTACGGAGACGGAGTGTGTTTCCTACCAATCGATAAAGAAAAATATATAATACAACATATGAATACCTAAGCCAAATAGAAGGCGTGAGCTGGTACGCCTACTCACCGCCCACAGAGAGATGCTTTAAGGTCGCAATTCGCTACCTACCAGTTTAGTCAGACCCGGAGGGAATCACCGAGGCTCTCCGTAATATGGGCTTCGACCCAGGATTTGCCTGCCAGATTAAAGGAAGAGAAGGAAGACCAGGGTGTATCTGCCACGTCTCCCTGAGAAGAGCACCTGGCCTCATACCGGCCATTTATGAAGAGACCGAACTCCTTCATATGAAGGCCTCACTTGAAGCCTGGCGAGGGAGGAGGGGGCTGGCACAGTGTGATCGATGTCAGCAGTTCCGGCACTCCTCCTGCCACTGCCACCGCCCGATAGCCTGCGTAAGGTGCGGTGGACCGCACTTTGCGAAAGATTGTGATCGACCACGCGAGGAACCAGCAACCTGCGCTAACTGCGAGGGCCTGCACACCTCAAATGATGCCCGCAACTGCCCCGTATTCCGCCGGGAAACGCGCAACCGCCGAGCGGGAGCCGCGGCCCGGACTAGTGACGCCGGGCGCAAGGAGGAACGCAGAGCAGCAGCGCCACAGATGGTTGAAGAGTCGGCGGGCGCGAGCCTTATGGCCCCCGCCAACAATCTCATCCCAAGAGGCTATAAGAAATCACACTACACTAAGATGACCCGCGAAGTCCCAGAAGCTTCCCAGCAGCCGAATGTGAATGAGGGGTCTACCTAGATCGTCCGCAATGCTTTCTTAAAGACCTTGGCAGAAGCAGACACTTTGGAAGTCGTCAAAAGATTGTTGAGAGCCCTGCGAGCCCTCCATAAAGTGGAGAGCCGGGAAGCTCAGAGGACAGCCCAGAGATAGAGGAAGAATGAGCCACAGTCACCAAACCCACAAATCTATGAAGCCCAAAGCCCGCCCAACAGCGGGCTAGAACAGATGACGCTCCCGTTGTCACGGGGGCCGTGTGAGACTACGGCCAGAGGGGTCACCCTGATGCCGTCTCCCCGCACACCCCCCAGGGGATGCGCGAGATGAACTTCCGACGTCGAGGCAACTTCGCGTTGTTCTTTTTTCACAAGTCTAACCTAACCTAACCTAACCAAAGCGAGACAATAAAATTACAACGCGGAATTATAGAATTATAATATAAAGAGGATAAAGCATACACACACACACACACACACACACACACACACAGAGACACACACACACACACACACACACACACACACACACACACACACACA
>JACEII010000020.1:2281594-2326960 GCA_014332785.1 Antheraea mylitta
GTGAAGCTGTTAAGACCTTGCTGGGTCAATAGCGTAGTCATTTCGAAAGAAGCGAACAAATTTTGTATTATATATAAAGAAATTTAATGGTAATGCCTTTCTACTATATAATAATACTAGGCTTTGCTTGCGGCTCTACTCGCGATAATGAAAATTTGATCTATCTCTCAGGAACATTACATTTTTTTATGGATGAATGGTAACTTATGTTTATTTTCTCTATCACTAGAAACGTATACATAAAATTACATTATAATTTCTTGAGTAGTTACGGCATAATGATTAACACCAAGAATTATAGAAATGAGGAATAGAAAGAAATATAGAAGTTTTTTTATTGTTAATTAAATATCTTGTTTTTTAAGTAAAACCTTGTAAGAAAATGATTAGGTATTAATTTCAACACACATAAAAGCCTTCGTACATTACAATATACTATTGTGATCGATGTATGGCATTATATCATTGGTGACGTCACGGCCCGAGTATTCAGTCGAGAACCGAGTCTGAGAATGCAAATGGAAAATTCAAACGTGCCCTTCAACGCATGAACTTGCCTCTAATGGTATGACAATTTATTTAATTTAATTATAATATGACCATTGTCATATTTCTTTGTTTGTATAGTTTATTATAAGATTTATTCAGTTATTTCCACATTGCTTACTTTGTTTAAGGTTATGACTGAATAAATTGTCTATTTACTAATTTATATAAAATTTTTATTATATAATACAATAGCTGACATCGAAAAAATCTCCAGTTTTTATCATCATTCATAATACCATAACTAGTCACTAGGTGGCGCTACGCTATATCCTATAGTTACTAAGTTTCATGTTCTAATTTAACAGAGACGAAGTCGCAAAAAATTGCTATTTTAAATATATATTTCTAAATTTCTAGGACAGTAAAATAAGTAACAGCCGTTAACCTCTTTTGAAACTTTTATGAAACTTATTTCTCGTTTTATGAAATTTTAGAAAATATGGAATAATCAAAATTAATTAAAAAAATATTTTGTAGATTGATGAATTATATGAATAAAAAGCATAAGTTTTAAGTTCTTATTATATTAATTATATATTAAGTATTGTAATGTAGTTAGGGCACTACTACATATTTCCCTTAGTTGTAATAATCTGCCTTTTCACTGTTTTTTTTTCCAGAGGAATAATCTCACTTATTACATTTTTTTTTTTTTTACGTGGGGAATTCCCTTATGGATGCCCACCCTCCCGGGGGAGAGGATGGGTTATGTCCGACTCGCACGGACTAAAACCCCACGGTGTACCGACAGACCGTGATGTTGGAGCGGCAAGGGATCGTTCTCTGCTTTTCCCCTTGAATAGCCGCCCCAACGGTCCACCCGGCGGAAGGTTGCCGCCAGGCTTCTACCTATAGAGAGGCAGCTGGGTACACGCCAGCTGTCCCCCCTCGTCCGCCGGACCTGTGCAATGAAGGGATGAGCCCCCCGACTACATCCCCTCAGGTCCGACTATGGTGGCAGGAGAAGTTGGGCAAATCGCCGCCTCCTCCTGCCGGTCCTCCGTCGGCAAAGACGACCACTCAGGGGGTCCGCCTCGCGGGCCCTCTCCGCCGCCTCCTTTTGCGAGATGACTTCCTCACAAAAGGAGGCCACTGCTCGCCTCGCCTGCTCGCTGCCGAGCATGGACGAAACCTCCTCCCAATCCACTCCCGCAGGACCGGGCGGACGGCGTCGATGGTGTGCCTCCCGAAGCGCGCGTCCGCCAGGTCCTGCATCCACCTCCCTATAGCCCCCTCCCGCAACTCCCGCCTTTTAATTTCTATCTCCCTGAGAGCCGGAGGCTCCCCACTACGCCTCCTCGCCGCCGTGAATTCGTACACGGCAGCGAGAATCTCACTTATTACATGACTCATCTTTTATCAAGACATCCTCATACTATGCCAACTCTTCAACTTCTCGGCCAATAGTGTTATTATTTTCAAACTCCCTCTGATTTACCCGTCTTTATTTTTATTTATTGTAGTTACACCACAAATCCATTTTAACATTTGAATATGTAGATGACCCCTACTATATGTATTTTTTAACTCTTACGTTCCAATTATCATTTTTCATCCTACATTCAACAATAATTTTATAATATACAACTATTATTGTAATGTTTATTATTTTTTATAATGAACTCACTTCAAATGATGATTTAATAAAAAAATCAGCCAAATAATACCTTGTATAATCAAAATAAGTATTTTGTTCATAAAAGTAATCCATGACTTGGACCTCCGCGGTTATAATGTTGCAACTCAACCTCATGTAGCAACAAAAAGAATTTATTTTCAAAAGCTAATGGTAATTAAAACATTTTTATCTTGGATTCAACATTTGATTATATTGTGCATCCATTACTTTTCCAAACGATGATACTGGGCATATCACTATTTCTCATAATGAACAGACTACATTTAATTCAATATCACCCAGAAATACCACCCACCCATGGTGTCGTGTAAGATTAATTGAAAATTGTGTCATGGGTTGCGATAAATTTCTTTATTTTCGTAAAGTTATGTTTGGGTAAAATTTGAGCTTTACCACGTGGTTTTTTTTCCAATTTATAATTAATGTTCATTTACACGAAGCCTTTTTTTAATGATTATATAATAAAGCCAATGGCAAATAACTTAGTAGCCATGATAAAAACCTTTGATTATAGAAGTATACCCTTTGACAAAAGAACCCTAATAAAGTTCAAACTTTAAAATATCAAATAACTATGGTCGAATGTCGACCACTGGGCGCCCACTAGTATACATAGATCTTCCTCGTGAATCCCACTGTCTACTGGTGAAAACCTTATGAAAATCCGTGCAGTAGTTTTTGAGTTTATTAAACAAACAGGCAGACGTGGCAGAGGACTTTGTTTTATACTATCCACTGATACTGTACACATTCAAATAAAATTGATATATTATTAACTCACGACATTTATGAAATGATTCAAAAATTTTTAACGATACAGAACACATTTCTATAGATCATAGACAGTTTCTAATCAATCAACAAAGGTGGCTTCAAAGCGTCCCAAAATAAATAAAAGATTAATTAACAATTAATTGAGATAAAACTGTTCCAGTGAAATAACAAAAACATTTTCACGGAAAGGAAATCGTGGGTACCACCTACTGAATAATAAAGTTACGTAGAATACAGAAATAACAATCATGTTTATTGTGTTGTTATTTATTGTCTAAATCTGTCGTGATCCTCTAAAATAATACTAAAAAACTTCTTGCACATACATATTTATTTCGGCTTAAAATCCATAACGTGTTATGAGTACCTTAGGCTATAATTCCCCATAATATGTCAACTAATTGATCAAGTATCAGTAAATCACAAGATTCATTTATGGATATGGGATCGTCTCGATTGCATACTTTAGAATGAAAATCTTGTCAGCACGTTTTATGACTATTGTTTATGTTAATATACTGATCCGGAATAATTTATTGTTCATTTGTTTCTGTTATTCATATGATGTCACCGAATTGATTCGATCTTGTATGGAACCAAAGTATTCACCCTTTTTGTAATTTTAGATAATGAAGTGTTGTTTATCTTTTTGCTAATAATTTTAAACTCTGTCTTCAGATTAATTTTCCTAATCACGAATTGTCACTACGAAATGAATGTCACTAAATTAATTATTGTTTGAATGCCTATAAGTGCGTCATAACCAATTTCTCCCGGTACAATTTGAATTGTAATTATTCCATAAATTTTGGTACTTGACAATACTGAATAGTTTCAATATTTTCATAGACGCTGAGTTGCACTACAATAAACACATTGGTAATATTATTAACAGAAGATTAAACAGGTTACAATTTATATAAAGCAATAGTAAAAACTAAACCTCGGAACCTTTCTACACTGAAATTATAAATTATTTATTTTTAATTTGTATGGAATATTATAGTGTCGAATTAAGACTTCATTATATTTTTTCAAACAAGTTTTAAATGAACAAAGCATTTTTGTGCCATTTAAGAAAAATAGCTTATGGAGTATCAAAAGCAGTTTTAAAAGTCTGTACGGGGTTACACAATCTCACTTTTGAGTAAAAATTTATGGACGGAATTTTTTGGATGCACCTGTATTACTACGACTTTTAATATATTTGCTACAAATGATTACCGATCATATTTAATTTGTTTTTGTCCATTGATTACAACATTATTATAATATATAGCATAACTAGGATTTATGTTTTTTTTTATTATTATTACAGAACGGCAAAGTGACTGTACTATGCCTGATGGTAAGCATAGTACAATCCAAAAACAGTGGCGACCACCGAGAGACATACTATCCATCGCCGGTCACCACTGTCATGCCGGCCTGCGTAAGTGTCTCTTCACGTTGCGCTTGAAGGACCCCATGTCATAGGAAGGAGGAAACACACTGGCCGGGAGATTGTTCCTAAGCTTCACGGTACGACTTAAGTGTAGTAGTAATCTGCCTAATTAATTAAAAAAATTGAACTGGACAGGTATGTATCATTAATATAATTTTTTCATATATATTTTCTTCACCTATTGTTTTTCTATTACATATTAATAGTATGTAATATCAAAATGGTAAATGCCTGCAATGAAGACTCCACTTGTTTGCCAGAATCATATCTGCTAGAAATATTGGATTGTCAGATTGCAAATTTTGTTGATGTTTCAAATAAATGGAGATTACAAGTTTATATCATTTATTATTCGAATTTCAATATAAAATAATTAATATTGATTTCTTATATAGTTATTTTCAGAGATCACATTAAAAGTATTATTTATGTCAAATCAAAGAGGCCAAGGAGACTGAGTGAGACAATTTTCTACATGCGGACAACCCACTTTCTTTAAAAGCTTAAATTCAACAATTAGCATTAGCCTCAAAACTAAAATTGCATCCATAAATGCTTTTAATATCGTAAACATATTGCAGCAGTGGACTGTCTACATTCTAAATGATATAAACACTTAGGATTTAGAATGGCTTTGTTCCGGAAGGTCATTGCCTTATTTTTATATTCTGTAATATGGCGAAAGTTCTGAAGAATTGTTTAATTCCAACCCTTCGTCTCTCTTTTGCTACAGAATGCTGCAGGCTGATAGGTACGTTCCGGGTTACGTTACGGTAGCTTTCATCTTGGTAAACAAACAAGTTTGCAAATTCTTAATTCCTATCGGTAAGGTCTTCCTACTTCTATGTATTTGTATACCTCAAGAGGTATGGTAAAGTCATTCTATATGACGGCTTGAAAGCTATAAATACTGATTTAATCTATTGAGTTTGTTTTCGAACATTCCTTTAAGTGGTATACAGACGTTCTATCGAAAGTATATAAAAGTAATCTTAATAGAAAAATCTAAAAGACATGCCAATCTTAAATATACAAGAGATGCTACCTCTTAATTCTCACTAGTTGCAACCTGTTTTTGAATGATCTTGAATATGACCGTAATCTTGCTCGTGTTGGTTACAAAATAACAGAGCTACTTAAGACTAGGTGCACGACATGTTTTGTGGCAGCTATGCGCGGACTTAGGGATTGGAAACCATTTGTTAGAAGGAACGTGAACGAAATACCTACGCGTTGTATGGTGTATAAAAGCAAATTCTTTTGTTGTCAGTTCCCATTAATTATGTGAACCGTAAACGTATTTCAAAAATTGTTAAATATATGATAAGATTGTATAGATATGGCGCCTTGATCAAGGATATACTAATGACTGCTTTGTTAGAGAAAGATTATTTTATTCTGTAAATCTAGTATTTTAAAAGAGCTTACTAAACCATATAATACATAAATTTTATTTGTTTTTAAAATATAGCATTATTATTTAATTATTACGTAAAAAGTTCAAAATAAATTAGAAAACGTTAGTAAAATGGTAAAATATAGTAAGTAATCTATACATTAAGGCGTTATCTCGCCCTGATAATTAAAAAAACTTTGACAAATTATATACCTAAACCGAGAACGGTTTGAATGAATCACTTTATCTACTGGTAAAAACTGCATGCAAATCCGTTCAGTAGTTTTTGAGTTTATTGCGAACAGAGAGAGAGAAAGCCGCGGTAAAATGATTAAAAATATACAAATTATTATTAAGGGTGGTACTTACATCACAGTGGTATATTGAATGTTGCAATTATAATTATCAATAAAGGAATAAATTCTGGAAGGGTTGCACGAGCATTATGAATAAATAATTGTAAAATATACTAGTTAAACACGCAATATGGCCGCTTTAGTTCTCAAACAATATGTTTCTTGCAATGAAACCAAATAGCCTCGTCATATAAAATGAAAATGCGACAAAGGAATGTTTAAATTCAGCTCGAACATTTCTCAAGCGATACCATCGCGCTCCGAAATTATAAGCTGTACTTGAAAATGTTGAATTACACGGTAACGTCTCCAACTTCATGTGTAGGACGGTAACGAATAATATAACATTTGGATAGGGAAAATAGTTTCAAATGATTTTCGTAATAATATTTAAAATTGACCAAATTTTAACTAGACGAATAGATTGTTTAATGTATACAATTTTTTATTATGAGTACTTACTTATTTTTACACGAGATAACTAAACAGGACAAAGTATCATGTCAAATACCTTTTGAAGGGACGCGTTGATGTATAAATATTATTATGTAATATCATTTTGAAATATTTGGTTTTAATCCCACAGCAAGACTGAACTAGCACTAAACAGATACATCATGAAGAGTATTTTAATTACTGGTGAAGTATTTACTAGTTCTCCACGGATCTACTACCAGTCTTCAAGTGAAAGTTGTTCCTAATGCAGATATTGTCTGGTAGAGTTTCTTAATTTTGAAGTAAGGCTTCTCTAGCTGAACTAGGAGGTAAATGGACGACAATGCAACAAAAGTCCGTTATGGCAATATGTCGTCCCATTACTGTACTATCTGCTTAGATAATAATTACACATAACCAAAACTTTTATCAAATTATAATTAATTTAATTCTTTACTTCTCATAGTAATTAATCTGCTCGTACATCTCTATATTTTATTTACTCTATAACAAAGAGGTGCCAGTAATATTTTCTATGTTTCCTAGAAGGCTAATAGCGTAGTCAGTTCGAAAAAAAGAAATTCTATGTTATATAAGTTCCGAATTAGCTAATTAGATGGCATTACAGATAGTGAAGCTTTGATTTCATTTGTTATTTACTTGCATTGAAACCAGATGACAGCACGGTCGCGCGCTCATATATACATAATTAATTCTTTTGTATGATTTTTATTATTAATTAATTTAATACTTTTTATTGATATTATTTTAATTTTTGATTGATTTGTTTATAAACTATTTATAGACAAAATATAAAATATTTAAAAAGTTTTACTTCAATGGTGTGTGACGGTTAGACGCACTAATTTTTTTTTAATTAAAATTATAATAAGATTCTTACAAATGTTCCTTAACTTTTTTCACCCAAATATAGTTGTTATGAATGAAACATTTAACAAATAAACAAAAACTAAATTTTTGTGGCACAAATTAAATGCCAACTAGAGTTCCCACGATTAGCTTGAGATGCATTTCAAATATATACACTTGTTTACATTTGAGGGCAAGTTTAACCAATTCGACAGAAATTTATAGCGATTGGACCTTTTATTAAAAAATCAGAATATACAGAGCCAATTATCACTTCAATATAGCAGCTGTAAGTGAGCGTAACCAAATATGATTAGTCACAAGTGACCGTGATATAATTTCAGTGTAATCTTGAGATCGCCATCGTCGACAGTCGAGCTTATGGACGCATTAGCGTACTAATTTGAAGATTTAAACCTACAACTTATACCCTAATTAGCTGGTTTATTACCGGTTGATTTATTTCAAATCCTAATTTTTTAATGAGTGATATTACCCTGACTCACTGTCAAGTTAAACACACTCATTGTTTATATTTTTATTATTACGGTTTGCTAATTTTCGGGTAAGTGGAAATGCGATAAGTGTGGTAAAATTAAGTGTGAATTTATGAATGACGTCAGTTGAGTTCCAACTGATACCTAGCGGATGATCTTTTAAAGTATTTTTTTTAAATAAAAGTGATATTTATTACATAATAGCTTGACTCGCACGCGTGTTGAGTTTATTAAGAACTAGTGTTTTTTATGGAATATTGTGGTTGTTTTGAAATGAGTTTGTACTTGTGGTGCTAAGTACTCGTAGTGCAAAACATCAATCAATTTTTAAGTTATGATATTATTCATCCCGGGCTAATCGATTGCATTTATATATTTTTCATTTATATTCTGACATATTACAATCATAATTATGATCATATACCTCTTTATACTTTATCTATATCTATTACCTATAGAACAATATTACCTATTTAAACCTAATAGGAATACTACCTATTGAATGTAATTGTTTTATAATTTAATTGTGTCACAAATTAAAGAGAAAGAAATAAAATTCAACAACTAATCAGGTAAGAAGAATGATTAAGGAGGCAGGAGGCGGCGGAGAGGTCTCGCGAAGATGATCCTCTGAGCGACACTATCCACCGACGGAGAACTGGCAGGAGAAGGCGGCAATTTGCCCACCTCCTTGCACAGATCCGGTTGACGAGGGGAGGCAGCTGGAATGTATTCAGTCTGTCTTCCTTCTGAGTAGGAGCCCGGCGGCCACCTTCTACCGGGTATACCGTTGGGGCGGCTGTCCAAGGTTGTGTAGCTCGTACGATTCCTTGCCGTCCCAACAAATGCAGTCTGTCGATAGACCATGGGATTTTAGTCCGTGCGAGTCGGACATAACCCACTCTGTCTCCCGGAAGAGAGGGTATTCATAAAGGTTTTCCCCGTGTTAATAAAAAAGGTATAATGTAGTTTTTCTAAAGGTTTTTTATTAACAAAGAAATATACAATTACGAATGTACATATTTATTACTTATTTTGTATAACTAAGTTTCATAAATATTTTGTTATTATGAACAGTTAAGTGACATGAAAATGTTAATATAATTGAACTATCCATATATTTTCTCATCCCGGTCCAACTAACCAGGTATGCTTTTGTTTTAAGTTTATGCAAACAAATTAAAATGCAGTCTGTGTCCATTCAGTACTGTGGGACTACGTCTCAAAAAAATCGATTGACTTACCACGTATTGTTTAATGAATATCACTTTTTTTTTGAGTGAACTCTATGTAATAAGGTCATTATTTATTTACTTCGGTTTTTATAGGAAAAAAATTGCAATGCATGCATGGCGGTAGTGCTTTTTCTAAGTTCGTCTGGCTAGCTACCACCCTCAAACTGAGAATTTATCACCATACACCTGTTGGTGATTTCTAGCAGCTATGAGAGCCAATTCCCCTGTAGGTTTAGTGCATGTCTTAGACCATATCATCATTTAGTATCAGATAGGATTGTGGTCAAACGCTATAAATCTATATTTTTTATTTTAATGTGATTTATAATGATCTAGCTATACGTCATTCCCGTGAACGACAAAATTATTGCAACAGTGTTTCCTTATTAAAACTTTTTAACATCATACTTTATTTATATCAAAGCATTATGTAGATAATATTGTTTGAAAGATTGGATGCCATTATGGATTAACATATTTAATTGTGATTTCTATTATGATAAGATGTATTCTATTCATATCCAGTGGTTTAGATAAAGAAATATAAAATCAAAATCAAAATTAAAAATACTTTATTCAGTTTAGGCTCTAATAAGGCACTTATGAACGTCAAAAACTACCACCGGTTCGGAAACAACCCAGTCATCGAGAAGAACCGGCAAGAAACTCGATCTGGTCTATCTTTTTAATATATATAATATTTAGACTATATTACATACATGACAGAAACTTTTAATGGAAAAAAAAATTAATGGATGCACAGAGATGAGTCAATTCCAGACATCACTATCGTTCACATACTGATCCACTCTATAATAGCTTTTTGAGACCAAAACCCGCTTGACATGGCGCTTAAATTCAGATTCAGGCAAATCTGTAATATCCTTTGGAATTTTGTTATAGAACCGTATACTATTTCCCAAAAAACTATTACTTGTTTTACTAAGTCTAAAACATGGGATAACCAATTTGTCACGGTTCCTAGCATTTAGATTATGCCAGCCTTTTACAAAATCCAGTTTATCAAGGTTCTTTCGGACATACATTAAATTATCAAGAATGTATTGGGAAAGCAGAGTTAAGATACCGAATTCCTTGAACTTAGTCTTTAAGGATTCAGGAGGTCCCATATTATAAATTGCTCTAATTGCTCGTTTTTGTAATAAAAATATGGTGTCTACCTCAGCTGCTGTCCCCCATAACAGAATGCCATAAGGTATTAAGCTATGGAAGTAGGCAAAGTAGACTAACCTAGCAGTGGCAATATCAGTTAGCTGGCTAATTTTACGTACTGCAAATGTAGCAGAAGTTAATTTGCTTGCCAATTGTTTAATTTGAGGACCCCATTGTAATTTTAAATCCAGTGTGATACCCAAGAATACAGTATTATCAACTAACTCTACAAAATTCCCCTCAATCCTGATGCTGCTATCAACTTGTGGAACATTAGGTAAAACAAATCTTATACATTTTGTTTTGCCTGTATTTAGCACTAAGTTATTTAATGCAAACCAATGAGAAATTTCATTTAGAGTATTATTTACATGCCTAACCTCTGAATCTGTCCTTTTCACTTTAAATATAATTGAAGTATCGTCTGCTAAAAGCACCATGTCAGCACAGTTATTGACCACTAGCCTCTGCCCGCGACTTTGTTCGCGTGGAATAGATACACTAATACTAACACGCAGCAGTTCTCAAAAGGAAAAAACATCCCGATTTTGAAACATTATTCATCTGTGCTCCGCTGTTATTGGTTTTAACGTAATAATATATAGCTATAGAATAATGAGCTATATAACACATTTACTTAACGACGGAAGTACAGAAATAGGTCTATAATTCCCAAGACTACTTCTGCAGTCTGATTTACGCAAACGAACTATTTTGCTTATTTTCATTAATTTTTTTTCCGAACTGACTACGCTATTGGCCTTACTAGGCCTTCACAGCTTCACCGGACTAGCTTATTATTTTCATTAAATTGGGGAAAGTTCCTTTTGCTATACACTGGTTAAATATGTTAGCCAAATGTGATGAAATAATAACAATTAAAGACTGTACTACTGTTACCGATATACCCCATATGTCTTCGGTGTGTTTTAAATTTAATTGCTTGAAAGTCATTATTATTTCACCTGCACTAATAGATAAGAATTTGAATTTTGAATCTATAGGTGCACTCATACTTCTTAAAAGAGCTGCAGCACCCTGGGCTGATGATGTTATATCCTTTGTTACGTGTAAAGGTATATTGTGAAGTTTATTACCTAAAAACTTTGCTTTGGCAGAAATGCAAACACGTTTAAAAATTTTAGAATAATTTTTAACATAAGCATGAAAGGATTCACTACTTGTTAGTGATCTCCTATAATAAAGATCATATAATTGATCACTACTTTTTTTAATGCCTTTTGTTGCCCATTCACTAAAACTATTTTTCCCCTTTACATTAATAATCTTTCTTGGGCAATGTTTATTAAATTCAGTGCTTATGATACTAAATAAATTTTCATAATAACAATCTGTATCTTGATTATTAATTGTTTTGGAAGATGGGTGTTGTGCAATATTATAATTTAAAAGACCTAGTCTGCTTTTTGATATAAGTCTACATTGTTTCTTGCAGTCAACTCTAGGTTTATCACAAATTATTTTAACAAGGAGACCTTTGTGATCAGAGCGTATCCCAGTAACAATACTACTGCCAATGATCTTGAAGTTACTAAAAATATTATCAATGCATGATGCAGTTTGAAACGCACATCTGGTCGGCTCATTTAAAAGAGGATCCAGGTTAAAAGACTTAAATATAGATGTGAACATAGTAACTTCTGGCGACATACTTAAGATATCTATATTAAAGTCACCACAGACCAAAACTCGCTTATTACTATTCAAAATTCTTATTAAAATTTCCTCCATTTTTTGTAGAAATTGACAAATATTTGATGATAGAGGTCTATGCAAACAATGAATAATTAATTTATCCATCTCTACACAAGCCACTTCACAGATACGGTCTATCGAAAGACCACATATATCTTTTCTATCTTTATATTTTAGATTATTTTGCAATAATATAAGACAACCACCACCGACAGTAATTGTTCTGTTAAATACACTGGCAACCGAAAAATGGGGTATATCGAACTGCATCTTGTTCGGTTTAAGCCATGTTTCTGTATAGCATAATATGTCTAAATTCTCTCTATTTAAAAATAACTCTATGTCTAATATTTTGCCGGAGAAGCGATTAATATTTTGGTGGTATAATGTAACAGTACACTTCTCCTTTGTCTTATTAACTAGTTCAAAATTTTTATCACAGTATCATTAGGTGAACTATATGATACTGCTAAGTCCCTTAATCTACTTACATTATAAGCTATCAATGTAGCTATGTCACGCTTATACTTTTTGGGAAGAAACATACTTTCCCACGTTATTATAAAGTTGTTAATAAATTTATTAACATCAAAAATATAAATTTGTCATTATGACGACATGTCAAATTGTATAATAACGTATTTAACATATGAATGTTATTTTTTTTTTTTTGTGGTAGGGGAATTGAATATGGAAAAGCACATAACATTATGTTAGTCACATTCAACTGTAACAGTTTCTCAAATGTCTTATATAAATCAAACCTTTTTACATCTGAACTGTCCCCTATTAAAATTACAATATTACATTGATTATCAAAGTCTGTGTTCAAGATTTTGTCAATTATTTGCTTATATGTGGCACCAGGCATACAGTAATTAATTATATTGTCACTTAATGATTGCGCCAACATAGAACCCATACCCCTACCAATTCTATCACTGTACACTATAGTCTTTGTAACAACATTGACATTAGCACCTCCATGGCTCTGAATATTATGTCCGATTTTATATTGATATAATTTTGTCTGCAAATGACGTGTAGAAGGTGTAGTAGCCGGGTAGTAGTTGTTGATAGAGGTTGTGAATCAAAATAAGATTCAGAGTGATCACAACCAGAAGTTTCATAGTTGCTGCTAGATAACATATATTCAGCAACAGATTCTATACAATTATTTGCAGACACCATGTGTTCACATAACTGGTTTTGTGAACAATTCAATGATGATAAAGTATATTTAATATAATCTGTCTTAATTGCTAAGTCAGCCTGTAAGCGCTGTATGTCATTGATGTATATAACCTGATTTTCCAAGAACTGTGATTTCGTCTTTTCAAATTTTTTTCTAAGTAATAACTTTTCACGTGCCAGTATTGCTATGGATCTATTCTTAATTTTAAATTTAATATTCTTAATGCACTTTTACCAACAACCAATGAACAAAGATCATTAGATTACTTAAATTCACAAAAATAACCAAATCAAATTAAAAACACAATGTGAGATCTCCAGCGGTAACGTGTGTGCCCGTTCGGGTTGCTTCGTAAGCGTTCGGCATGCAAGGGGTGTGTCACGCTGCGCCGCCGCCGCGCATCACGCTTTACGTAATTAATTAATTTGCTTGATTGGCGCCGACTTAAAATTACTTAGGTATACTTACATTAGTTTAAGAACTTAGTTATTAAGATGAATAAAGTAAAAGGTTTATTATTTTTTGCTTTTCAGTTTTTTCGGCGGTTTAATTTTTTGTTAAAAAGTTTTTTTTTTTTAATTTGTTGTATGTATAGTTTTATGTAAGAAAACATATACTAAAAAAAGAATGTGGTGTCGTGGGACACCAGGCAGGAACGAAGTTCCTTCGGCTATTGTAGAATAGACACAATTTGCAAAAAAAAAATCGTGCTCAATTTTATGTAATCGTATTTCAAATTATCAATTAAAATAACAAAATACGTCTCTTTATTTTTGTTTGACAACATAAAATTACATAGAAATAGAAATAATTACAAAAAAGGAGAAAGAGAAAGGTATTATACACTACTCGCTTGTGAATACGACTGTCGCGTCTGCGCACGTCTTTATTCCACGCACTTTTCGTTACGGTTTTACTATCACATTTTTTTCAGTACGGTCGCGCAGCAAATTCCTTATTTCCTCCTCCAAAAACCAGGTCAGAGATTATACCTACAATTTAAACAATATTTGTGTAGATCGGTAGAATAGTTTTCGTGTTACAAGCATATTTTTTTATGATAAAAATGCACAGAAAAGCTCTGGCAACATTAAAAAAGAATAATGTGTAAAATTACACTCGGCGATTAACAAAGAGCAGAGTTTGACTAATTATTTAGTACGACGTTGAATGTATGTTATAAGTCAATCGTCCACTCGACATGCGTAGGTTAATAGCCACTGTAACGGGACGGATAAAGCGCAATAAGCGATTGTTTGTAGAAGCCATCCGCACTCACTCCAGTGATTTCTTTACCCGTACTTTGTGTCTTTATTATCTATAAATGTTAATTCTATTTGTTATTTTTAGTTGTAACTAAATAATATATTCCACCCACTTCATATGTTTTACAGCTACTAATAAATATTTATACCGGCAAGTTGTATTAGATTTTTTGAATACTTTCATATATGCCCGTTTAATTTTGTCGTTATCTGAAATTGTAATATGATATGCATTTGTTTCCATGAATAAATAATGAGTTTGTCAATGATTTAATTTAGGTCGTAAAACAGAAGAAAACAAAACTCAAATGATATAGAAATAAATGCATTTTTTTTATATTATGAACTTCTTTCATTATGTTAGGAAATAGAAGTTCAAAGAAATCATGAAAGTAGAACCAGTGACAGAGAACTAGTATAGAGTAATAAGTTTGCATGTTGTCAATTTTTTTTTATATCACAAGATGCAAACGTACAGGTGTATCACCTGATGTTAAGTGCTCACCACCTTCCATAGCCACCTGCAACACCAGCGGAGTCACAGGCGTGTAGCTACCTTGTGTTGGGATAGGGAGGTGTTAGAAAGGGAAAAGGAAAGGGGAAAGATGAGGAAAGATGAGCCTCCGGCGCTCTCAATGACCGAACGAAACGCAACAATGTAAGCACTGTCACTTCACGTCAATTTTCTGTGAGAGGGTGGTACTACCCCGGGCGAGCCGAACCATTCATGCTGAAGTCAGCAATAGCTTCAGCGTGGCTCTACCACCTACAAAAGTGGAGGAGGTGAGGTCTAGTGCGGATTGGTATATGAGCAGTTAGAAGACTGTTTACTACGAAGGTATACTTACTTAAGGAGGCCGAGGAAGGTATTTTATGAAGACTAATATATCTATAGAAGGAGTAGAATGGAAAAGGAAATATATATCGGCTTAATATATGCAGAAAGAAAACACATACGATATTTAGGTACAATGACGGGTCTTAAAATCTTACCTATGTATTAAACAAATCTGTTGGTATTAATTTGTTGTCGTATAAACTATAGCACTTTTTTTGACGTGGGGAAATCCATTATAGATACCCTCCTTCCCAGGGGAGAGAGTGGGTTATGTCCGACTCACACGGACTAATACCCCACGGTATACCGACAGACCGTTATTGTTGGGGCGGCAAGGGAGCGAGCTTGCTAATCACCTTGTAGAGCCACCCCAACGGTCCGCCTGAGTACATACTGGGTACACACCAGCTGCCTCCCCTCGTCCGCCAGACCTGAGCAATGAGAAGATGTGGCTTGACCAAAATCAAAATACTTTTAGCCCTTGAGAAGGTACATACTAACGTTAAAAAATTGACAGTGCAGATAACTTTTCTTCTAAAAGAACTAACAAGCAACTCGATTTATCTTGATCATCGTGAAAGTTACCACTATCAAGGTTTTTGTATAACCATTTTATTTTAACTTGTATTTTATAGCACTTACTTCAACTTTTCTACCACTCGACTTATACTTACGAAAACTTATATGCACATGTATTTTAACACGAATATTTTCACATTATACATTTCGCTTTAACTCAAGATGATATTAGATTAGATGACGTTGCAATGCAACATCTTTTATATCGTTATTCTGATAGCCATGAAAATTAGTATGTGTAGATATAACAACGGAAAATATTTACATAACATCTATTTAACCTATATAATAAACCAGGTAGGTAGGTACATGTAGATCGTAGAGTCACGCTGAAGCTTATTACTGGTTTCAGCATGAATGAGTTGGTTCGCCCGGGGAAGTACCACCCTCTCACAGAAACACCGACGTGAAGTAACAGTGTTGCATTTCTCTCGGTCAGTAAGAGCGCCAGAGGCTCACCTCCTTTTCCCCCTCCCCATATACAGGTTGGTAATCTACTTACGCCTCCCTTAAAGTTGCTAGTGTCCATGGACGGTGGTGATCACTTAACATCAGGTGACCCACTTACCTCGCTTACCTTCTTTGATATAATAAAAACAAATCATGATAACAATTAAATCATGTACCAAACTGCAGGCTCAGATAAAATACTTATAAACAGAAATAACAGAATAAATAATAATAATAATTAATCTATATCCACTGTATAGTATATATCATTTATTATCCATATATTGGATTTCATATAATTATATTTATATGTATTAAAATCACGATAAAGTTTGTCGTTTTAAGTAAGGAACGTATACACGTAATCATTCATAAAAGTTTATGTTACGAGCTTCGGTAGCGAACATCAATAAAATTGTATAGATAATCCGATTAGCGTTCAAACCGCTACTAAATAAATAAGTAACAAGGTCACTACATCCGATAAAGTCACAATGGCCCAATAAACACAACATAAAGACCACCCGTGTTCTATTATATCTCACACTCGAAAGTCGTTTATTTGAAGAAAATAAACCTAACAATTTCATTACAAAACAAAGGTATGGATTTTGTATAAACGAAAGTGCGTAGGTTGATATCCGATATCGTTATATTTTCCCACGAGTTTCAACCTTATGTTTATAATTCAAAAAGTTTATTTTGAATAACAGATATAGATGATAACAAATTATGGAAAAATCAACCTTAACCCGAGCTATTAAGAGAAGTATTCTATAGTTTGTACCATTAAAAAAATAGTACCATTGTGAGAACAGGTGGCAATGTGCTATTGATTCGCCTGACACTTGTAATACAAGTAGCGATTGACGTTAATTCCTTTTAGAAAACTAGTTCAACTAATATATTCACAGAATATTAGCTATATAAATTTAAGTTCAGACGTTAACTTGTTGCATCTCAAGTATATATGTAATATTAGAACAAATTTTAAAAGTTTTTTTTATATCATAGGAGGCAAACGAATGAGTTACCTGATGTTAAGTGATCACCACCGTCCATAGACACTTGCAACACCAGGAGAGTTGCAAGTGCATTGGGAGCCTGTGTTAGGGAGGGGGGAGAGAGGAAAGGAAGTGGGCAGGGGAAAGGAGTGTAGGTGGATTTCTGGCGCTCTCACCGACCGAACGAAACGCAACAATGCAAGTACTGTCACGTCGGTTTTCTGTGAAGGGCAGTACTATCTCGGTCGAGCTGACCCATTCATGCTGAAGCCAGTAATAGCTTCAGCTTGGCTCTACCACCTACTAATTATAACAAGTTATATTTTATTTATTTCGCACAAAGCTCATGGCATAGTATATTATTATACTTGCTACCGTTATTGTGTTCTAACTTCATTAAATATTATAAACAAAATCCTTTGCAGCGTCTGTCTGTCTATCGCGCGATAAACTCATAAACTACTAAACAGATTTTGGTGCGGTTTTCCCAGTAGATAAAGTAATTCACGAGAAATAGAGTATATACTTTGTCAAGTTTTTATTCATCATGACGGGACATCGTCCCTCGGACCCACTAATATATTATAAATGCGAAAGTGAGTTTGTTTGTCACGCTTTTACATCCAACTACTCAACCGAATATCATGAGATTTTGCATGTGAGTTGCCAAGGTAACAGAAAATAAAGATGAAAGAGAAAAAAAGATTTATTTGCAACACACATATAATGCATAAGAAAACATATATGTAATATAGACGCAATAAGGTACCACTAAACTTTTGGAATTTAGTGTATATGTGAAACGAATGGGCATATGGGAAAAGGGTATAAAGTTCTTTACATCCATAGCAAAAGTTCTGTTGTTTACAATTTTGAAAACAATTAGTTTGTACATATATAAATCTGTCTTCTTCGGGATTAAAAAGAACGAATACTTTACTGAACAGTAGGACTGTTTTGATGCACCGCGAAGCTTTTCGAATTTTTATACAACTTACAAAATTGTGTAACACTTGTTAATTGCAAAGTTACTTGAATACGTTTAAGTTTCAATATTTTAGTTTAAGCTCATTATATAGTGTTTACTAATATTTCAGAAGCACAAACCAATTTTTCTTTATGAGCATACAACTTGAGTAATTTATTGGAAAACGGCTGCTATAAAGAATAAATATAGTTATTAATTGTTTTTTCGTTAAAAAATATATTATAAATATTGGAGTATTGATAAAATTTATTTTTATCAATGTAATTTAAGCTTGGACCTAACGATTTCAACGCGCTCCGCCCATACGTCTCGGTTCAGCGACACGTAAATTGAAAAATCCTGGAATTATTACAGCGGAGCGCAAATAATATTTGTAGTGTCTAGTTATCGGTGGGTGCCGGAAACGATCCACAACGTACGACTTACCTACAGTGCTCTCTTGTAGTATAGAAAGAAAACGAACAATATACTAAATCAAGTTATAACAATTGTAATTAGGTATAGATTAGTATTTACCAAATTTACGTAAAAATATGGTGAATTTAAGAAAATTGAAAATATTTTTCCATTCGTTCTGATCTTAAAATTTATTTATTGATTCTATTACGCAAAAGTTATCTATACTTATATTATAAAACCCGCACACCCGATTAGGCCTCCCACGGCAGCGGCTCAAGCCTAGGTTCGATCCCTCGTTAGGGAGCCCTTGAGTGCATTGCTTGCGCGATACGGTGACACACAAATATACATCACTGCTACAACACTACACGATCACCCCCACACACGTGCACGCATACACGCTTACACATGAAAGTGGAAGGGTTTACTTTTTTTCCCTTATCGAACTGAAAAACTCTCAATTTTCCGATAATAAATATATGGAGGAGTCGTTGAGGCGTGTATGCTTGGTACACATATACGTTTCAACAACTCATACATATATGAATAGTTAGCTAGGTTAGCTAAGATAGGTCGCGATTTTGCATGCAACAGGCAACAGCCAAGCCGAGGTGTGCCGTGCACCCTTAAGCTGGTTGCCAAAATAAAATCGCCTGAGTGCCTTAAGCGCTCGCCTTAGTAGTCCAATGAAGCTGTTAAGACCTTGCTGGGTTAATAGCGTAGTTATTCCGAAAAAAATAATGGCAAAGTTTGTGAGCTTGTGGCGTTGTAGGAGTAATCTCAGAAATCTGAAAAATTCTTTCAGTGTTGGAGAGCTAATTTATCGAGGAAGATTATAGTCTTATTATCACGCTAAGAACAATAGGAATGTATCACCAATGACTGTTTCGAAATCGGGGTTTTTGTTTTCTTTTCAGAACTTCTGCTGTTTTTTTTTTATTGTAGCACGGCAAAGTGACTGCACTATACCTGATGGTAAGCACAGTTTAATCCAAAAATAATAGCGACCACCGATTGACACACTATCCATCGCCGGTCGCCACTATCATGCCGGCCTGTAATAAGCTGGATATGCACAGGCCGATCCCGAAACGTGACCCGTAGAAGCGAATCACTATTACGGGCATTTTCGCCATATACATGGTGGTTGCGACCCAGTCGGGCTGTAAAACCCTACCACCCCGCTTGCGCCATTGCCTCGTTCGTTGATCAGCAGGGTGCACCACGTGCAGGTGAGGTTGGCTTGGGTGTCTCAAGTCTTATGATGTTATTCGACACCCCTTACACCCCTTACCCTTGTATGTTTGTTAATAGGTGTTTATTGATCATAATATTAACGACAATTATTTATTCTCATCGATATGTAATAATATAATAATATGTTTCAATGTTCATAGAGATTCGTGAAATGGTCTTAGAGTTGTAGAAACATATACCAACATATATCTTTATTCATATATGTAAATACTGTAATAAAGATTGTGATTGAGTTTGTCGATTTAATGGCATGTTTTAATGCGGTTAATAAACATTTTATAGCACAAATATCACTAAGTCTGTTTATGTAGCCAAGATTTGAATTTATACTCTCGTTCTATTTGATATAATGATGATAACACGTAACGTATTAGGTGATTTTTTTTTAATGTAACAATTCACTATTACGTCACTCTTAAGTTAATCATGCGCCAGTTATGACGGCGATATGCAGTATGCTATATATAAAATAAAAAAAATCTGATAGATATTCCAAAAATATGTGTTTTAAAATAACAAAGCTCAGAAACAAATTTAATATTGTAATAGTTATTCCAGAAAGTATTTGCTTAAATTATTAGGTTTTAAGTAATATTAGGTATTCAAATTGTCTTCAGAAATAAAGGTTACATCTTCAATCTCTAGACTGGATGGCGCTATCAGTTCACGTGGATCGCCACACGCTCAATTTGACTTGGTTGTATATGCAACAACTGAACTCCTCTTATATTTGTGTGTTTCATTCTTGAAATAATAAGTATTTCCGAATGTATAAAATAGTAAATACTATTATTTTTTTATTTATTTAAAAGGCATTTTCCTGACTGAGTTTACTAATCTTAATTTATTGTATTGACAAATCAATGGTAATGACTTGAATAGGTAGTGTATGTTTGAATATTCTCATAGTATAAGCGATAATGGCTGACTTGATAACGGTTTCGAGTGCCGGATTGATGGTCGTAGCTTAGAATACTCGCTTACTAAGTCGGAACTTTCGGTAAAGAAAAGCAAAGCATAGCATAGTTTTGTTTTCTCTTGGGAACTGTAACTTTGTGGATTGGCTTTTTTAGTAATAGATTCATTACCGTGTGTCAATCCATGGTCGCTATTATTTTTGGATTGTCCTATGCTTATCATCAAGCATAGTGCAGTCACTTTGCCGTGCTACAATAAAAAAAAATCTGCTTTAAATTATTCGTTATCAAATTTATCATCCTATGTCAAAAGCAGCCGTTTCATAGATTAGACCGAACAAACAAGAGGCTCTTTTCTTTTATTTTTATGTGTACAGATTTTAGGCAATATTTAATATCCTAGAGCTTTCGTATAATTTATCAAAAAATAAAAATTATATCTTGTATTATCCTTGTCATTGCTAATTCAATGTTTGTTTGTTACGCTTACATATTACCAATAAACTGATCATCATGCAATTTTACGTTGTCATGGGTACAGAAAAGGAGATAAGTCACATTTTACCCAAAAAAGGGGCAAAAACCAGTTAATAATAAATATCAATATAAGTCAAAAGTATCTAAAATAATTACAAAATTTTAATTATATTTAGGAAATTTATAAGAGCACTAGCTAGGCTTGTGACTTCGTCCGCGTGGTGCCTAATATAACATAACAGTGACTAAGTAAAATCATTTAAATATATTAAGTCCATTTACTTATGTACTTTTCTTACGTAGTCGCGTCGTCATTAAAATTGCAATAACTTTTTATAAATCGAACCGATTTGAATGAAGCCAAGAGTAAATGTTATTCGAGGATATTCTTTATTATTTTTTTTGTGAGGTTTTATTGTGATACTCGTTCATACAAACAGACGGGTAAACAGATATTTATAAAAATGATTAAATTTTATTCTTTTACTCACTTTAATATGATCTCCGAATGAGTATTCGGAGACATCTGCAATTTTATTCACGAAAATCGAAAAGTACAGCCACGTTAGATTTATATTATATTTATATGTATAGATGGTTTCGCATCATACCTTACATTTTTGTATTGTATCCGTAGTGTATCCACAATATGATCATATTAAGGTGCTATGTCAGTGTAATACCCTCGACTAGTCATCCCGTACTTTATTGCAGGAAGTACGATAATAATTTATCATTGCAACTAAAATGGTTCTTTATTGTATTCGATTGTAATAAAAAATGTTCGATTACTCACTGTTTTGCTACAATATATTATTGTCGTTTATTGCATTGAACGACCACCTCTAGTCTACAAAGAGCACAAAGACCGGCGTTTTAAAGTGTAAAATAATAAACTCACATAAAGAAATAAAGTTTTACAACCAGGATAACATATCATCGCGAGGCTGGGAGGGAAGGTAATATTATCTGTAATTTAATGTATATTGTACAAGCCTCGGATCTTAGTTTATCATGTTGTGGGTGACTTTGTTTTCTCAACTATTTTTATAAAGAGAGAAGATTCGTTCTGAAACTCGAAATATACTTAAGAAATGTATAAGAAATATATCGGCATGCACGTTTTAGTATATCATATTCACGAGAATCTGGGGCTGATAACTAATAATCTATAATAATAGAGGTAACGTTAGTGAGTTTGTGAGGTTGTTGGGGATAATATCTGGATCTACTAATCTGATTTTGAAAATTCTGTTACCAATAGAAAGCCACGTTATTCATAAGTATCATGGGTCTATATTAATTTGAAAAATAAAAAGACTTCTTTGTGGTAGTTGGATTTGAAAAGTAAGTCTGAAAGTAAAAATGTTTACCGCCCACCGAAGTGGTTACGGGTCAGCTAGTCCACACTAGTATTATAAAGAGGTAAAGTTTTGAGTTTAGGAGGATTTAGGATTTAATCTCAGGAACTATTGGTTCGATTTCAAATAGTTCGTCGTCGTTGAAAAGAAAAGATGGAAAATTTAGTGTTAGATAGCTCATTTATCAAGGAAGGTTTATGCTACATATCATCACGCTAAGAACAATAATAGCAGAGCACCAATGAAGAATATTTCAATATCTGGATTATTTTTCCTTTTGAGAACTTCCGCTACATGTTAGTGTTAGCCAAAAGTATAAAACTATTCCCCACGGACGAAGTCGGGGGCAAAAGCTATTATTATGTATAAAGATAAGGTGTAGCGATAACATTACATTAGGAACAGATAGTGATTTTATTTTGACTCAGTTTATTTTTAACCGTAAAAACTTTAAACAGTTATAAGACCTTAACTTGCTTCAGACAATGCCCAATGTAACATAACATATACTGAAATGTGCCCAAAGAATATGCCTACGACTTAAAAATTACTTAATACTGTCAGCACACATTATAAAGTAATACATCTGTATTATAAAGTATCTTCAACTGTTACATTGTTAGTGAGAGTCTAAAAAATATAACTGAGCTATCTCCATACATATTGCTACATATGCCAATGCGTGGGAGAAACACTTGCTAATTAAAGGATATCATAATTGGCACTGTTCTCTTTCACGTCAAACATTACTTTTAAAATTAGCACATTGTTGACGATCTTACAAATTTATTAGAAAAATACGCTTCTATGTAGGTCGATGTGCTTGTGTGACGATAGGCGGATGTGTACGTACCTTTTAATTCTTAAAACAGAAGGCATAAGATTTTGTTTTCAGTGCCTGAAAAAAAAAACTTGAAGTTTATATCTACTGTATTTTTTTCTAACCAGGCTGGTTGTCAATATACTATATAGTATTATTATCATTATTATAACTGTAATTTTGAACTGTAAACATTTCTTTAAGCTCATGATTATTTTGTGCACATGACCAAAGTTCAAGTACGCATTTTCTATTTATATCTGGCCATCTGTTTATTTATTAATCCAAGCTAATCTGCGGATACTCCCTACTAATGATAAATGTACGTATATTGTTACTAGAAGACATTCGAATAAGTTACAATGTTATTGACAAGGGCTAAATAAAGTAGATTACCGGGGCCGGCGAACTTTATCCCGTCATGATAAATAAAAAAATCCTTTTAATAGTTTTAGAGTTTATCGAAAACAGACAAATGTAGCAGAGGACTTCGTTTTATAATATGTAGTGAGTGATATAGTAAAGTTTGAAAAGAAAGATCAAGTTATAAACAATAATATAAATTGAAATAGATATAACCAGTTACTAACTTTGAAGTTCTGGTGGTGACATAAGTGAACAAAATACTTATATAAGTTTTATGATAGGTCCAACTATTTCAGATATCAGCTGAATTGGAACAAACAGACATAAAAATTAGGAAAATCTCTTTTATATATACATATATATATATGTATATATAAATATGTTATTTTGATATTGTAGACAAACCCTTCAATTTTGTTCATTTCTACGGATTATAAAGGTAACGTTACTTTATCTCTCCGTTTCTATGCTTATGATTCGAGAAATACTTAAATTACGTCATTCATTTCTACAATCATAGATGTATTCTCCGGCCTGCTTTTAGCGTATATTTTACTACACAATCTATAATATGAAGTAAGTTATAATTTTAAGATATTTAAGTTAACACAAAATAGTTATCATTACATTCTGTTGTTGTGTATTAGTTTATCCCTACAAAATTAAGCGATATAATTTAGTAGACGATGGGTAAATAAAAATCAAAATACCCCTTATCTAATTTAGGCTCTGAGAAGGTGCTTATGAACGTCAAAGCTACCTCTGGTTCGGAAAACAACCTAGTCATCGAGAAAACGACAAGAAAATCGATCTGATTTATGTTATACATTTTTACAAAAAATAATGTAAATATACTTTCGTTTTTAGTGAATATACACAGATGGGTGTCATTTCTAGACGTCACGATCGTTCATAATATTGATCTGATATTGATCCACCCTTTAGATATTAAAACCCGCTTGAACTCACTCTTGATTTCACTCTCCGGCAAATCGGTAACGTATTTTGGGGCTTTGTTATGAAACCTAACACTATACCTAAAAAACTGTTTTTGACTTAGTGAGGCTAAAGTATGGAATAACTTAGAAAGTAAATGATTAAATTTGAAAAATCTATTCTCATATATAAATCAAAATAACTGTTTTATGTGATAAAGTATAGTGTAAATATTAAACGCGAAATACAAAACATTTTAGTTTTATCAATTAATTTCTCTATCACAATTAAATATACATGCCCTTTACTGCTTACACTTTGATCCCACTGATAACTAATAAATATTGTATACAGAAGAGATTTGAAACTATTATTTAGATATAAAATAAAACCTCTTTATATCCAAAAATACTTTATAAACATCTTAACAATTATTCTATAATATTGTTGTGTTCTTATATCATACAAATTTCCCTTGACACTATTTTAATTATATAAAGTCTACATTTAAGAGCTTGCAATGCTAAAGACATAAAATCTAAGCCAATGATTTACAATAGATAGCTATTAAATTTTAATTACATACAAAATGTACAAGAATTGCTTAAAAACATTAATGTTTATAGTACACAATTAACTATTATTTTCTATAACAACGCAACAAAGTAGTCGCTCAGTTCACAGAAACATTGTCGATATGATATTAATTTATGATTGAAGTACGTAAACTATATTAATATACCAGTGTCGGATATTATCCCACCGTGATAATAGAAAAAAATACATAAATTATATAACTAAACCTTCCTCGTGATTTTTTTATCTACTGGTGAAAACCGAATAAAAAGCCATTCAGTAGTTTTTAAGTTTATCGCGAACAGACAGACAAACTATTTTATAATACATAGTCTTGTAGTGATAGTAATTTGTATTAGTCTCTTAAAAATGAACATTCGTTGAACAATTACCGATAGCATAAATGTAGCAAATGTCGTTTTGTACTTAAATACATTAGCACAAACGTTTCTCCTCTTTTTTGTTGTACTCTAGCTCGATGCTACGTTTATTTCATTTTGTTATCTTTGCTCTAGAGTTTTTGGCGGGATTTCAGTCTGTCATGTAGTGGATTTTATATTTTATTCATAATCTTGTGTTACTTGACTCTATATTGTGTAAAGTTGGTAGTGTTTTATGTAATATGGTTAGTTTATTGTGCATAAGTGAAGTGTATGAAAAATAATAGCAAGGACCATGAAATTCTGAAATGCCACAAAAAATCCTAGGAAAGCTGTAACAAGAGAACCGCCATCTTGTTACAACATTTAAATAACCGCACTACACTTTACCTGAATATCGATCTCCTAACTGATCCTAATAATTTTAAACATAACTTTGACTTTATCAACTCAACATTTGGAGATATCAGAACATTTTTTTAATAAGTATTCGAAAATTTAAAAGAGAAAAATGTCTGAAATATTATATAGAACATTTGGCGCTTATGCCTTTATATTAACTTGGACATAGAAGAAAACTGACTAAAGAATACATAAGAACTACCCGTACTGACAACTTCAGAATTGACAAAAGAAACGACTTGAAAATAAGAAGATAAAAAAGATGATTAAAAATTGTACAAAATATTATATAGAAGCATTGGCAATTATGCCTTGACATTAATGTGGCCATAGAAGAAAACTGGCTACAGAATACATAAAAACTACCTATATTGACAACTTCAGAATTGGCAGTATGGATTAATTTCTTCGCCTGTCCTATTGGACGAATTTTATTACTAATATCAATGCTCTATCATAATAGAATCGTAGAACCAAGCTTTTTTTCTTTTAAATATTGTAAATATCTCCGCAAACGTGATTTCGGTCCACCTTTTGATTTTTTGGAAAGTATACCAAATTAGACAGATTTCATTTTTTTTAATCTAGGTATATATTTCACTATGAGCCAATTTCAAAGATATAAAATTGTATTAAAATAATTTGTATTAAATATTAAAATATCTAGTCTATCTTGTGCCTTTTCCGTCCTCGTCCCCGACACCCTGCGCTGTACCACACAACCCATCTGCACAATTAATTTGTTTTTCGTTCTTCCTTAGTGTAATACCTCATACAGGTTCTGTCCCAAAGGGTCGTAGCGTGACGTAACATAACGTTCATTAGTAAATTTTCTATAAAACGCATACAATAAATAGCAAAAATGATTTAAGCAACATACAACATAAACAACAAACAACATTTTGTTGAACTTGAAATATTAATTGTAATATTAAAATATTGCCTTTAACAAATTGTTAGTATATGAAATAACTAGTTAGTTAATTTATTAAGTAATTAGTTCGTTACTTAAATAATTTCCATAGAAATACATAAAGCTAAATGCGGCCGTTCTGAGGACATAAAATATGCAATAAAACTAATGTTTATCTCCATTTTGTATGCATAATGTAAATATTCGTTGCCGTATAATAATATTGTATTTAATGTAATTTTATTTGCATACTCTTATAATAATAAAGTTCTCTAACTTAGTTTATTATATTATCTTTAAGTTTTTATTTTAATATTTTGTAAAGAAATTAATCAGACAGAGAAATCATGCAGTCGTAAATAAGGCTTGATAATACAATTAGAATTTGTTTATATTGACATATCACTACGTTTCTTACCTAATGTTACACGGCGACATGTTTTAAGAGTTTTTATTTTTCTAACTGACTACGCTATAGGACTGACAAGGCTTTGACAGCTTTACCGGACTACTAAGGCGAGCGCTTAAGGCACTCGGCCGATTTTGACAACTAGCTCAAGGGTGCACGGCACATTTCGGCTTGGGCTGTTACCTAGATTGCGCCAAAAGGAGAAACTGTCTAAGCTAAGCTATATATTCATACATATATGAGTTAGTGAACTATATATGTGTACCAAGCATGTACGCTTTAATAACTCGTATATGTATTTCGTATCGGGCAATTTTACTGTATTAATTCAGTTCGTTTGTAGGTGGTAGAGCCAAGCTGAAGCTATTACTGGTTTCAGCATGAATGGGTCGTTTCACCCGGGTACCACCTGACACACAGAAATACCGATGTGAAGTAACAGTGCTTGCATTGAAGCGTTTCGTTCGATCAGTGAGAGCGTTGAAGATCCACCTCCCTCTTTCCCTTCCCTCCCTCCTCCTGCCCCTCCCCATTTTTCCCCATCAACACAGGCTGGCAACGCATATGCGACTCCTCTAGTGTTGCTGGTGTCTATGAACGGTAGCGATCACTTATCATCAGGTGACCCACCTGTACGTTTGCCTTAAATCACAATTTAAAAAAATGTGACCAGTAAGGTATATATCTAGTTCCTTTTACACAATTTGTAACATTAATGGTTTAATAATTTTTTTAGCTTAAAAATTGTCTTAACTATGTGACTCATGCTATACTAGCCTCTGCCCGCGACTTTATTCGCGTGGAATAGATACTTTGCGCTAACGCTAACACACAGCGGAAGCTCTTGAGGAAAAAAACCTCGATTTTAAACATTCTTCATTGGTGCTCCGCTCCTATTGGGCTTAGCGTGATGATATATATATATATATATAGCCTATAACCATTCTCGATAAATGAGCTATATAATATTGAAAGAATTTTCCAAATCGGACCAGTAATTCCTGAGATTACCCCCTACAACGTCACAACGTTACAAACTCACAAACTTTACCTCTTTATAATATTAGTATAGTATATTGGTGCATAATATTTAAGTATAGCCTTTGTGAAGTAAAAAAGAGAGGATGGATAACCATATTCATACTTTCCAATATCGAACTGCAAATTAGTTCATTAATATTAGAAACAAAAGACAATCGAGATTTTTTTTAAATAATAATTCTACATCTCACCATAATACATTATATGTGTTACAAAAATATTAGTCACTATTTCTCATGTGCCATAATAATATATGTAGCTGTGAATATATAAAATAAATATTCTTATAGAGTTGTACCATTACTTTACGAACATAGTTTGCACAGCACTTTCTACATTTTGACAGTTATATTTATTTATAATGCCTTGTATATTGCGTTTAAGATAGCGACAAACATCCTCGCAGTTGGCGAGGACCGTGAAACCCACTTCCATTGTGCTTGCCTCTATAGAAACGTAAAATATATTACTTTATCTCCAAGAATGAAAATCATTGAGAACTTGATATTTTAATCTCATGATATTGAATTTAAAAAAGTTCACGTGAAAAAACAGTCGTAGTTTTTGTTCTGAACTTGAATTATTGCAGGAACTGAGTTGATTTATGTTTTAAATAATTCAATGATTAATCAATAAATCCAGAATCGATCGACCACAGATCATAATAAAATAACCATAAGTTAATTATGTCCACATTTATTGTGAACGCACTGGCATAAGAGACTGCAAAAGATTTAGTGGCCTTATCGAATAAATTAAAGTTTAAATTTTGTAAAAAGAACAAGGCATCGTTCGCGGGTCGCGGCATGACGTCATAATAGAGGACTCCACGTTACTGATCCAACGACAGAGAGCGTCAGGACGCGACGGAGCGAAATGAGTCAGGACGCTGCACTTTTGTGAGAATATCGAATGAAACAAAAAGTAAAAGTGCTTTCTTTGTACAGTGGGCACGCGAAATTGAAGTTCGATTATCGGTGCCTTATTTTAGGGCATGATTCATTACGGTGAGAGGCTTGAAATTTAAGATAACAACACGTTAAGAATTTTCGATTAGCGTGAATGATGCAACGGCTGCTAATGTAACGGGATGGCTCAGGCATACTGGTGTGAATGCCCTTTGATTTTTCCAAATTATGTGGTTCACTAATCGTTTTAACAATATACGTGTTACCATTAGCAATTGCAAACATCTCATTTTATTAAATTCATACACTTAATTGTGAGTATGTTGTCATTTTCTATTGTGTTAATGTAAACCCCGGCTCACCCGGGTAGTACCACCCTCTCACAGAAAACCGACGTGAAGTAACAGTGCTTACATTGTTGCGTTTCGTTCGGTCAGTGACAGCGCCGAAGGTCCACCTCCTCCCCTCCTCCATCCTACACTACTCCATCCATCTCCCTCCTCCTCCAAACATAGACTGATAACGCACTTGCGAATCCCCTGGTGTCACTAGTGTCTATGGATGGTGGTTGTCCCTTAACATCAGGTGACCCACCTGACCGTTTACCTCCTATGATATAAAAAAAAAAAGAAATACCACTACCATTTGCCCTTGAGTGCGTTGCTTGCGCGATACGGTGACACAAAATATATACCACTGCTACAACACTACACGATCACCCCCACACACTTGCACGCTACACGCTTACACCTGAAAGTGGAAGTGTTTACTTTTTTTCCCATATCGAACTAAAAAAAACTCTAAATTTTCCGTGAATAAATATATGGAGGAGTTGTTGAGGCGTATATGCTTGGTACACATATACTTTTCAACAACTCAGACATATATGAATAGTTAGCTAGGTTAGCTAAGATAGGTCGCGATTTTGCATGCAACAGGCACCAGCCAAGCCGAGGTGTGTCATGCACCCTTGAGCTGATTGACAAAATAAAATCGGCCGAGTTCCTTAAGCGCTCGCCTTAGTAGTTCGGTGAAGCTGTTAAGACCTTGCTAGGATAATAGCGTAGTCAGTACGAGAAAAAAAAACTACCAATTTTTTTTTCCAATTACGCTAAAGATGATAATAAACTTCAAAAGTATCCTACTTAGTTCTAAATAATACTATTAATACGAATGTGAGTTTTCTTCCTTGTTCGTTTTTCTTGTTACGCTTTTACATCTTAAATACTCAACCAATCGTCATAAAAGTTGCACACACGATGTTCAGGACTACAGAAAAGGACATAAGGTAGTTTTTGTTCAGAAAATAGTATTGAAATGTAAGTCAAATCTACGTTTACGCGAGCGAATCTGCACTTTAAAGCTACTAGTATATAAATTTATTATAATACATAGTATTTATTTAATTGGCATAGCTTATAGCTTAAACGGCGTGATAGATTTTAACATACGAGATTTTACTAGAACCATCAGATGGAATCGATTCAAAAAAATGAATGCTTCTCGTCGAGTTTTTTGTTCTACTTTATTAATAATTCCAATTTTTTTATTCGCTTTTATAATTAGACATGTCACTAATCTATAATATATATATACTAATATTATAAAGAGGTAAAGTTTGCGAGTTTGTGACGCTGTGAGTTTGTAGGGCGTAATCTCTGGAACTACTAGTCCGATTAGAAAAATTATTTCAGTGTTATATAGCTCATTTATCGAGGAAGGTTATATTACTAATATTATAAAGAGCTAAAGTTTGTGAATTTGTAACGTTGTGAGTTTGTAAAGGGTAATCTCTTAGTAGTGGTAGAGCCACGCTGAAGCTATTATTGGTTTCAGCCGAATGGGTCGGCTCGTCCGGGGTAGCACCACCCTCTTACAGAAAACCGACGTGAAATAACAGTGCTTACTTACATTGTTGCGTTTCGTTCTTCTTTCCATCTTTCTTTCCATTCCCACAAACACAGGCTGGCAACGCACTTGCGACTTCTCTGGGGTCGCTAGTGTCTATGGACGGCGGTGATAGCTTAACAACAGGTGACCCGCACGTTCGTTTGCCTCCTATACGGCATTAAAAAAAAATTTCGAGAACTACTAGTCCGATTTGAAAAATTATTTCAGTGTTTTATTGTACATTTATCGAGGAAGGTTATAGTCTATACATCATCATGCTAAGAATAATAGGAGCGGAGCCACGATGGGCTAGTCCGGTGAAGCTTTTAAGTCCTGCCTAGATCAATAGCGTAGTCAGTTCGAGAAATGGATCTCAAGAATAGTTACTGGAATAAACCTATACATGGTTGCGGATAGATTTTCAACCTGGGCGGGCTTTAATAAAGCCTTACCACAATGCTAAAGAATATGCACTTAAAGTAACGCAACGCCGATGTTAAATTCGCGAAAACTGTATTTCAATGTACTCAAAGCTCGAAGTTCTTAAGAATTAACGGGATCATTATGAGTCAATCTGACGTGTCGTCGTAAATTCTCTCAACACTGCATTCGGTATTAGTGCGATGCATTATCTGTAAAGACAAATCAAATCATTTAAGATGCGTCACATTTTAATTGTCGCACATATATGGTGAAACCGTTAATGCACGCTGTTTATTATTTTGTACGGTAAAATTAACGGATCAGAGACCAAATCCAAACCAAATCCAATTTTCAATATATTTGACGTAAGCACTATTTATTGAAACTCTTTTTTTTCCTTGAACATACTAAGCTGTTGACCTGGACAGGTCTTTATAGCTTCACCGACCTACTATTGAAACTCTTTTATACATGATCTTATTTAGGTAGTCGAAAAGGGAGAAAAATATGCGGTGATCTAAGAGTATCAAAAGGGAAATGTAGACTTCCCGATATAATAAAACCAAAGACATTTTATTCAATTTCGGTCTAGTCGTTAATAAAACAGCGAAGAATTTCGGATTTTTTATACTTCTTTATTACTAATTTATTACTAGGTGATAGAGGCACGCTGAAACTATTGGTTTCGGTTTAGTACCACAGAAAACCGACGTGAAGTGAGAGCGCCAGAGGCCCATCTCCCCTTCCCTCTTCTCTCCCTCCTTCCATCTCCTCTCCCTATCCCCTTTCCCCCAAAACACAGGCTAGCAACGCACTTTGCAACTCCTTTGGTGTTCGCTTAACATCAGGTAACCAGCCTGATCGTTTGCCTTTTATATGAAATTAAAAAAAAAACTAGTATACTACCAGTTATTTTAATAAGGGTGTAAAGAGCTCAAAAATATATCAGATATTTAACATAATAATTAATCATATAATATCCTTATGAAAGTAAAACCTCCTTATTGTGGTGTTTGAACACTTGGAGCTTACTGTGCGGCAAATCGGTAACGTACTTTAGGACTTTGTTGTAGAGCCTAACACTAATATCAACCTTTTTTTTATTCATTTCACTTATCATAAACCATAGGATGGATTATTTGTAATTATTCCAAGTATTCAGATAACGCCGGTCTTCTATATGATGTAGCTTATCTAAGGTATACATTTATCAAGGATATATTGGAAGCGCGTAGTTAAGATATTGAATTGTGGAAACATAGCCTTTGGTGATATATATTGCTGCAACTACCCATTTTGGAAGTGCAGTTTTATCATGTATCTAGTAATATTTTATCTTGCTATTCATCTGCGGTTTAAATGGTTTAGTACGCCAGAAAAAATACAAAAGATGTATTAATGCAGTAGAAACAGAATATCTCAGACTTATATTTAATCAGCGGGCGATTATAGAAAAAAAATCATTACAGATTAAATACCAAAACCTTCTTCGTGAATCATTTTATCTAATGGTAAAAACCGCAATAAAATCCGTTTAGTAGTTTTTGAGCTTATGCGGACAGACAGACAGACAGATGCGGCAGAGGACTTTGTTTTATGTAATGAATTTAACTTTTAATTAGCATGTCGCATTATAAAAAGGGATTTGTAAAA
The DNA here is from genome assembly GCA_014332785.1 of Antheraea mylitta. Taxonomy (NCBI): domain Eukaryota; kingdom Metazoa; phylum Arthropoda; class Insecta; order Lepidoptera; family Saturniidae; genus Antheraea; species Antheraea mylitta. The sequence goes on from JACEII010000020.1 coordinate 2,315,126, forward strand.
TGATCAGAAAAAACATGTAGGTAATTAACAAAATACTTTATGCTTTTTACGGCCAATATAAACATTCTATCGAAATGTGAACAATAGATAAAAGTTAGTCTTTCAAATATACATATATTACTAAGTTATCTTTGATGGATATTAAAACAAAAGCACCAGTAATTACTCTTCAAACATATTTAATGTCTGCTTGGCGGTTATTTACTAAGAGTACCACCATCTTACTTGTTTACTGTAGAATGTTTTCATAATACCCACTAACTAAATATAACTACCTATCCCGCTTGTGAAATGTAGGTAAAAATACCATTTTGCGGTTAAATCGTCTGCGGAACCCTCGTTGCGGTAGCCAATAAAGAGTGAATACTACGCGTAGGCGGAGTCTTCGTCAGGGTTGTCAATATATGAAACATTATATTATTAAATAAACGAATCAGGTTCATCGGAAAATTCTCAGGCGTTATGTTTCCAGCTTTATAGAATATTTCAATTGTTTTAATAAGTACTATTGGTAATCCAATATAATTTTAGATAACCCCTAACTAAAATGTTATACGATTATAATTGTTTTATAAATTATCCTTAAATTAATATTAATAAATCAAATATAACTATCTAATGTACTCACTCGTATTAACTTAGGAGAGTTGTTTATAACAAAATCTCTTGTTTAATTTTAAACATAGCTCTTATCTTTCTTTAAACAAAAGTTTCTAATTATTTTTAATCGGTTGTTAAAAAAATGAATGTATGCATTGAATTTTGTGATTTCATACTGTAATTGTAGGCGGAAGTGCAAAGTAGCATCCACCTTAGTATTCAATAATGGATTTCCGCAAAGTAACGCCTTCTTCAATCAATTTTTAAACTGTACACTTTCTGTGATTTACAAATTATTACTGTGAGCCTGAATGTATTTTGAATGTATCAATTCCTTGACACGGGGTTTGATTTTAGTGTAGGAAAAATATGTGATATGAGAAGAAAATAAAGACATGATTTAAATTTTAGAAACGATTCAAAACTAGTCAAATACATCAGACTCAGTAACACTGCTAATAAGTTTTTTGTTTTGATCTTAATAGAATATTTTTATTGAGTATAAATGTTCACTTGTGACGTATGCCGTACTTCTTATTTCTTTATTATTATCATCTTATTACTTCGTTCGTTCTTTTAAACCTATTATATTTGCGCGGAATACTGTTTTCTCTTTTAAATACAAGTAATAACTTAAGTAGTAAGTTATTCCTTATAATATTCACACCAAAACAACTTCTCAGCCTGTACCAAGCTCAAGTACGCTCATGTGTGGAATATTATTGCCACTTATGGGGGGGATCAGCCAAATATCAGCTGGTCGCTCTTGATTCCTTTGACCGTCGTGCTTGTTGGCTTGTCGGTGATAAAGCGCTGTGGGATACAAAAATGCTCAATTTAGAGCATCGTCAAAAAGTAGCTTGTCTCTCATTGTTTTATAGGTTACACTTTGGAGAGTGTGCAGATGAATTACACATACATACATAATTGCACCGTCTCCATTCCATCAGAGGATGACTAGGCGCCGTGAAGGTTCCACCCTTACGTGGTTGATATTCCCATAATTCGTACGAAGCGATTTACTTCCACATTCATTATGCTTACAGCTAAGGAGTGAAATTCACTCCCGGCGTCTCTCTTCCCGTCATCTTATAACATGGGATTCTTCAAGAGTAGAGTGAACAGGCATCTAGTGGGTAAGCGCGATACATCGTCGGGCTCATCGTCACTTACCATTAGGTGAGATTGTGGCCAAGCGCCTATCTGTTGTACATAAAAAAAATATATATATCAACCATCTATCTATCAGTGCAAGTCCTGATAAAATCGGCCACCGTTTCGGAATTTAGCCAGATCAAACAGACGGGCTGCAATCGTAAAAAATGTTGTTTTTGGCTATATGTATCTATACTAATATTATAAAGAGGTAAAGTTTGTGACTTTGTGACGTTGTGACGTTGTAGGGGATAATCTCAGGAACTACTGGCCCGATTTGAATAATTCTTTCAATATTATATAACCCATTTATCGAGGATGGTTATAGACTATATAATCACCACGCTAAGACCAAAAAGAGCGAAGCACCAATGAAGAATGCTTAAAAATCGGTTTTTTTCCTCTTGAGAGCTTCCGCTACGTGTTAGTGTTAACCCAAAGTAATTATCACACGCGAATGAAGTCGTGCGAAGACGCTAATCGTATATACCTACTTTCATTTCAGACTACAAGTTTGATAAAAATCATAATTTAGACAATACAAACAGGCACTTCAAGACTATTTATTCCATTTTTCTATAAATAAATTTTCTGTTACGAATGATATATATAGGTTATGTATAATTAAAATTGTAATGGAATAAAAATATTATACCATCCTATGTATAAACCCTGATAGCAATTGTATGTACAGTCGAGGTGAATAACACGGATAGATTGTGTCACTTGACCGGATAGCGTAATGTGCACTATTAAACACCCTTTTCATATCAGTTTACACCCGTATATATCTGTCAGAGAAATAATACTCAATTTTATTACAGTAGTAAAAGAAAGCGCAATTATGTTTCCTTTGAAAAATTTAAAAATATGTTTCAATATTTCACCTCTTTTGTGTATAATGTATTTTATTTAAGTTATTTGGGTTTATCATAAAATATTATACTTCGGTATTTTGATACCTAAAATCTCTAAGAGTTGTGTAAAGGCGACTTTAAAGTGGGCGGTTGAGCAGAAGACAAGTGCATACGTGTCAGCAGCATGCAGTGGCCAGTAATCGTAATGAATAGAATAATATTCATTTCCATAGAATAATATTAATTTCCATAGAATAATATTTAGGTATGTCAGCTTTCAAGGTCAGACAATATTGGACTCTATCGATTTGAAATAGATACTAGCTTTGTCCGTTTCATTCCCGTTATATAAATTTAAGTTAGCTCTCGGGAACTGTACTGCTTTTCTAGATGAAAAGTACTCTATCTCTTTGTTTATAGTCCTGACAATATGTATATAAAAATGTAGGAAGATAATTTCGGTAGTTAAAGTGTGAACGCTTTACTCGCGTTATGTACAATTTAAGCTAGTTCTCGGGAACTGTACTGATTTTCTAGACGAAAAGTTTATATTCTTTGTTTATAGTCCTGACAATATGTATATAAAAATGTAGGAAGATAAATTCGGTAGTTAAAGTGGGAAGACTTAGCAGGCAAACTAACATATCTTTATAATGTTAGGATAATAAAACCAAATTTATATATGTTTATAGGTACTTCGTGTATATTGGAAACAGCTCTAAGGATTTTTCCCTATAGATAATGTTTTACTAAAATGCTAATTTACATAAAAACAAATTATTAAAAGTTATGTTGTATAGCGCTGTCACGTCAATGTTTGTGGTACTTGCATATATGCCAGAGGTTGATAATTTTTTGTTACCACAAACTTTTATGAGATGGCGCTATTTGACATTAGTTGGATATAAATACGTTTGGTTTACATCTAATAATAACAATGCAACTATTGTGTTAAACAAAGACGTAGCTCAATCGCCCAGGAATATACATTTATGCAAACAAACATCGCTTAAATTACAGATCAAATATCCTGAGTTATTTATTAAACAAAATAATATAGTAATAGATACTACATTAGATCAACGTTTTGACCAGAATAAAACTATGTAAGTAGTTGTTTCTCGGAAGTGTGGAAAAAATTGAGGCAGTCATAAAAATTGCCGACAGAAATCTAATACCTTTAAACGAGCAATTCTTGTATATTTTTATATTGTTGTATATTCAGGATCTCATAAACGGCGTTAGCGATTTCCGTGAAACTTAGAATATCGGTGGTTTTGGGGACGATAAATCGTTCTAGCAAGTTTTCAGCCATAGAAAACTCTTTACATTGAGTTTCCAGGCAATGAAATGATATAGCTAGAATATAAAGGTAAATTTCGCCATCGGTCTCAAAACAACAATAGATCAGATGGAAATCGGCTGCTTCGAAAATCCGTCTAACCCAGTTGGAACCCGAGTGACAGCAAAAGACATATCTTTTTTAATATATATGTGTATATTTTTTTTATAAAAAATGCTAATTTTGTGAGGCAAATCTAACAATAACAGTTTATTTTAATTTATAAATAAATGTATTTAAGGACCGAGCTAGGCTCGGTCGTCCAGGTACTAAATTTAATCTTAATAGAATAACTGTGTTCTGTTTTGAATTTTTAAATGAATTATACTGTGAATTATTTAAATCTCATAATTTGTATTGAAGTTGTTACCATTAGTCTGGTTTTTACATCTTATTAGCAATCCAAAAAATAATTTATATATAATTATTTTTATACAATTCATAACTTAATCAAACATAGTGACGCCAGCCGCGCAAGTGCAATACGGTCGGTCATGCTTACTAGCATGTCATGACCCGAAGATATAAATTTATCTCCTGCTAAAAATACCGCTCAGCGCACCAAAAAAAAAGTTTTCACTTCGAAAAACAGCCAGGTATTATTTCTTCAATAACCCGAAACACAGCTTAAAATAAGTTGGATAAGCATACACAAATAACTATTCCGTACATCCGGCTTATGATATTAAGAGTGTAACACCGTAGTTAGCGCTGTTAAATATCTTAATTAACTTTCACTGATCCACAGCTGGTTCTCACAGCCACTGATGTCATCACCTGAATTAAATATGCAATCATCGGAATTGATTCGCACATTCTATATTCACGACCAGGTAGTCCGTTTGATATAATTGATTTAAATTTTGCAATAAAAGTGAAATTATTAATTGATATCGTTATTAATTTATACGGATGTATAGATTTATAGCCATTTTGCTTTTTTTTGTGTGAATACATGGATAGGTATACGAAAGTTTAAACTACAAACTATAAAAAATTTATACTAAATCCGTTATGATAGAAAGTATTAAACTAAAAGTGAGTTATCTCTAATGGCATTAAAATCGTTATAGATTAGTAATGGTGGATTTTGTTCTAGAATAAATGGACACCCGTTACATAGTTTTATGGTCCGATATACTGTATTTTTATTATTCACACACAAAAGTATCAGTCGTTCATCTATGCTAAGCTTCGAAACGACTGAATTGATTTCTTCACGATCACGCGACTTTTACAGGCAAATAGATGACTTTTTAGAACATTATTTAGGTTCATCATTCCGTATTTTGATATGAATTAAGCAGTGTTGTACGATTTTATCACAAGTAAGTTACAACCTCCCAATAACTGTTAGGCAGTTCGCACTAATGAGATCCAAATTCGAATAAAAGGTCTATTGCTAAATCCAACTCGGTTGGACAGCGTCTGGGAAACTTCGTACTGATTTGTCGCCCTTAATATCTCAATGCCTGAAGACAAAAGTTTCATAAGAAAATTTAAGATCGCTCAGCGAGTGTTGAAGAGGGGGACTTTTCTTCGTGGTAAAATGTTAAGACATGAGGAGAAGAGAGAGGAGATGAGAGAAGAACTAAAGTAGACGACAGTTCACATAACACGATGAGGCAAAAAAGTCTTAATTTGCGGCCATGTTCCGGCAAGCGCATCATAGAATGGTTAGTACCTATAATGACTCGAAGTATTAATTACAGGTTACACAAACTTCTAGAATTTTGTTTTGATACAAACTTGTATTTTTTATTTTTTCATTCCAAGGTATCCTATCGCACTTATTTGACCGATTTATAGTGACTGTATTTCTTCAAAATAATCACACACGTAACTGTTGCTTTACGTTAGGTTGAAAATTCAAAGAATCTGAATAGTCTTAAGTAAAACAACATTTACTTTTTATCTTACCTTTATTCTCTATACAATCTATTTATGTATTCTCCAGGGAAGGTATATTTTAATTTCTATGACAGCACCCACCTCCGTAGTGTAAACCTGTTCCGAATCTCCCTATCGTCATTTATTTTGCTACTATAATCCATTCGTAATGAAATAGTAATGTTATTTTACTGAAAAATATTATTCAAGTTTTTCTCTTGTTTTTCACCAAGAACCTGGTAAGGCTTAAAAGAATTTACAGGACACATGCAGTACAAGACAAATCGTTGTTGCCATTTTTATCGGAGCCCTATATTTTGAACATCTTTTAACAGAATTAATAAATAGATACGACTGCGAGAATTTAATTGTAATAAATGTATAATTTTGAATTTAAGTTCCTCAATTTAAACATAATTTATTCATCTAAAACTATTTTTCTGACGTACCTTTTTTTTATTAAGGTGGGGAAATCCCTAACGGATACGCTACCCTCCCGGGGGAGAGGGTAGGTTATGTCCGATTCGCACGGACTAAAACCCCACGGTGTACCGTCCGCCGCATGGAAGGGGCAGCCAGGGATCGAGCATGCTCACTGACCTGAAACTGCCCCTGCGGCAGCCTGGCGAGTGAACTGGGTACACGACCAGCAGCCTCCTCTCGTCAGCCTCACCCGTGCAACGAGTAGATGGGGGACCCCACCCCATCCCCTCAGGTTTGGCGACGGTTTTGGGAGGGACGGGCATTACGCCTCGCCCCTCCCACTGCTCTTCTTTGGCGGAGAGGACCACTTCTGGGATCGACCTCCCGGGCCCTCTCCGCCGCCTCCTTCTGTGAGATAACGGTCTCGCAGAAGGAGGCCACAGCAGCCCAGACGTCCTCGCTGCCGAGCATGGCCGCAACCAGGGCGCGGCGCTGATCGCCCCACGCGGCGCACTCCGAGAGAGTGTGCTGCGCGGTGTTCGTCTCAGCGCCGCACTCGTGGCATGCGGCGGTGGGCTCCCTGCGCGCTATCCGGTGCAAGTACCAACCGAAGCATCCGTGCCCGGTCAGCACCTGCAACAGACGGTACGTCAGGGAGATCCAGCCCCTATTCACCCAGACCGACAGGACCGGGCGGACGGTGTCTATGGTAAATCTTCCGTAACGCTCGTCCGCCAGGTGTCGGTCCCACCTCTCTAATTGCTCGCTGCGGGCTGTATCCCGCAGCGCAGCGATCTCCCTGGGCGCCGGAGGTTGACCTCGGGATTTTCCTGCCGCCGCGTAATTGTACACGGCGGCAAGAGTTTCCGCCTCCAGCTCCCAGGGTAGAGAGCCCGCGAGCATCATGGCCGCCGCCGAGGACATCGTGCGGTACCCGCGGATCTCTTTCAACGCCACTGTGCGCTGCGCTTTGCGCAGGACGCGAACGTTCGTGGCGCTGAGGGAGTCCGCCCACACCGGCGCCCCGTAAGCGGCCATGGCCCTCACCACCCCACTATAAAGACGGCGGCAGGCAGCGCCCGGCCCTCCCGTGTTCGGGAGAAGGCGGCCGAGCGCCGCCGCCGCCCCTACTATGCGCGGTCCGAGCCCTTGAAGTGGGGCTCGAACCGCCAACGCCCGTCCAGGGTGAGGCCCAGATATTTCATCGTGGACCCCACCCTGATACGTACTCCTCCCACCGTTATATGGGCCCCAGAGGGTGGCCCCTGCCGAGGCCCGTGGAACAGCAGGGCCTCGGTTTTTTCGAGGGCCACTCTGAGGCCCAGTCGGCGGATGCGCCCGATGCATAAATATATAAATATAATCTAGACTTAAATAGTCGTTCTAATTTCTTGCATTCGATTTTGTTATTAAATAATTATTTAAAAAAAAAATATTTCGAAATTATTATAGAGATAACACATTAATATTAACTTAACTTCAAAGTATGTAGTATTACACACAAATCCCTGTGGGTCCATCACAAAGGATGTATTTCAAACACGACCAACCAAAACCTAAATCAGCTTCCAACAATATAAATTCGCATTGACATACATCGACCCGACCATAAATTCGTTATCTCGTTTTGTTCTCTAACATTTTTATGCGGACAACATAAAAAAAAATACTTCCCAAATAACTTCGGATGTGTATAAATAAAGCGGCGTGGTAGTAAACGTCAATAATATGCAAAATAATGGGACTATAATCTTGGATATGTGATTTGCGAGGCACGCTTCAAAGATTTCCCGACAGACGTTGGCCTCACAGAATGTTTTTGTTATATTACTGGTTTAACGGAGACGGGAGCTATGTGACGATTACATTCTGAGTTTTTTTTTTAGTATTTTCCATCATATATGACTCAAGCATTAAACTTTGACAATGTATCCAAAGGAATTATGTTATAAGTTTGTGAGTAGAAAAGATGCAGAGTTATGACGTCAAATGTTTATGCAAATGAACAAAATATATATGTAGGTACTATTTATTACCAGCGGCTAGACCCGTGTGAACAGCATTTACATAACATGTTGCATGATGCTTCTTCTAATGCTGACGAAAAATATGTACAAATATATGCTACCTATTTCCAAAGGTTACATCCTCAATTGCATTTTGTATGGTGGTATGACTTTTTCTGCTGCTGACGAAAAAAAAAATATACTAACTATTCTCAGTGGCTATACCCGCGTCAGTAGTATTTATATAGCAATTTGGATGGTGGCAGGGCTTTGTATAAGCTCGCTTGGCTAGTTACGAACCTCAAGTTGAAAATGTCGGCAGGCGATTGTGTATTTCGGCAGCTGTATTAGATAACATTGTGGTTATCCTCTAAAAGTTATAACGTATAAGAATATATATTTTTTGGATGTTATTCTATGTTCTTTTCTGTAAAATTTCATAATGACCAGATGAATAGTTAAAGTGTGAAGGTGTAACAGACTCACATTTATATTTATAATTTTGGTTGATATATCAGTTATTTTACATATTTTAATGACCTAACCTAGGTACATGTTTTATTGACAACGAACTACGAAATAGTAAGTATTAACTAACCTTAAATAAGTGTATCTTTGAATGTAGCCAGTGACAGAAAAATGAGTTTTTATAGGGGTAGTTTTTAAGCGTTTTGTTTTTAATGAAAAAAAAAATAGGAGAATTGGGAAAACTATATTTTTATTGAGGATTAAAAATCAATCTATATCATGTATTTATTACTTAATGATTATTTTATGTAAAAGATGGCTATGACTACGTTTTAAGTGATCCATACGAGAAATCCAATTTTGAGTTACTTGTTCGAGCATATCGGCTGGTATCTCAACAATAACGTGTGTGATATTGTCTTCTAGTGCTTGGATTGATGTTGGGTTATCGGCTTAAACAAGAAATATGACATACCCACACAAAAAATAGTCCAACGGCGTCGAGACGCATGATCTAAGCGGTCAATTAAGTGGTTCAAAACGAGAGATGAATTGTTCACCAAATTCATTGCGCACTCACATCGTTTTATGGGCTTTCTGACATGTGGAACTGTTTTTTTAAACCACATATCAACCAGATTGAGCTCGTGTGTTGGACAATAAAAAATATTTGTGATATACCCGCCAATACACTTGTACAAGTAACTCAAGACTGGACTTCTCATATAAATTACCTAAAAAGTAATCATGGCCTTCATTGACATGAAATAATATTTAAAAAAATAATCAGGATCCATTTTTATTCCTCAATATTTTGATTATATTTTCTTCCAATTTTCCTGCGCTTCTTTTAAATAAAAAATCACACATTTGAAAATCATTTTTTATATGGACTCTTCAAAGGATACCTCACACATAATTTTATTTCACTACGCTTCAGTGTTTCGCATGTAACTAATTACTAAATATAATGACCACATTTGATATCAGCTATAAATTAAAGAAAGAAATAAGCGTTACGAAATACAGTACAGGATACACAAATAACAATACAATTTGACGAATAAAAACTGATAGGGATTCCTTTTTTTCCCTCTTTATTTATAATTGGAGTTTGGTCACAAATTGACCATGCCACCCCAGTAATTAACAACAAAATTTAAAAAAAACAAACAAACAATAATTTACCTGTATTTCAATCCATACATAACCAGTCTGTGAAGCATTCTTGCTTCCTCGGATGTCGGGAAAGCAAGAATCACATTACATAAGCCTACTGATTTTAATGATTTATTCATTTTATTCTCTAGTGCTACTCTTTGGGCTTGGTTACGTGTGCATTGAGCTTTGTTCTAATCTTGACCAATACCGCAAGTAGTCTTTAGTGTTGGTACATTGTTAGAGTTAGTGTATTTGCATAAAACCATTATAATATATTAAATTAATAGGTCGTAGACGGATAATGAAAGTCGTCTGCATCCCACACGCGACCCGATGACATTGTTTGTTATTTTTGTTATTGCTAGTTGCGAACTCTGCAAACAGTAATTAATTCTAACACACTTTCGCGAGCCGCGCGATCGACCATACGAAATCGGCCGTTGACATATCCACCTACATTTATTCGAAGGACAACATCATTGACTTGTTATAACATGTTATTAGTATACATATTAGGTGAACAGCTTAATATTTATTAGTTAATGTTTTGGGAGTAATAAAAACATTTGTTCATAAGTAGTTTAGAAAATTGATTTTTGGTAGAAGCTTATAGAGTTATAATTGGTATGTATTTAGATTTATTTATGTATTATGTAATTCTATCTAAGATTATACATATTAAATAAAATAACAAAGATTTATTTCTATTAATTATCAAATTATAACGAAAATGTTTGTAAAAATATTTAAGTATGAGAATGACTAATTAATCTTATCTTAAAATATTAATCTTATAGGGTCTAATTGAGCACGTGACCTCGCTGTATGTATATTTTTTAGACAAACATACGATTGACTAATTATTGTATAACTTGTGTACTTTCAATAAAAATAGAAAAATCGTTTTTATAATAATAATAATAAAGCCATTTATTCCATATTTCAAAAAAAAAATTACAAAAAAAAATTGAACCGACTTCGATATCAAAACCCATACGGCACTGAAAAGCGAAAAATAAATACATTATTAATTCAACCAAATAAAATAAAATATGAATATTTGCGCTACCTAATAATTTAGCTATTTATTATTTTACCTATTAAATTTAGCTTATGGGGAAGTTCATTTATTCATATAAGCTTCATCCCTTTATTTTCAACCCTTATGGTTGGATTTTTTGTTAATTTGAAGAACACCTATTCCCAGGTATCTGTAATCCAAATAAAATTGTTGAAATCGGTTTCAAGTACAGGAATATACGTAGACACGAAGTGGGTAAAAATCAAATAAACGATATTTCACCCCCTTACGGGTTGAATATTTTATTCAAATTTATATGGGACCACCTTGGAGTATAGCCGAATCAAACAAAAAAAGAATCATTAAAATCGGTTCACAACTGACGGAGATATCGATTAACATACATAAAAAAAACATACAACCGAACATAGAACCTCCTCCTTTTTCGAAGTCGGTTAAAAAAAACAATGATAAAATTGTTAGTATTTTGCTTAAAATTAGTTTTAGTACTTTATATCAAATCTTTTTCATTTGAAATATGGACCCCTGTTTGGGTAAAGGCTGCCTCCATCCATCTTCTTCCAAAGAACTTTATCCTTGGCTATGCTGATCCAATCAGATCCTGTCACTCGTATAATATCATCAGCCCACCGTCTTATTGGTCTGCCAACATTCCTTTTCCCTTGTGAACCTTTCTATCTTATACTTTCTATTGTTCATCTTTTATCAGAGTAGCATGCGATGTGTCCAACCCACATGGGCTGCCCACTGCCAATAGTGATAAGCTAATAAGTTGATTTTATAAGAAATAATGTTGTTACATGTTTATTGAAGAATATAAATATGGCTCGCAAAGGAAGACGCGCCCACATACTTTGTACAGGCAGGATGTTCAGATCGTGTAATGGATCT
>JACEII010000020.1:2326970-2369444 GCA_014332785.1 Antheraea mylitta
GATAATAATATTACCAGTGCTTTGTTATCATTTCAATGTTCTAACAAAATGGTGGCTCCGTTGTTAGAACTTTACATGGAGTTTTTATAGCACCTGAGAATTCATGCTCCGTGGTTTTATTTCCCACTCCACCACGGAAACAACCAACAATAGTACAAAAAATAGACACAGAAACACTAGATTATGAATGAAATATAAAATTTAGTACATGAAAGACTAACATTCCTCCAAAAAAAAACTGTACCCGTAAAATGTTGGTAGGTTTTTTCCTAATGCCTTCTTGGTTAGTTACTACTTTTAAATCAAAGATGTGACGCCTAATAAGCATTTTTATCGTTTGTGTTAGTAGTGCTCTCAAGAGCTTGAATAGACTCGTATATTACGAAAGCGGTCAAATGTTTCAAATCAAAGAAAAAAAAACTAACCAAGTTAACAATTTTAATCATAATATTGTGATCTCGTTTAAAACATAATATCGTATTTCCAAAGCGAAATGAACGAGCGGATTCTTTAAATTTTACGACTGGAATTTTTCTTTGTTGTTTGTAAAGTTCCGAGTTCGATACATTTCGCCGACACCCATAATTTAAAAGTGTTTAACGTTGATATTTTAAATAAATTGTACATATACATAATAACTTACAAAAAGATATCATATCCACATAAATTACAAGCACGGAGGGCCAGAGGAATAAAATCATATGAGTAAATGGGAAAATAATTGATTCTAATGACGGAATGCACCGATGTCATTTTGTTTTCTTGATATTACTGCAAGAATGTTGAAGTAATAACTAATACATAAGACTAGCTGTGCCTGTGGTTTCACATGCGTTTATTATTTGTTGTGATTACTATCAAGGTTGTGATGATTGAGTAGTTTAATCAGTGAATGTCAGATGTAGGTAGTAGAGCCACGCTGATTGGTAGGTGGTAGAGCCACACTGATCTGTAGTTGGTAGAGCCACGCCGATTTGTAAGTGTTAGAGCTACGCTGATCTGTAGGTGGTAGAGCCACGTGGATCTGTTGGTGGTAGAGCCACGCTGATCTATAAGTGGTAGAGCCACGCTGATCTGTAGGTTGTAGAGCCACGCTGATCTGTAGGTTGTAGAACCACGCTGATTTGTAGGTAGCAGAGCCATGCTGATCTGTAAGTAGTAGAGCCACGCTGATCTGTGGGTGACAGAGCTACGCTAATCTGTAGGTGGTAGAGCCACGCTGATCTGTAGGTAGTAGAGCCACGCTGATCTGTGGGTGATAAAGCTACGCTGATCTGTAGGTGGTAGGGCTACGCTGATCTATAGGTAGTAGAGCCACGCTGATCTGTAGGTAGTAGAGCCACGCTGATTTGTAGATAGTAGAACTATGCTGATATGTAGGTGGTAGAGCCACGTTGATCTGTAGGTCGTAGACCCACGCTGATTTGTAGGTGGTAGAACCACGCTGATTTGTAGGTAGTAGAACCACGCTGATCTGTAGGTGGTAGAGCCACGTTCATTTGTAGGTGGTAGAGCCACGTTCATTTGTAGGTGGTAGAGCTACACTGATCTGTAGGTGGTAGAGACATGCTGATTTGTAGGTATTAGAGCCACGCTGATCTGTAGGTGGTAGAGCAACGCTGATTTGTAGGTGGTAGAGCGATGTTCAAGATATTACTGGTTTCAACATGAATTCCTCGGCTCGCCCGGGGTAGTACCATCCTTTCACAGAAAACCCACGTGAAGTAACAGTGCTTGGATTGTTTGTGTTTCGTTCGGTCAGTGAAAGCGCCGGGGGCCTATATATACATACTGTTGCAGTGTTCACATGCCCTGAGCCATTATCACTATTCCCGTTGTCACATCACTATTTAAATTATTAAAACTATACGAAGTGTAATACAATATACTCAACTTGTTTGGTTACACCTACATGAGCTATACACCATATGTGAATTAATTTCATAATCTCACACGTTTATCCAATTTATCGAGCTATCAAGTACAAACTTACAGCATATTTCACATATTTCTGTTAAAATTGCAACATTTACTGTTCAAACAAACTAATATTTCATTTAAATCAGCTTATAGAGATACGTGGATTTCTTAATAAACACATAAGTAATCGCTCTGTAGTGTTTTTATATCTGATTTGTCACGTCATGTTAAATTTAATAGAAATTATGTAAAGGGACTTAGAGTGTATACTCACGCAAAATGTCAACAATCACAATACTTTCTCTTCTAGATACACGGTATATGTCAATATTCGTTGTAATATACTTTTTAATACTCAGGCTGTAACAGTACAGGTTTATCGTTTCGAGACAAACTCTTCAAATGATTAGTTACAATATAGCTTTAGGTAAAGCGTAGCTACACCTGGAGCGGAACATGCTACCGAATACAACTGTTACACACACTTGTACGTTCTCGATATAAAATTTTCAACTTAAGCTATTAAAATACCAACCATATACTATACTATTCTGTTGTGGCTTTATTAGGATGTATGTATGTATGTCTTCACGGAAAGGTAAGCTTTTTTGTAAAATTACAACCCTGATATGGTGTTCGGAAACAATAGCACTGAACATTACCAGTTCACTAAACTACTGTTATTAAAAATTATGAAGTAAATGATAGTGAAACCACAGGCCACATTTGGTATTTATAATTTTCTTATATTAGTAGTGAGACATTGCCTTATATGGTTATTGTAAGAAATATTATATTTTTTGAGTATAATAAATGCAAGATATCTTCATCGTTATATTTGTTTCTACGTTAATTATCCTCAAAAGGTTCTCACAATTAACAAAATCAATAAGTATGTGATTGTCAAATAAAAACAATAAAATTAATTAATTGAGGAAATACTGTAATAACAAAAGCTTTATTTACCGAGAAGCAAATTTGGAAGTATTGTATGATTTATCTGTGATCTAAAGGGTCCATTCATGCGAGCCGATGCCACGATGGTAACCGCAGATGACTATCAATTCGCTTTTACACGTCCGCTGCGGTCAGAGTTATGCTTCTGCCGTCATATGTCAAAACTTAACTACGTTGCATCTGCCCTTTGGTGTTCTCTGGTAATTTAGAACAAATTAAATACGAACAATATTTGAGAATAATTTCGGAATAGATCACCTCTTTTTTTTTGTTAAAATGGTACCGTCCCTATAAAGATAATTCTTTTTTTTTTTTAATTGAAAATTGCTTATGAAGCTGAGACAAATTGTATTTCATATATACATAATAAAATTTAATAAAATAATGCTGATTAATGTATTCTCCAAAATCATCAACTAAATCTTATTAAGTCTTGTAAATTTTTGTAGTAATTTCAATAATCGAAAATATTTTGTGTAGTGTCTTTAATATATAGTAGAATATAATTGGGCATTTGGGAAGCGCGAAATGTCGTGTTTAACTTTCTCTAGGTGGGAAATTTTCTGCAGATGTCACAAAGATATGAGTAGCTGAATTACAGCTGTACAGAGTGAACTAATTATTTATTAATTTTAATCAATTATTTTGTGGGTTAAAGCAACACCTTTTGATCCTTATGATGTATGGTAAAGTGTAGCACTACACTACAGATATACTAGAGACATAGAGATAGTTATTTTCTTTTGCCATGCGTATGGGTTGATTCATTGTTTGTACTCTTACATAGACTAGCTGATACTTGCGACTTTCTTTACGTTGTTTATAATCTTAACGATATATATTACGTGCAGAGGAAGAAACCTAAAAAAGATTAAGAGCATAAATATACTTTGCTTACAAAATTTCTTCGTAAACAATGCTATCTGTTTATGTATCTTCACTAGCGCATGCGCACCACACCGCTTGCCCTCTTCACAAATTGTTGTGTTTATAAAGACATATTCTTTAAGCTTCCATAATTTTATATTAAACAAAGATATTTTTTTTATATAAAGACCAATTGCTTATGAAGTAAAAACTATTGAAAAATTATCGAAATATGTATAAACAGTTGTGTTTGAGTAACGCGTAAACAACGACACACCATCAATTTATTTATACATATATAGGATGAGAAATGAATTCTGTTAAATTTCGGGTAACTTTTCGTATCTAGCAACACAGGACGGTCGTTATGGCTTTGAAGTAATACGGTTGACGTGAAGACACGAGGGGCGTAGCCTTCACACGGAACGGGGCTCATGGTAAGCGCCGCGAGCTTTATATAAGTGGGAGTTAGGCTAAAGATTGACAGAAATTGTATTTTTCATTATAAATTCTTTTACAGTACTAATATTATAAAGAGCTAAATTTTGTGACGTTGTAGGGGTAATCTCAGGAACTATTGGTCCGATTTGAAAAATTATTTCAATGTTATATAGCTCATTTATTGAGGATGTTTGTAAGCTATATATCATCACGCTAAGACCAATAGGAGCGGAGCACCAATGAAGAATGTTTAAAAATTGGGTTTTATCTCCTCGTAAGAGCTTCCGCTGCGTGTTAGCGTTAGGTCAAAGTAAATATTCCACGCGAACGAAGTCGCGGGCAGTGGCTAGTTTATTATATAGTGATTAAATCATACTGGTTACATTTTTGAAATTTTAATAAGAGTATATGATAAATTGGGTATTCACGGTTAATGACTTTTATATTCTGAACCAGTATATACTTGGTGAATTATTTGTCAGCTTTGTGAGAATTAGAATGTTTAATAATATGAAAAGATACATATTTCTTCTCAGAAAACCCATGTAATCCTGTTTTTTATCAATTTATATGTGTTATATTTTTCAGATACAACCCAACAGTTTCAACCAATGACATATACCAGGTGAAAGGTTAAACACTCGCAGTATTTTAGGATATAACACTTAATGGTAACATTTAACATATAAAATAATATCATGAGAACAAATACTAATAAACAATCAAGAAAGCCCAAGTTACAGTTTGTTCTAAGACTTTTAAAAGTATAAATAATATCGAAATAAACCTAGGTGCAATGACCGGTGCCGAAAGCTACAATGGGCGATCTGGAGTTAATAACTTTCGATAATAAAACAGAGAATAAAACCCTTTTGTTCCTGACGTTCCCATGTTCCCTTTCTAGTGAAAGTGAAATCACCCGATGGACATTGGTACTGCTTTTTAAAATAGACGTGTAGAGGATTGTCTATGATTTCTGTATTTTTCTAAATAATTAGGACAAATATTAAGCAATTATTTTTTTAGAACTAGAATCGAGTGTCAATATTAGAGTGTCTTCCATAAATATTGCTACTTTCTAAACATTTAGCCTTTATATTCAACTATCCACCTACGTCGGATTCAACCGTCGACCAACAACACTTTTTAATTACTTTCTTGTTGTTTCATAAATGTTTTCTGTTGAAGTAAGATGTGACAGCGCCCAATCAATTCTAGGCGGAAGTGCAAAGTAACATCCACTCCAATACATAGGGGAGAGTGGGGGAATTGTGAACGCTTAACTTCAAACGCTAAAAAATAATAGAGAAAAGTTTTAAACTAAATCAAATTTAGTTAACTTTAGTTATCTATGTACTTAGTAGTCATAAAACGTTATTTTAAATTTACATTTTAATAAAAATACAAACTAAAACAAAAAACATTGTCGTTCCTCTTTACCCGATACCCTATGAGGTAATTGAGATCATCCCGTGGGGGAATTCCTGTGGGAATGGTATGAGGTAATTAAGAAAGACGTTTGATCGATCATTCGTACGTATTGACGAGGCATCTGAAATCATTTCTAAAGTTTAAATATGTTTACACAATCAACCAGCAGTACTATGAGTAATTAGGAGGGTAAGGGGTAATTGGAAACGTTCCAAATTACCCACCTAATGCCGTTCCCAATTACCCGAATCAGTCAATAAACATAAAAATTGCTGCCACTCTCAAAAGCATTTTTATTAACTTCAACCTATATTGCATTTGAAAACAGATACTGCGTGTATAATATGAACAAAAACACAATACCTATGAACTCAAAAATATGATACATGTGTTATCTATAATTTGTGATAAAAAATTTTTGATCAATGACAAAAATTATATCAAAAATACAACCCCGTGACAACACTAGTGCGTCTTTTTAATCTCACTTGCGCATACGCAATGAATAGCTCTGCATTCAGCCGTAGAATAGATTAGTTATAGGCGACAGTGTAGTACGGGGAGATGTACTATTTATCTACCTGTTCCCAATTACTCGTCGTTCTCAATTACCCCACTCTCCCCTAATGATTACTCAAAGTAACGCCTTCATCAATCAAACTGTATATAAGTTTATACGAGTAGTCCTACGTGAAGCTCACGAAAGTTGTGAGTGGGCTCAATAATGTAATATTCGGCTATTGGTGACATATTTTTTCTTGCTCATGTATTAGACAGCCTTTAGTCATTTTTATAATTATATAAACAAGTTTTTTTTGTATAATCTAGTTTTATTAATCGACATTATACAATGAGGTTATATCATTAAAAATGTCATTTTAATCCTACTTTTTACTTAAATTTATACTTGTAAATATATTCCTTATATATTTACATTTTTGAGAAAATTATGAAATGATCTACTTTTGGGGTGTTAATTGTTATAAATGCTTGGAATAAGTATAAGTAACTAATCTATACTAATATTATAAACCTGGAGGGTTTTATCGTTTGGTTGAACGCGCTAATCTCAGGAACTACTGATACGATTAGAAAATTCTTTCAGTGTTAGATAGCTCATTTATCCAGGAAAGAATTATATATAATCACGCT
Source organism: Antheraea mylitta (assembly GCA_014332785.1). Lineage (NCBI taxonomy): Eukaryota > Metazoa > Arthropoda > Insecta > Lepidoptera > Saturniidae > Antheraea > Antheraea mylitta. The sequence goes on from JACEII010000020.1 coordinate 2,333,739, forward strand.
AAAACCAATAGGAGCACTAATGAGGATTATATCAAAATTGTTTTATTATTCCTTTTGAGACCTCTCGTTGCGTGTTAGCGTTAACCTAAAGTAACTGTTCCACGCGGACAAAGTCGTGGGAACAGCTAGTATCATGATAAAATGATTAAAACATAGTAAATGTATATATAACATATCACGAAACTGGAGAATATCTAAAAATAGCGTTAATTATAAAGAGGCACGTGAAGACGGTAGAGCCACGCTGAAGCTATAACTGGGTTCAGCATGAATAGGTCGACTCAAGTAACAGTACTTGCATTGTTGCGTTTCATGCGGCCATAGAGAGCGCCGGAGGCCCACCACCTCTCTCTCTATTCCCTCCCTCCCCCCCCCTCCCCCTTCCTCACCAACACTGATTAGCAACGCACTTGTTGCTACTCTGGTGTTGCTGGTGTCTATGGACGGTGGTGATCACTTAATATCAGGTGACCCACCTCTTCGTTTGTCTCCTATGATAAAAAAGGCACGAATATAAATGATTTTAAAAGAAAATCATTATTTTATTTAAACATTTAAATTGACAACGGTAACCATAAAACCTTAACATTTTATCGAATTAAACAACTTAAAACCTCCAAACGAATGCTCACATATTTCTTTTTTAATTAATTGTGTCACATCTTTGAATATACACAAATTCGCTTGTTAACATAATGTTTATATTCGACAACGCGTCGCGTCGAAGGATCATTTATAAATTAGGTGAGCGGGGTCGCCACCAACAAAACTACAAACCGAATATCTGTCCGAACATCTAAATGGTATATACTTTACACGATTCAACGTATAATACGATTAGATTTTATTCGTAATTCTAACGATCGCCCACAGCTTTGTCCTTGGGATATTGCTCTGACGCTTTAAAGAAACTACGCGTGTTAAGCCGTTATTTTTGCGAAGTATAATATTTTTAAATTTTGAGCCGCAATCTTTTTGTATGACGTATAGTTGATGGGGTAAGCACTGTGTCGGGTACAGTGGAAGCAGTGTCTCGCTTGTCGTCGGAAATTGGAGAACAGTGAGACATAGCTCGTCTCGCTATTTTTTTAAAGTTTCACTTCTTACTCGCGCAAACTACACACAATAGTTTTCATTGCAATTGAATCATGAATATTTCACATTACCAAATTAGGCCCCCCTCGGTAGCGGCTCAAGCCTAGGTCCGTTCCCTCGGCGTGGAGTCCTTGGGCACGGTACTCACGTGATACAGTGACACAAAATCTTACATCATCACACACATCACCTATACACACGTGCACGCTACACGCTTACACACTGTTTTAGTTTTTTTCAGAGAAATAAACGATAAGGAGTTCTACCCTTATTTTTCCTTATCCTATCCTATACTATATAGTTTAGAGGAATTTATCGGACACAAAATACATATAGGAGTTGTTGAGGCCCGCATGCTTGGTACAAATGCATGTTTCAATAACTCATATACGTATACCTAGATAGCTTAGCTTAGATTAGTTCAGATAGGTCACGATTTTTGCACAAAACAGGTGACAGCCCAAGACGAGGAGTGCCGTGCACCCTTGAGTTAGTCACCTAAACATCCCAAATCGGCTTCAACGTTCGCCTCAATAGTTCGGAGAAGCTGTAAAGACCTTTCCTTCGTTTCCTTTATACTTCGTTTAAAGTATTTCATATTCTGTCACTATTGAACGTATTGTTTTATTAGGTCACGAGATATATCTTAACTATACAAATAAAATATAACTCAAAAAATTAGGTAGATTTTGATATACTGTTTTAGTTCTGAGACATTTGTTCTTATCTAAAAAATATTACGATAGATCCATTGCATACAAAGTTATTAAAATTTTATGAAACTATGATTTTATAAAGGTAATTCGTTTAGCGATGACTGAAGTGGAACATGCGGTGTTTTTCATATGCATAGGAGAGGGGAAGTAAGCGAATAACATAATAAGTATATTTTTGCACTCAAATTTCTATATTTTTTCCCTTCCATATATAAAATACTTTGTTAAGATAATAAAAAACACAGAAAAAGTCGCGGGTATCACCTAGTTACTCAGTAATCATGTAAATATTTTGCCAAAGATATACGAACGTAATGCCGCGCGGCTATAATGTTATACTCAATAGCTACACGTCTGTCGAACGCTTATAAATTAGTTGCGAGATCGCCGACCAACAAAACAACACTCCGCCTAATATCTGTCCAAACATCTTAATGCCATTTAGGCCGTACGATTGTAACGTGTTGATATATTAAATGTTAAAGTTGATGACAATTACCCTATATTATTTTTACACATCGTTAGGATTTTTGAAGTTAACAATTCAGATTCTAGAAGTGATTCTTCTTTCAATATTCTGATTTTTGCAATTAAAATGTTCCCCTTGCAAAAGTGCTACTACCTCTAGCATGTGACTTTACAAAGCACCCTGTTTTTATTTATATATATATATTATAATGTCAGACGACTATTTTTCAAAACTGTACAGTGCAGTTTATGTCTATACAAACTGTGTTTGGATACATATTTCGTCCTAAAAGGACTTATAAATATTACGATCATTTTATTTTTAATTTTCTATCGCATTGTAAATACTCATTAAGTTTAAAATTAGAAGTTGAAATTTAAAAAATTAACGGCCTTTTGATATAAACCCTATCTAACAACTGTGATACGACCTTTTTGCATTTGGCACGCGATGTTTTAGTATTTTCAAATTTGATACTTAAATATATGCAAATTTCTCAGCATATACAATACACCCCTTGTTGATCCAAAACCTTGACAAATGAAAGCCGTTGCAATATAGGATTGGTGGTGGCTATTCATTCCAATATAGACTTGTAACCATGCCCGATTACTATATGTACTCTGGCTACACTGGGTGAAACACGATCTCGAATGCGATCTCGGATCAACATCAACATGATTGTTATGTAGATTAAGGTGTCCTTTTAGTTTATCGTCTAAAAATAAATGTCCTTGCAAAGATGCCCTTAATATTCATAATAAACCTTGCCCTTAAGGCGATACATTTCTTATTTAAATTACATAGGATTATGTAACATTTTGCAATTAATCTTAATTTTCTTAAATTTGACTTATAGCAATGACATACACATCTGTATAGAAAATTGAACGCCCTACAAAAAACATCTATAGGCGCGGGTAAACCTAATTGTTGCCGTGGCGACACGCTAGCGACTGTGCGCAATTTTTCTTATCACACAGATCTCGCATACCTATAATATAATTTAAAAATTCGAGAATGTAAGACTCAAACAATTTCGATGTTTCACATATGCCAGGCGTCCCGTGATGACTTGATTTTTATTTTCGATTAATGCACTCCTGTAAGAGTTATTTGAGATGAAAGAAAAAACTTGTCTGCAATTACCTGCTGGTGTTCCAGCAGTTTCAAAAAAGCTAGTTGCTTTTTTATGTTCGGCGTCTTAACCATTTTAGAATGACGCCATCGTTAACATCAGATGAGTATGTCAATAAACTCTAAAACTTATAAATTATAGAAAAGATGTCCTTTAGTTTAAAATCGTCATATTATTCATTTATGAAAATAATAAGCTCTCTACAAGCAAGTATGTGTATCGTTAATAACAGTTTAAAATAAAAATTGCCGTCAATAATAACATAATCGTGAGATATAAAAGTTCCCACATTCACAGACGCCGCCGTAGCACCCGCTAGGCGCCGCTCGGTAACCAAACACAGTCGTTTTGCTCAAAGTCGACGTCTTTTTTCAGTCTTTTGGGGGTCTACACGCTTCCTTTTTTAATGGTACGGTGTTAACCTTCGCGAGCAACGAGTAACAGGGTGCCGATTGAAGATAAACTGTATTGATTTCTTTTTTTTTAATTGGTCAAATGGTAGAAATGACAGGATATTCGCCGCGTTCCTTAGTTATTTGCTATCGGATTTCAGGATTTGATTTTTACACATGAATGTATTTATATTATTATTTTAATTATAGCTCCATAATATACAAACGTATGTATATATAATTAAAAGGAATATCCTGTCGCTAAAAATATGAAGACACACATTTTATAAAGTTATTAAATACTTATTAAAATTATTACATAGAAATAATAAATTTAGTTGAAAAACTTTTCATTAGACGTAATTAATCATAAACATGTTTAGTGGTGCCATCTATGATATACATGCAAGAAAAAATAACTCTCATACAAAATAGAATACACTCATATTTTAAATTTAATTATTAGTGTATATCCTCGATTAAAAATACAATAAAATATGTTTGTATATACTAAAATTTTACATATTTAGTGAGCAATTCAAAGAGTCTATTGATTTCCTTAGTATAATTTTACTACTCGACGCTAGATGGCGGAACAAGCTAACAGTTATGAATTATTATCAATTGTATAACAATATATTATTTTTCAAATTTTTATAGAACACACCGTTAAGTGTTACCATCTTCGAATGCAGGGAAAAGTGCAAGTATTAATTTAAAATAAGAATCTCTCTGTTAAAATATCAGTTTAAAGCGGGAAATTTCAAAGTCCCAAAATGTAATTATTAAAAAAAAATACATTATCAGAAATGTTAAAATGTTTAAAACTAATTTGCTAACCTAATTCGTTAAAATTCTGCGGTTACTGGACCATTCCTAAAGCATATTATATTTAAATTATCCGTGTTACCCAATAGTGCCCGAATGAGAGAAATGAGTCATCGATAGCGGATATCGGAAATACAGGGATACTTGCGGTTTCTATCTAGTTCATGTCGTGAACATTGTGCCTTTTAAATTGTTTTATCTGATCATATTAACCGCAAAGCTCTTAATAGGGAATGGCTGGATACATTAGTCATTTGTTGAATTTTCTAAACTGAATATGTCACGAACGACCTTATATCCTGCGTTACATCTCGTGCGATGACCTTTTTGAAGATAGTAATTAATATAAATGCTCGAGTTTTACACTTTGTAATATACAACTATATCAATATTATTTTTTTTTTTTTGAAATGACTACGCTATTGACCCAGCCAGGTCTTAACAGCTTCACCGGACTACTAATCAATAATAATGGGAATTATGTCAGTAATTAAAAATGTAAATAATTTTGATTTTACGATCTAATTTCATTCATATTACCTAAATTATTTGGACGTAGAAATTAACCTACTTATGTGAGATGTTAAGAGTTTATTAATTTCATAGCCTAAGTTTATTATTGACCGCGTTTCTTATTGTCCCTAATCTAAAGATGTTGGCACTAGAACACTGAAAGGATCATGATGTTTACGCAGTCTATCGCACAGTATGCATAGAAACGTGGTGAAGTCGCAAATAAGATGGGTTCACGATCTATTGAAGACAGCGTGAAGAACTTAAATAAAGACTTACATAGAATTAATGGAAATGGATTACAATGTAAGGGACATACACTCAGCATCGGATAGAAATATTTTAAGTTGAAGACAATAAAGAATTTAAGTAGGGTAGATTCTGTAGAATAATAGGCAATAATCCTATTTGTCTTTCTTTTATTATTGGAAGACTACAGTTCAATGCAGAATTATATTTAATAGGTTAATATAAAATTATGTATCAAAGAATTATTCTTCTTTATATTATTTTATAGTATCATTTAATTATAATTATTATTCAATTCTGTAGGTGGTAGAGCCACGCTGAAGCTATTACTGACTTCAGCATGAATGGGTCGGATCGCCCAGGGTAGTGCCACCCTCTCACAGAAAACTGATGTGAAGTAACAGTGCTTGCATTGTTATGTTTCGTTCGGTCACTGAGAGCGCCGGAGGCCCACCTTTCCTCACCTTTCCCGTCTCCTCTTCCCTTACTCCTCCCCAACACAGGATGGCAACGCATTTGCGACTCCCTTGGTGTTGCAAGAGTCTATGGTCGGTGACGATCACTTAACATCAGGTGACCCACCTGTTCGTTTGCCTCCTATGATACATATAAAAATGACAAAGTGCAAATAACGGTACAATATGTTTATGTAACTAACCACCCAGTATATGTCCAGCTAACAAGTATTCATCAATAAATTACGACATTTCGCAAACACAAAAACGTGTACAAATGTGTTTGAAAAAAACTTGTCACTTTATTGTTAATCGGTGTGTTTAAACACAGAAAACTCTCGAATAAGATCGGTACAGATAATCTGACACCAAAAGTTGTCGGTCTGTAAGTCTTACAACATTGTTTTAGAGATAAACATCTGTATCCTCGCTCAATGGATGTAACTGTACCTCGCTGCAAACTATTCAATAAACGGTTTGTGGATTTCACTACAGGTAATCCGTTAAAGTAGCCGACTGGGTAAGCAATTTTAGGGTAAAGTTGTACTGAATAATTGCTTAGAAATGATGAATAAACTACTGTTTGATGATGCTGATGTAGAAGACTTGTATGCTTAATTTTATAATATATAGAATATTATGTAGAAAAGAGTAGTTTCTAAATAACAAAATAATCACTCAGTCGAAGCATTGTTAGTTAGTTCTGTGACAGTGTTCCAAGCCTTCATTCCTTCAGAGACTTTAATAAACTGACGAAGGTAAAATATACCTAGACTCAAAACAGTATAATCACTTAATAGGTATTATCCAGCAATTGTGCTTGCAAATTAGTTAGTTTAGACTCAGCGTATTACAATTTAAAGCTATATTTTTACCTAACATCAGAGGAGATGCTAGTCAAAGAATAAATCTATAATGTATAAATAAATTAAACAAAAAAGGCAAAGATAAATTTTAAATTATTTACATAAAAAATATCTTCTTTTTTCGCTCTGACTACGCTATTCACTTAGCAAGGTCTTAACAGCTTCACCGGTCTACCATAAATATAACATTTAGTGTACGCTACTAAAGTACAACTATTATTAACTATTTTTTTCCTATTTTACTTGTATAAAAGAAACAATTGATAATTGATATAAATTAATGAAAAAAAAAAAAAACAAATAATATTGTACGGATCCTTATATTTCATAAACAAGTACTCGCTCAACTCTTTCTACAATTAACAAAGGCTGACAAAGAATTTGAATTTTTCCTTTATGATGCTCACAAAGTGCTGTACGATGGGCCGGTTTTATTGTGTGAAGTAAATTACATTACACGAGACTTTTGACGCATTGACGCTTCTGTTGTAAAGTTATAAACGTGTCTGGTGATGCAAATGTTACAGTTTTAAATGCAAAAATGAATAATTTGCGAGAGGTTTTAAATCTCAGTTTTTTGTTATCTTGGTGAAACATCGGAAAGTCCGAATTTATATTTGTTATTGTTAAATCCCGAGTTTTAAAGGATTCTGCATTCATATATATGTAATTTTATGTTATATGATAGTTTTTTATTTACACCATTACTGGAAGAAAATGCATCTTAAATGTAAATTAATATAGACCGAGATACCAGAGCTGCCAGACATAACTTATTTTTAAATGTTAACTATTACAAAACTATATTTCATCAGCTAGATAGATTGTAAGGGGCAAACATACCGCCAGACATGAAAAACAGTTAGCTGTTAGTACATAAAAGACTACTCAAAACATAAGGTTTCATCTATTTAAAAATAAGTTAGGTCTGGCAGCTCTGGGATCTTGGTCTAATATTAATGTGTTTATTAATCGCCTGAGTACAAACTAAAATTCATTCATTAATTACTGAATCTTATTATTTTATACTTTAGAGTTTAACCATAATCACATGTAATGTTAAATTATTATGAGATCTAGTATGGTAAATATACTAAACATAGAGGGTGAGTTGCTTCCAAGTATTGAGGACAGTACTTCATGACTAAGGTGAGTATCATACTGTGTTTTTCTGCATAGAAAGTTCCGACTCATTTGCAAGTATTCGAATTCACGTCAATCAACCCCTTGTACCAATACGCTAACCGCTGGGCCGTCCTCCCTTACGTTATACGAAGTACATTTACACTGCGTACATATGTTTTATCTCTGTAAATGAATTTTCATATCATATGATTTTCATATAAAAAATACGTCATCGTTTTGGTTATTTCATTTAATTTTTCCATACTAATGTGAGTGTGTTTATTCGTTTGTTACATTTCACATCTCTTAACTACTCAATCGATGTTGATCAAGTTTTACACGCACGTTCTTAGGGGCACTAAAAATGATATCGGCTACTATTCATCCATATAAAGTACTGTTTGGTTTATTCCGGTAAATCTGTGTAGGCCCGTCAGCTCAATAGCGAGCCAGTTCGGAAAACAAACTGCTTTAGAGACTTAGGTTAAATCTATACTAACGCAAATGACGCAGTGGGCAAAACTAGTATGTAATACTATCTGATTCTCGCGACTTTGTTTGTGTTGTATAATATCACCACAACGTTTGCCCTATTTCTCTACGGCAAGAATATATTATATACATCCCGGAACTCGTAGTGCTTATAAAATTTATTTTATAGACGGTAGAATCACGCTGAAGCTATTACTGATTTCAGCATGAATGGGTCGACTCGCTTGGGATAGTGCCACCGGACCCACGGAAACACCGTCGTGAAGTAATAGTGCTTGCATTGTTGCGTTTCGTTCGGTCAATGAGAGTGCTGAAGGCTCAAGCCCCTCTCCCTCACCAGCCAAACACAGGTTATCAACACACTTGCGACTCCCGTGGCGTTGCTAATGTCTATGGACGGATAACATCAGGTGACCCACCTGTTTTGTCTCCTATGATATATAAAAAAAAAAAAACTTTAATAACTATTTATTAAACTATGCTTTACCCACGGATTCGCTCGCGTTAACGTAAATTTAACGTATACCTTAGAAATAATACTATTTTTTTTAAATGGATTGTACCCTATATACTTATGTGAGTCACCAATAATGAGTATGCAAAGTTTAATTAAGATCAGTAGAGTACTTTAAGCGTGAAAACATACAATAAATAAAAACAAATAAATAAGCTTACATTGACATCTATAATATTAAGATAGGATAGCGTGAAATCGATTAGACGGTTCATAAAAATACATAAAATAGTGCTATTTATTCTGTCTTCTTTTTATAAATCCACACGAAACCTAAACAACGAAATATCGAAACCACATACACAAATAAGCTTGTATGTACCAATAATATATCGTCCTGTATTCCGCACGCAAAGTAACACCATATCCTTGGGAATGTGACGCTCTCCCATCGAAATATTTCAAAACTCGATCACTATCTCAGCGACTATACATCGAGTTATTGAATGAGACGTGAAAAATGATGACCGAGACGTAAAGGCCTCGCCGACTTATAGTCTCTCCCTTTTTTTCTCGACAAGCGAAAAGGGAAGGCGAATTTAAGTGAACAAAGGCGGTGTGATGTGACAGGAACGTTCACCGTGTCGCAGTCATTGTGGATTATATGGTATTAGAAAATAATTTCATATTCATGTTTTTCCCTATCAACTTTAAATTAGCCACTATTATAAAGTTCTAGAACAATTTTTTAATGCTTTTATTTCTTGTAGTTTCAAATAAGTCGCATATTGCATAACCATTTTAAATACTCTATAAACTTACAATGATTTGTAGAAATTAATATTTTTTTTATCGAACAAATTACTCTATTGGCCTGACGGGCCTTTTTCAGCTTCACTGAACTATAGCTTTTTTTTAAATGTCATAGCAGGCTCACGAACAAACGGGTCATCTGAAGTTAAGTGATCACCGTCGTCCATAGACACTTGCAACACCATGGGAGTCATAAGTGCGTTACCAGCCTGTATTTGGGGGAGGGGAGGAGGGAAGGGTAAGGGGAGGGCAGATGGGCCTCCGGCGCTCTCATTGACCGAACTAAATATAACAATGCAAGCACTGTTACTTCGCGTCAGTTTTCTGTGAGAGGGTGGTACTACCGCGGGTGAGCCGACCCATTCATGCCGGAACCTGTAATAGCTTCAGCATGGCTACTTGAATGATGTTACTAGTGATCTCCTGACGGAACCAGATTTTTTTTTATACGTACAACTTTAGATATTATTTTGTTTATAACGTTATATGAAATTGCATGTTATAAATGTATTTATATAGTCTTGAGCTATATCATTAAAAAAATACACCTTGATTGGTAAATAAGAATATATATATATATATATATATATATATGAGAATTTTGCTGCATTATAGTATGGACTGTATAAATAAATTAAGTAATTACATATTTCCATTAAAATCATTAATTGATTAGAGTCATATCCAATTATTAGTCATAAAAACAAAAAACGTTATATACCTGCGACATATTCGTACGGTTGGTCGGTGAGGTCCACAGCCAGCGGGGGGTTCACTTGGTTGTTTGGGTTTTCATTTCACAGTGCTAAATTCTCACAGTTTTGTTGTCACGTAATTAATATATTACAAGGAGTACCTTCACAGGCTTCGAGGGGCGGTCTGTTTCCCTCAGAGGTGGGTCTCTTCTCGAAATTGAGATATTAGCGGCGCCTTTGGTTTTGCTAAAATTAAAGCGGTTTCACTTTATGTGTCACATCTAGAATTTATTATTGGCGAAACATAGCTCATTTGTATTTATGGTTTTTTTTTTAAATGTAATATTATTTATTGAGCATTTATAGCATCTTAGGTGGCCATAATTGCATATTATATATATTGGTTATAAAAATAAGGAATAATATCGTGGCATACATAATAAGCCCAGTAAAAGGAAGTTATTTATTTATAAGTTACATTTTCGGTTGCTATATATGCCGATCTGACTACGCTATTGACCTGGCAAGGTCTTAACAGCTTCACCGGACTACCAAGGCCACCGCTTGCGGCACTCAGCCGACTTTATTTGACAATTAGCTCAAGGGTGCACAGAACACCTTGGCTTGGGCTGTTGCCTGATACGTGCTATGCGCGACTTATCTGAAATAACATAAACTAATTATTCATATATATATGAGTTGTTGAAACATATATGCATATCAAGCATACATACCTCAACAACTTTTATATATATTTCATATCGAATAACTTTCTAAACTATTTTAGTTCGATAGGGGAAAAAATAAAACCCTTCCACTTTCATGTGTAACCATATATGCGTGCACATGTGTGAAGGTGATAAGTGTAATGTTGTCGCAGTGATGTAAGGTTTTGTTTCACTATATCGCGCGAGCAGTGTACTCAATAGCTCCACACCGAGAGAACGGACCTAGGCTTGAGCCGCTGCTGAGGACTATTGGCCCAGCAAGGTTTTAACAGCTTTACCGGACTACGGCCTAATCTGGTTAACAATTATTATAATACAAACTACATGCTTATTTATAATTATGCTCACTTATAATTATGCTCACTCTATAAAGGAACTGTCAACCCCTCTTAAAAATTACCATCATAAGACGAATTTGATCCTCATAAGTTAAGCTATGCTCAAGTTGAAATAAAATAACTTTATGTAAAAAGGTTTCTCATGCATATAGGCTCACGACCCCTTATTATATATACAAGGGTACAACGAACCCCTTTTAAAAATATCGTCACGGAGGAATTAAAATTTATTATTTAAATAAAAAAAATAATGAGTGAATGCACAACACGCTAGTAGGGGTTGGCTAGGCGAATGTTATCAATAGTTAACTGACATAATGCAAGTATTGCGAACCCCTTTTTAGTCCGGTGAATCTGTTAAGCTGTTGATAAGTCAATAGCGTAGTCAGTTCCAAAAAATTGATGATTACAGATGAAATACTGCCAAGTGATATTTAAAGACGCGAACGAGTCGTAGGGTTGGCATAACTATCAAATCATATCATCTCGCAGAAAAATGTCTTTGATCAAAAGTGGGCTGTATTTTGAGTGTAAAATTATGATTACTATTATTTAAGTTCTATCATGAAAAAAAAAGTACCCATATATAGTAAATATGCTCATATGTTCAACGACTTGGTTAATATTTGGTTAGAAAATACGTTTATTATTTTCACTAAAAGTGATGGTTATCAAATCATGTATAAAAAATCGGAGGTCAGTGTAAAACAGTAGTAACTGTGGGATAGTTTGTAATCAGACGAGTGGGTCCGTCAAATGAGGACAATGGCCAGAAACAAGTCTTTACGAAGTGTAATTTTATGAGATCAACCTGTAACAGCATTCTAGGAGTGTAATCTCAGAATGACATCTCATTCTAAACATAAATGTTTAGTACATTTATGTTTGTCTCGAGACTTCCTGATTTGCTACTGACTTGATTGTGTTTATTCACTATTAAATTATATAACTTTTGTCACATATAATTGCATTTAGAGTTATTCGCATTGTAAAATAATATTTTCAGAATATGTACTTATATATGTATATATATATATATATTTCTTTGTTTTCAAAATAATTAATTTAAAATAAATAAATACTATTGCAACTGTAATCCGATTCAATCCAAACTTCCTTCAATCTATATTTATACTGATAATATTAAAAAGAGGTAAAATTTGTGAGTTTGTGACGTTGTGGGGAGTAATCTCAGGAACTACTGGTCCTATTTGAAAAATTCTTTCAATATTATATAGTTCATTTATCGAGAATAGTTAGAGGCTATATATCATCACGCTAAGACTAATAGGAGCGGAACATCAATGAATAATGTTCAAAAATCGGGGTTTTTCTATTGAGAGCTTCCGCTGCGTGTTAGCGTTAGCCCAAAGTAACTATTCCACGCGATCGAAGTTACTGACAGAGGCTAGCATGAAATAGACCAATAATTATTGACTGTTTAGTAGAAACGTAATTACAAGATACTCTTACAAAAATATTGAATTACCTAAATGTTCCTAGCATTTTTGGCGAAAAAATGCTTTACTTATGATTTTTGTATGATAAAAATATATCAAACTTCACCTGGGAATATACTATGATAAGCTTCAAAGATTGACATTTATTTTACATAGAGTTTAAGGTGAAAATCCTTTTCGAGAGGTATTTAGGATTCACTTGCATTTCAACTATTACCTAAGCGTACCTGTACATCATAACTAAAATGATAAATTTAAAGATCGAGAAAAAAAAAGATAAATTTGAATGCGAGTTTGTCTCGCTTTCACGCCCATACTCCTCAATCGATCGTTATGATTTTTTTATATAGTTTCTGATAGTTAAGTAACAATACCGGAAGGTATGTAATTATATGTTACATTAATATTTTTGCATTGCTCAAGTTATTTAAATATTATGTTCAATTAGATTTTTTTAATTGCCACATACACATAAGAACGAGTATATTGAAAAATAAAATCAAATGTTTGTCTCGTGACTATGAATATGTATATTTATATCAAAACATTATTAGACAAAGATTTTAAATTGCCTGACAAATAGTTCCTGTATTCTAGACAACCGTAAGATGCGTTCGAGGACCGTTAACAAATATATGTTACCATAAAAATGAAACACCCAAAACTCTCCACGTAACATAAAACACACTGTTAAAACTAAATCTCGAGTTTATTACCTTTGCTGATATGAAACTCGGATGTGAAAGGTTCACTAGCGCGTAATTTTAGACTTTAGTACCAATAAAAACGAGCACAGTCGAGATACATGCATCGTAAATAAGTGCGTTTATATCACAATAATAGATCGAATAATTGAGCGTAAAACTAAATAGAGCACGGTTCCCCTTATTTAAAAGGGGCCGTACGCTTTGGCATTCGATTCGGGTGCGTTGATTGGTCGAACTGGTAATGCTTACATTGTATATATTTAATTTGTAAAACCAGACACTAGAAACACTCAAGAGCTTTATTGTTAGCCAGTATTATTTAAGCAAATCTTTTTTTATATATAATGCGTTTGGTTCCGATGATTATAATTGTTTGATTTATTTTCTTGAGACATTGTGTGAGAGAAAAAAATACTGCCACAATTAGTAGGCATCTCACTCGTACGTATGTGATGTTATTATTTATGAGAACTTCCACTTAAAACATATGTAAGAAGGTAAGAACCTTCAGTTAATAATTTACGCAAAGAATATTTTAAGCCCGTCTGGACAGCAATACCCCTCAAGTTGTAAATATGTTCGCCAAGAATATATAGTTGTTTTCCCGCAGTTACAGTTGAAAGCTAGTCCCTCTATTTTTCGCTAAAAATAGTGTGTATTCGATGTCTTGTGGACCACACAGTCATCTAACATCACCTCATATCGTAGTCGAACGCTACAGCCTGTAAAATATTAAAAAAAAATATATTGCGTATATCAGTACCTACATGTAGAGGAAGTGAAAATTCTTTGAGTATTTATGTTTTAAATTATATGTACATAGATAGAAATACTCATAAATTTTATACTATAGAAAGTATCGTAATATAAACACTTACACAATTTTGTATATTACGAGATCTAGACAGACTTATATATGATAATACATACACACAAATACATTTATACCTTACATCTAACGCGTAACGAATTTTTTCCCTATCACGCCATAACAATTTTCATTTCAAAATAACCATGGAAGGGGTAAATTTCATTTGGCTAACTATACTAATCAGAAAGACTCGTATAGCAAATTTATATAGCATACTAACTCTACACGTGGCTCTACTTGCGTTCCTTATTGCGTTGTTGTTGTATTGCAGTTTTTATTAGTTATAAAAAACAGTTGAGTTATAGAAAAACGGATATTGTTTAGACAATCAAATATATATGCATAATAATGTTAAATTATTGAATATCAAAATCAAAACATCAATATTTAATTAACAGAAAAACAATCAAATGTACTAATTTTCGTGGCGATTGCTCATACGTCACGATCACTGACTACATCAGTAGTTTATCCACCTAACATCCTTTTGTATATTAGAGTAAATATAATTAAGTCCCAATATAAGAATTTTGAAATAAGAGCCCACAGACGAAGATCTTAATTAAACATATAAATTTGACAGAATTGGGTGTATAAACTTCTAAAGTAATTCGGGCCGTGTGCGAGAAGCAAGTCTCCCGATCACAATCTCTCATGATAAATGAACCATGTCAGGATTTATTGTGGGCTACGGCCCTCACTATTGTCTCAATGAATACATTTTTATTCCCATATTTATACTACATTCCCTTACAAGCGGTATTTAGGATTATGATGCGTTCCCTTCGGATATTTTTCTGTTATGACTAACTTATTTCGCCTTAGATCGTAAATTGATTTTGATAGCTTTTTTATGTGTGAATAGGAATCGATTTATAATATTTGTTGGCCTTGCGTATTCATATGATAATGCGATATATTTATGTATTAATATATTTTATTAGTTGTACTGAACGTGCCGAGTGCTACCTTCTATTAGAATCCATACATATAATGAGAATGTAAATCTATAGTGTTTGTACTTTTTCGATTTTCGTGAAAAACATTATGGCAGGCGTTTAGAAATAAGTAATAGAATACATCTCAATCATTTTTAGAAAAGTCTGTCTGTTTGTATTACCACGCATCACTGCTAAAGTACTGCTGAGTTCACTATAAAAACTCATAAAGCATATCCTCGGGAGTAACTAATTATTTGTTGCATTAAAATCAGTACACTCTATCAAAAATTATTGTAATTTGCATAGCGACTGAAGTGAAGTACGAGAGAAGAGTAGTAAATCTATACCATTATTATAAAGCTGGAGGGTTTGTTTGCTTAGTAGGTTGAACGAGCTAATCTCATGAACTATTGGTTCGATTTTAAAAATTCTTTCAATGTTAGATTGTTCATTTATCGAAGAAGGCTATGGGTTATATATCATCACGCTAGGACCAATAGGAGCGAAGCACCAATGAAGAATGTTTCGAAATCTTTTTCTTCTGAAAGCTTCCGCTGCGTTTTAGCTTAAAGTAACTATTCCACGTGGACGAAGTCGCGGGCTGAAGCTAGTATTAAATAAAAACAGAAAAGTTACATTTTCAAAATTATGTGTATACTATTTTTTTTTATACAGAATAACGAAATGATGACTCTATGCTGATGGTAAATACTATAGCGTAATCTAAAAACAACAGTTTTCAATTTATTTTATACTTTATAGGTATGACTATTGACCGCAATCTACTAAGAATACATAGACAAGTGAAGTCTAGAAAAACTGGCTCTTAAGTACATCAGTCAGAATACACCCATAGCTGAATTCAACCTGAGTGAGGTAACTAGCCAGATGAGCTTAGACAAAAACCATGCTATTGTATAATCACATAGTTTTCTTTAACTGAAAGCTAACGACTGAGCGGCTATCGCCTAACTGACTATTAAGAAATTAATTGGCCCCAAAATGCGACGATTTAAAAGAGAGCTACTGTGAAGGGTCTTTTGTCTTATATGTATATGGTTTTCACGACTCAATCAGGTATATACTCCTAACAACCTGATTACTTATTGAATATACACCGACAGTCCGACATATGTAATTGGCATGATCCGGCCCTGTAATTCATGTTGTGTAAATTTCAATAAAAATTAGATTATTTCTAATCAAAGCAATCTTCTTTTAAATTTAAGGAATAATTTGATGTTCATATTATAATGTATTGTAATGAAACTAACATATCTGAATCCTTTTAGTCCGTGACAACTCAGACAAGCTGCAGGAATGTCATTTTCACTGGTACAGCCACATAAGGCGCAGGCCTTCAGGATACGTCAGAAATAGATGCCTCAACATACAAGAGCCAAGGTCTCGTGGCAACCGCAAAAAACGCTGGCAGGATGTAGTGAAAGCGGATATGAAGAGGAATAATCAGATTATTCCCACCATTTCACCACCAAAAGATGCCGAAGATCGGGAAACGTGAAGGAAGTTAAGTAAGAAAACGGACCCTGGCTCCAGGCCAAAAATAAGCTGGGAAGAAGAAGAAGACAAAGTATGTATCCCATAAAAGAATGTAATTGATATTTAAAAGTAACGACAACCATGTAAAAAGTAAATCAAATAGCGTGCTAGACGAAACTCTCTCAACGACACCTTGAAGAAATCATACCACATTAATGCATAATTTGCGGTAAACTTGTTTGACGGAAAGCTAGTGATTATGTTCAGACTTTTTGCTTCATGCCTCTGTCGCATATCCAAGAAAATGCCATTGTAGACTACGCTGTCCGCTAATATTTGGACATTGTTGACTTACTAGAAATCTGCGATTACTACTTAAAATATTCCTAATTATTTTCGTAAGTGAAATAAATTAATTACATTTGTTTTTATTGAAAGTTTGTTGATCTAGTAACAGATAATTGTCTTATTTTCTAACAGTTGCCACCTACCGTGAGCGCTGTTTGAAATGTTACCTAGATTACAAAAGTATGAAAACCCTAATCAAGAGAATGTTACTCAATACCAATTAATCTAGGATATTCCACGATATATTCCTGTTATATATTTTATCACATAACCATTAATTTTAATTTAATTAACGAATAAAGTTAATTAATAAAATTAACTAAGACTTTCGACGGAGATGAAAAATTACCCCTTTCTCTCACTGCTTCTACCCGCCTCAAGCTTTATATCAATATGAAATATACATATATGAATAGTTTGCTAGGTTAGCTAAGACAGGTCGCGATTTTGCATGCAACAGGCAACAGCCAAGCCGAGGTGTGCCGTGCACCCTTGAGCTGGTTGCCAAAATAAAATCGGCTGAGTGCCTTAAGCGCTCGCCTTAGTAGTACGGTGAAGCTGTTAAGACCTTGCTGGGTTAATAGCATAGTCATTTCGAAAAAAAAAAAAAAAACGGTGGATTTTGCGGTGGACCCAGCTATAGTCATGGTGAAACTGAGAGAGAGCGGACTGATCTTGTCACTGAGCTCAACCAGTCTCTGGGACTAGTATCTTTATGGGGTTCAAGTAACTTGGTGGAGTTCAATGCCAAGAAAACACAGGTTTGCGTGTTCTCCTGTAAAAAATCTCCATTTTCACCTCTTCTCACTCTTCAGAATGACTCACTTTGCAAAACATGACAGCCTACTAAGTCTACTATCTTAGGGATCAATACCCGCTGCGACCTTAGCCTGAGGGATCACATTGGGAGTGTTATCTCTGCAACATCTAAGAGATTGGGTATTCTGAATAGAGTGCGACGGTTTTTTACGCCCGGCCAACTATACCTTCTTTATAGTTAGGACAAGTAGGCACAAGTTAGGCCGTGCATGGTATACTTTTCGCATCTCTGGGATGGTTCTGCTCAATACCTCCTTGAAGCTCTTGACAGGTTGCAACGACGGGCTGTCCGTATTGTAAATGATACAGACATCGCTAACAACCTTGAACCGCTTCAGTTGCGAAGAAACATCGCCTCACTGAGCGTGTTTTATCGTCTGTATCATGGCGAGTATTCTGAAGAGTTGTTTAACCTTATTCCATCTTCTCCTTTCCACTACCGAACTACGCGGGCGGGTACGCGTCTCCACAGATTCACAGTGACCACCATTCCAGCTAGAATAAAGAAATTCGAAAGCTCTTTTCTTTGTCGTACTGTGAAGTGTGGAATCGCCTCCCAGCCAGTGTGTTCCCTTCCGCATATGATATGGGGTCCTTCATGAGAGGCGTGAAGAAGTACTTTTGTAGGTCGGCATGATAGCGACGACTGCCGTTACTTTTGAAGACCAACAGTCGCCGATATTTGTGGACTGTACTGTACTTTCCATCAGTCATTTTGTCGAACCAGTTAAAAAAAAGACATTGAAGTATTATATCGCTCAGTTTGTAACTGTATTATTGTTACAATTATTTATATGTTATTATAATATCTGTGCGCCAGCGACCACACTACAACCAAATTTTATAATAAAGATTTTTCCGTGAAATCTGGCAGGATAAAAGTTACTAGGTAACAATTGCATTTAAAAAATATAAATATATTTGTATGTATATATATTTTTATGTTAGTCCACTATGAGTAATACCAAAATTATTCGTATATAGATAAAAAAAACTTACAAAGCCTTTACTTACATGAATAGTGGTCTGATGCAAGATACAAAAATATTTTCATAATATACTTCATTTACTAATATATCGTATAAAAATACTTAATATCTAATTATTTTTATTTTGTTAAAATTATTGACAATAATAATATATTTCTGTTTGTTACGTTTAACTACTTCGATTAAAATTAAAACTAAATTAAAATTAAACAATTATATTAATTCAATATAATATTACTTGCGGTTATTAATCCTTGAGAAAAGTACATTGCAATATAATGCCATCTATGGAATGTTTAAATAAATAAACCAAATTTAACAGTATGACATAAAAGGTATAATTGTTAAGATAATTGTTAATTATACATCTTGTCTATTTTTTATTTGAAACAGAAAAAGAAAATGATTAAACTTATTAATAAACTAAAACATTAATGTTTTTATACGGACAGTTATTGCAGGAGCAAGTCCGTCACACAAATTATGTCTAACGTTCATTTTTAATTTATTAAAGGCACACTTTATAACCATACGTGACGAGATCTCGGAGCGGTCGCTTTTTAATTTTCAACAAAAGAAGTTAAGACTAACGTAATCTTTTTATAACTCGTGTGAGGTATGAATACGAAATGCGAGCGCCGATTACGCTATATATTATATCTAAATTGGTTTTATTATACTAAATATTTGGACAGAGAGTTTATCGTAACATGATATTTTTGTTAGGATGTGCTTTTGTTTAGTGGGTTTTATGGTTATTAGATTATGCGGAAAGACTGCTAAGTTGTTTCGTTTGAATTGAGAAAATCTCTTTTGATATTTATCAAAAAGTATGTCATTATTAAAGTAAATTCATTGTTTATTGCAACGTGTAGAATTTATTTAATTCGCTATTTTTTCATATTTCATTGTTTTTTTTTTTTTTATCATATGAGGCAAACGAACAGTCGGGCCACCTTATGTTAAGTAATCACCGCCGTCCATAGACGCTCCCACCAGGGGAGTCGCAAGTAAGTTGCCAGCCTGTATTTGATAGGAAGGGAAGGTGGGCCTCCGATGCTCTCACTGACCGAACGAAACGTAACAGTGCAAGCACTGTTCACTTCACGTCGGTGTTTCTGTGTGTCTTTGTCTTGTCATGTTTCAGTAATCTTTGGATAAATTTAAACTAATCAAGCTCGTTAAAATTTACTACAAATCATGTGTTTTATTTGGCTTACAACTTTTCTAAACTCTATAACTAGGCTCAGACATCTGTTATAATATGTTATTGCATTTTATTTAATAGTAGTATAAATACTAATTTCACATAGTTAAAGCCTGGTATAAGCAAGTTAGATATAAATCACAAAAGTTACATCTGCAGAGTCACCTGTCCACGCGCATGCGCTCGACGCCAGCTGCCACGATCCTCGGTCACATCTTGCAATTGTCTCCTATTGTGGAGTTAATCTGTTAAAATTTGCACCTATAAAATAAAATGCTTTGTATAATCGTATGTGAGTATATATATAATAATATGTAGGCAATATAAACGTATAATTCAAGTACATATGTATAAAAAATATACATGAAATATCTACATAATTTAATACGACAGTTGACGTGTACATTTATATAAAAAAAAATAGTAATATGCATACAAAGTGTGTAATATTTCACGATAATAAATATATAGCGTTGAATATTAGTTAGTATTCTACTAAAAATAAAAAAGAAATCTGCAAAGAAAAGCGCTGGCGCTCGTTGATATCTTTTGTGAGGTTATATCCAACATTACTAAAAGTGCTGCAAATAAAAAAAAATGATAATGGTTTTAAAATGTTTTACCGTGAAGATATATATATATATATATATATTACATCAAGTATTATTTTATTTAACGAGTCATGCATCGTTATAAGTATTTACATATAAACATAAAGGAATCACCAACGGAAATACCACCAACGAGCCTCCGCGGAACGGCATCAAAGCGGCCGCGAATTCCTCCGCATATTGTCCGAGATCCTGTCATAGCCATAAATAACCCTGAAATGATAGTCACGTCAAACGACCCCGCAAAAAAAACGGGGGTATTTGACGTCTAAATTATTGCCAGTAAGCGTTTTCAGCGCTCACCGCCCCAACAAATCGCCCCCCAATGTAGCCAGATGAAACGCGCGAGTGAATAGAAACACCAAATATATCAGATAAAAGAATTTTCAAAACAAACTCAAAATACTGAGGCGTTTGACACGAGCATCCGCTGGGCCGCAAAAAAGCGTGACCAATCGAAATAGTAAACTGGACCTTGTGTAAATATTTTGAGAGAACATTTCGTCATGACGCCGCGTACGCTTTGATCCCGCGATAGATCTCTATACTGGTGATTAAAGGCGCCTGTGATTTTAGTTGAATGCCTTTTTTTCTTGCCTTCATCGGCCATACAAAATACACACTACTGTAAAAGAATATACAATTATTGGGCCTTTGAATGGTTACAGCGGGGGTGAAGTGCTCATAAATTGTTTTTTTTTTTTTTCTAAACATCTCCGCTGGATGTTGGAAATCTTTAAAATCATAAACGGTCTCTCCTCGTTCGGATTTATTGTCAGTGTGTCAAGAGAGGTGTTGTATTTGGGCTGTTTGCCGATTAAACGCTTCTACATCCTAAGCTTTTGTTAATATTTTAACAATAAGGTGTGTTCGATTTTTAACAACTGTTCATTCATATATATTTAGTATAGTTGGTATTATAATTATGTTATTAACAACTTCACAACGATTCAAGTATGTGTGATAATTAGGGTTTTAAATATGTTTTTTTCATAATTTCAATTTTCAATGCATACAAAAAACATTAATTAATAAGCTGCGTCAATGTATAATTGATTACAATTGCAAATTCAAAGACTATTTACATGTATATTCAAGTAACTACTTGGTGTTAAATTGAAAAATATGTATATTCTAATTGCGGTAAGTAACATGCAAAGTACGTTTGTTCATAAGGCTTAATCTTTTCATAGATCATATTCGAATGGGTTTTGTATGTTAATTTTATGTCGTTTAATTGCGACATTATTAATTTTATGTTTGAATTTGATTATGAATTGAATTTGTCTTGCCATTAAGAATATGTTTATGATTTTGTAATATTTTAATAAAATATATACTTATGGCATTAGAGGTTATTTTAGAGGTGGTAGAGCCACGCTGAAGCTATTGCTGGTTTCAGAATGAATGGGTCGGCTTGTCCAGGGTAGTACCACCCTCTCACAGGAAATTGACGTGAAGTAACAGTGCTTGTATTGTTGCGTTTCGTTCGGTCAGTGAGAACGCCGGAGGCCCACCTCTCCTAACCTTCGCCTTCTTCTTTTCCCTTCCTACCACCTCTCCTCCAACAAAGGCTGGCAACGCAATTTCGACTCCCGTGGTGTTGCAAGTGTCTATGGACGGTGGTGATATAGAAAAAAAAATAGGGTTTTGGTAGTGATCTTTTGTAAATTGAAACATTTTTAATTGTAGTATATTTAGCTTTTTTTTTTCGAACTGACTATGCTATTAACCCAGCAAGGTCTTAACAGCTTCACCGGACTACGTATATTTAGCTATTGACTATAGAAGTACTTATGTATCGAGAGGTATGACATGACTGTTCTGGCTAACAGGGTAGCGACTATCGGGCACGTAACTATAATATGTTATAAGTCTTTTGGTTTGTCGCATTTTGGAATCGATCTGCTGGTACACATGTTTGCTTCACGAATTTTGAAATATATGAGTAACTTAGCTAGTTTAGTTTAGATAGATTCGCGATGTTACATTTAAGGTACATCTCAAGCTGAGAAGCGGCTACTTTATCAACTCTGCGTTTGTTGTAGCCTTAGTAGACCGGTGAAGTTTTGAAGACCCGTCAGGCCAATAATGTAAAGTCAATTTGAAAAAAAGGATTGATCTGTATAACAAGAGGCTTGTAGGCTGGCATGACCGCAACGAACGATGATGTACTGTAAATCTCTTCTTGTTCGCATTTATCCTTGTGTCGTATTATATTCACCATCAGGTATAGTAATGTTATTCTAACTTGCTACTTATACAAATAATATAAACAACAAACTTGCCCGTAAATGTCAATATGATTATTCGAAAATTAGATATAAGTTAAAGCAAAGGCGACTCCAGGATTTATTCCTGAGAGAGGCACAATCATCAGATAAGTATGGAATGTCCCATATTTAGTCTTTGGGATTAATCCTTTATTAATGATATACAACAAAAATAATAAAAATACTTGTAAATCTTGTAATAAAATATTAATAATATAAATTACACGTAAATTAATGATATGTTTCCTGCAGAAGATATCTAGTACTTCTTCAAGGTTCATCATTAAAGTAATGTCTTGATGGATATTTATTAAGGTCAGTCCATTTAGGCGATCTTCTTTTATACTGTTGTAAAGATATTTCATCAACCGGCGTTATCCTATATAGTTTAGATTTATTTTTCCGACACAAAACACATATAGCAGTTGTTGAGGCACGTATGCTTGGTACACATGTACGTTTCAATAACTCACATACGTATACCTAGATGACTTAGCTTAGGTTAGCTCAGATAGGTCACGGTTTTTCCACAAATCAGGCGACAGCCCAAGCCGAGATGTGCCGTGCACCCTTGAGTTAGTCGTCCAAACATCCCAAATCGGCTGAGTGCCTTTAGCGCTTGCCTCAGTAGTTCGGTGAAGCTATAAAGACCTTTCCAGGTCAACAGCGTTTTCATTTTGAAAAAAAAAAAGGTGGACATTATTAATAATCTTCAGCACACTGTCAGAAGACGCTTTCAACTAAATCATCACTGTTTTTTATCATGACCACTTAAATAGGACAGTTTTTTGTAGTTTTTTTAATTCACAACCGTGATATTTTGCAAATTGCCATTTTGGATACTTTTACGTAAGCAAAAAGAAACTCCATAGTACATTTTAAACTCTATCAGCTCCGTAATTCATTTGAACTACCTTGAGTGGCGCGGGCGTGGACTATGCATCTCTACCTCACCACCGCTCTCCAGTAGCAAGGTATTATAACATTCTCTTCTTTAATCACAATGTCCTTCAAATATTTCTAAACACGTCAGTCATACTTAAAGTCGAATATATTAATTCTTCCAAATATTATAGAAATATGTTTTATCAATCTTTAGCGACGTCGTACATAAACGTTTAATTAACATTACTTATTTATGACAGTTGAAAATTATTAACCGTCTCTACCATAGAAGTATGCAGTTACATCTTAATTGAAGAGTATAAGGTGTTAATAATGTTGCTGACGCTCATTACCCAGTATGAGGTACGATCATAAAGCCTCGTCAAGGCCGTATAACAAAAGAGCCAAGTGTCGTTGAAGCCCAAAGTCGATTTTACAAGAGGCTGCCTCAGACACGCGTGTGGCCTTTCAGACACGACTGTATAATATGGATTTTATTATTTCACATATATTATGTAGCTACGTAATGGCGGTTATTACTTGGATAGTGAATATATTGTGCCGTGATGGTTCAGTCCGATATCGTGTTGATTAATATTGGTATTTTAAACATACAATTAACCCGAGCTTCCATAATAATCTCATCTTTATGAAACTGTAGCATAATATTTTTTTTCTTACGTGACTTGACTCGCTACCACAATCATCTTTAAAAATTTGTCGCTAAACACTTATAGACAGTTGGATTAGAGAGAGAGAGTGGTTAAATCTGTGTTTATATTTTAGGCGACATTATTACCTAATATCAGGTAAGACTGTAGTGAAATTTTAAATCTATAAGAAGTCTTAAAACTTTTTTAAGAGAAACATTAACAAATGCATAAGAAATAAATTAGTATTTGTAGCTTCAAAAATATTCCTGTTAATATGTCTAGTACCGTGGAAAAATGGGATTGTGATAGAAAGAAAACCAGTAGATGTATAATAATAGATAAACAAAAAACCATTTGTAACCCTCTTCAATAAATAAATATCATATCATTATATCACTGACATAATCAAGTAGAATATAGCAGTAATGATAAAAACCATAAGTCTGTTTAGGATACAGACCTTATGAAAGAAATAGACATAAATATATACACTTGACAAATATTACTCTACTTCTATACAATCGGGTAAAAAATGAATTTTTAAAAATGTACTAGAAATTTAATGAAATGTGGGCTAGGCTAATCTTCTTCAGTTACTCCTTGCTACCTATTTCATTTCAATATCAATCGATGTATCAAGAGATTTACAGATTGAAATGACAGCGGAGAATTGGCAATGACTGCGTTCGTCTTTATTTTTTTATTATACTGGGCCCTCATTTTACTGTTTTATTGTAATAAAAGTTGGAAGTTATATCATGAATGAAATTATTTAGAACCGAAATGGTCTCGGACGGTTCGGTTCCAGCGGGGTTTTCTCCCACGCATGCTCTGGCTGTGGAATGAGCTCCCTGCTGAGGTTTTTCCAAAGAGCTACAGTATGAAACTCTTCATGGGAAAAGTAAATAGGTCATTGAAGGGTCGGCAACACGCACGTGACACCACTGATGTTGCAAGCGTCCATAGGCAGCGGTGACCGCTTAACATCAGGCGGCTCACATGCTTGTTTGCTACCATCGTAGTATAAAAAAAATCACAGATGTAATACACAATAAACGCATTTTCATCACGCACTTACTCAATAACTTATTAAGACAAACACGAAATACTAAAATAATATCACAAAAATAAGTAAGACAATAATTATTATTTTTGTCTTATCCACCTTGATATAACGTTCTCGAATATCAATAGGTTACCACTGTCCTCATGAATGGGTGGTATCGTCGGGGGCTCTTTACAACGCGCGTTTTGTACGGAATGTCGTAACAAAAAAGCTTTAGATATCCACAATGGCAAAACTACATTTGCGTGAATCAAAATATATAATATAGGATTCTCGATTCTATTCCATTAACAATAAGAGTTATAGCAAGATTGCTGAGTAACGAAAATGTTTAGCATAATATAATCTAACATACATCGGTCGGGAGCCTGGGTGGAGTTTGTTTTAGGCGATTTATTAATTATGTCCAATTAATTTTGGAACGGTTCGTCTCACTTTTGCCTCGCCATTTGAGATATAGTGGTTAAAGGTGAACAGTCTTGTTAGAAAACATGTTTATTAATGACGTTCATGAAGGCTGTTCGGTATAATTAATTGTTTATTATTACCGAAATTTTTGAAATACGTAATTTTTAAATTATTATTTTGAAATGCACATTATTTTTTTAGACAATTCCATTTCATTGTTTTGGATCAAGATTAAACTATTAACCTGTTTTGATACCAGATCGTTGAGACTAGTTAGGATTATAAAACTGAAGATTTTATTAGATTATTCCAATCTTAGAAATTAGTCCGATAAGAATTTTTTTTTGCGTTAGATATACTGTTTACTGGATATCTTTATGCAGGAATCCCAGAGGGTTAAGCAATTAGTATAAACGAAAAAAATCTGACAAGCTATAAGCAAATGAGCCAAGTGAGAACAATGATAGACGACGAGGTATTAAGTAGGTGTTTATGATTTATTTTTAAAGTGAGTAAAGCCGCGGGCACAGCTATTATTATAATCTTGTATACCGAATTCATGTATATTTAGTAGGTGGTAGAACCACGCTGAAGCTGTAATTAAACTTCACATGAATGGGCCGACTCGCCCGGGATAGCACATCTCTCACAGAAAATCGAAGTCAAGTAACAGTGCTTGCATTGTTGCGTTTCGTTCGGTCAGTGAGAGCGTCGGAGACCCACCTCCCCCTTCTCCCTTACATCCCCCCTTCTCCTTCTGCTGTTGCTGGTGTCTACGGACGGTGGTGATCACTTAATATCAGGTGACCAGATGAATATATTTTATTCGATGTATTAAAATTACATTAAATATTTTTTTACGATAATAAATTTATATTGTATCTTTATTTATCACCTAAATAAAGAACCTGTAAAATCATATTTATTAATTATAAAATATATCTCACACTTTAGTCTATTATTTCACTGGAGAAATAACTGTGAAGTAAAAAAAAAAACATTAAAGATAACCACTGCTCTTCCGATTTCTTGTTCAATAATGCGCCTAACACATATTTCGACGATATCGATCAATAAAACCAATATCGACGGAGTGTAAAAAAATTAAACGCGTTTAGAAAAATTAAGCATCAAAGCGTTTTTTTTGGTGCGCCTTTTGGAGATCCTTAAAATTATTACTTTGGAAAAACGATTTGTGAGTGTGTTTAATTTCTCTTGTAATATGTTTATAGTGTGGGTATGTTTGATTTATGTTGTGATATGTTTGTAAGTAGGAAAGACGTAGTGATTTGATTCAGCGCTTTTATTTTACGTAAGTATACACTCACTTTTAGATGTTTTTTGGAAACAAATACTATATAAACATAAGACGTAACAGCTTCACCGTTCCAAAATAGTTTAATTTGCACATCGAGTCGGCAATTTTGTATAAATTGCTTACTTATGCAAAATTATTTGTCCTTGATCGCAGTGTATGATTTACCAATGAGCATTTATGTAAAGTATTTTTTCTGGGCTTTTATTAATACTTCCACGTTGACGTATTTTCACATTAAAAAAAGGCATGTAGACTCTTTATAGCGTCATTTGTTTTAATGAAAACCCTTTTGTACCGTACAAACGAATCCATTTCTGTTACTTTCCTTTAAAATAAATACACCGATACACTCTTCATAGCGCAATAGCCATTCTCCAGTATACAATTTTTTTTTCATAAATTAGACGTCAGTAAACATTTACAGTAATTATTGTAAGCATTTTTGTATACATTATCTATTTATGAAAGGCTCGAACTAAATTATTTTAAGCCGTTATATTATGGTGTTTCTAGAAAATTTTGATATCAGTTACAAAATACACTAGGCTCCAATCATTTAGTGTAAATTAACATTAAACGGTTAACATGACCAGTTAATTAAAAAAAAAGTTGTGATGACGAAAACATTTTTGTGATACGTGCGATAGTAAAAAAAAAGAAAAGTGATAATGTAAACTTTTTAAAATATAATGAAAGAAAAAAGTAGGTTTTTTAAGCTTCGTTATAAATAGATTATACTTTAACTATAGATATTGTAATAGTTGTAATGGACTTAATATCATAATTTTAGACCTTACTTTTAATTATAAACGTAATTAAAAATCACACAGGATGGTAGAAGAGTTAAACCGAAAATGATTTAGAAGAATATTTAGAAAATAGGTTGTTATTTTTTCCATTTTAGTACAATGGAAGTGTTAGCATAGTTATATAACAATAAAATAAATGAGTACTAGGAAAAGTATTTTTAAAACAGTACGTCAAAAATGTTTACTATGAAATAAGACGACATAACTATCATTTATATGGTTAATAAAATTTAATTAAAATCCATTTAATAAATATAGTAATTAATATATTTATCCTGGAGTGAGCAACTCGCACTTGACCTCGTTTTGTTTGTTGTTGTTGGTGTCGCAGTGATTTCACACGTTTGTAGATATATTTTATAATATACCTTACGTTGTTGCGGTCGCCCGGTCGGCGCCGGCGCATCCGATTATGTTATTGTTAAAGGACGAAATTCTTTTATTTGATTTACACGTCTCGGCGGTGAGTTTTCTTTATACAGATGACTGTAAAATTTATTTTATACAACTCTACTATAATTGCTTTCGGAGTCTATAAATTTCTGAAATTACCGAACTGAGTACTGGATACGATTTATAGTTATATTAGACTAGCCTCTGCCCGAGACTTCGTTCGCGTGGAATAGATACACTAACACGCTGCAGTTCTCAAAAGGAAAAAATATCCCGATTTTGAAACATTTTTCATCTGTGCTCCGCTCCTGTTAATCTCAGCGTAATGATATATAGCTTATAACCATTCTCGATAAATAAGCTATATAACATTGAAAGAATTATTCAAATCGGAAGAGTAGTTCCTGAGATTACCCCCTACGACGTCACGTACGCGGACGTACTACGACGTAGGCGGAATTAGAAAAATGACTACCAGTATGCTATGATTTAATCATCAATATATTTTAGCGAAAGGAATAGATCAGCTGAAGCTCAGGTTCACGTTCGAGCCTACATCGATCAATGCAGTGTAAAAACACGCTACCACTTAACCATCATATATATGAACTAGCCTCTGCCCGCGACTTCGTTCGCGTGGACATAGTTAATTTGGGCTAACTAATATGCAGCGATTGAAAGCTCTCAAGAGGAAAAGACACCCCGATTTTTAAACATTCTTCATTGTTGCTCCGCTCCTATTGGTCTTAGAGTAATGATATATAGCTTATAACCATCCTTGATAAATGAGATTCATAACAATGAAAGAATTTTTCAAATCGGACCAGTAGTTTCCGAGATTACCCCCTACAACGTCACAATTCACAACGTCACAAGCTCACAAACTTTACCTCTTTATAATATTAGTATAGATAACCTTAAAATAATTTTTGTAGTTTGCAGAGCCACGCTGAAGCTATTACTGGTTTCAGCATGAATGGGTCGGCTCGTCCGGGGTAGTATCCTCTCTCACAGAAAACCGACCTGAAATAACATTGCTTGCTTTGTTGTGTTTCGTTCAGTCAGTGAGAGCGCCGGAGGCCCACCTCCTTTTATCTTTCCTGATTTCCCTTTCCTTCCCCTCCTCCTTCTCCCATATACAGGCTGGCACCGCATTTGCGACTTCCCCGATGTCGCTAGTCTCTTTGGACGGTGATAACCACTTAACATTACGTGACCCACGAGTTCGTTGGCCTCATAAGATATATAAAAAAAAACTATCATGTAAATAATAAGTTACTTGTTAACGGACTTTTTATAATAACAAAGGGAAAGTACTTCAAAGAGAAGCGAATTCAGGATGGAATTAATTAATGCAAAAGTAGTTAATAATTACAAGGGTAAGAAGTGGCTAACAATTTTGTATGACCACTTTAACTAAAACTATAAAAAATGAAGCTCTTCGAACTTGTCTGGATATTACCGTATCTCCTAAATTATATCTAAGTTGTAACACGCTGTTCTATACCGTGTCTCTGTAAAAATAAGTAATTTCACAGTAGCCTGAAATTCTGTGCTTTCCATGGAGGAGGAAGAAAAAAAAAGCACTGTATCAATATAGCAGGTTTTTTAAAGCTTACGTAACTAACTATTACACTGTATTAATGTTTGTAGTGTATTAATGCAAGCACCAATTTTTTTAATACTTTATATGTTTCAATACATATGAGGATGTGATCTAAGATGATAAACACATTAAGCTTAGAAAGAAACTGGCTGCAGCAGCCCGAACTCATTTATAGTTGTGCTTGGTAACAGATTTCCAACTGGAGGGTGGTAGCTTGCTAGGCGGAATTAGAAAAATAACTACCAGTATGCTTTGATTTAATCATCAATATATTTTAGCGAAAGGAATAGCTCAGCTGAAGCTCAGGTTCACGTTCGAGCCTATATCGATCAATGCAGTGTAAAACACGCTACTACTTAACCATCATATATATAAACTAGCCTCTGCCCGCAACTTCGTTCGCGTGGACATAGTTAATTTGGGCTAACTAATATGCAGCGATTGAAAGCTCTCGAGAGGAAGAGACACCCCGATTTTTAAACATTCTTCATTGTTGCTCCGCTCCTATTGGTCTTAGAGTAATGATATATAGCCTATAACCATTCTCGATAAATGAGATTTATAACAATGAAAGATTTTTTCAAATCGGACCAGTAGTTTCCGAGATTACCCCCTACAACGTCACAATTCACAACGTCACAAACTCACAAACTTTACCTCTTTATAATATTAGTATAGATATAGATAAAATCTAGAGGTCTGCGGTTATATAGTTATACGTTTCTTTCATTTTTTTACGTTTTCCCTCTGAACATAGAATACACTGTTAAAATAATTAACAACACTAAGTGAAGTCGCTGGTTTTAGCTTTTCTTTGTAGTTGTAACTTTTGTCGCCTGCCGTAAAATAATTCTACTAATTACATGTTACAGCTTAGCTATAATCAACAACCGCGTAAGTTTACATTTATTATTTATCATAGTATTTTGAAAGGAATTCACAAAAAAACAATTATAGACCGTTTCATATATTTCAAAAACACCGATGGTCGTAAAATCGAAGCCGGAAGGTAATACGATATTATAATTATATTGCATTCGGTTTTAAGGCAAATACAGACCGACAATTTAATGACCTGTCTATTTGAACTAATATTAAGTTACTCGGTTTGACTATCAGATGCTATTTATTTATTTAAAAATTGAATAGTTAGTAACTATTGTACAAATATGAATATATCAATAATTTCATATATTATTTTAACAATAATTCGCATTCTGTAACTGAGTAATATGGTACGTATGTTTATGCTTCTTATTCCATAACCTGAAAGGTTTGACAAATTTTATCATATGAATATAAGAATTTTGTAACCGATACTATGTTTAAATAATTTTAAGCGATGAGATGTTTGAACGCTGCGTCGGCGGACGTAAATTTAAATTTTCCAATGAGACGGAGCTTTCAGTATACAAAAAGGTTCTAATGAGAAACCATATAATTGTGATGGGAATAAAGATATATAATTCACGTCTGGCCAGCAACTGCTCTTATGTAGAAAACCTTTCACCAAGATTAAACGTAGATCAATCCCAATAGCAAGGGTCAGTTGATAGTTCTCTCTAGGCTTTTACAGCGATATGAGTCTACATTGTCACTTAACATGAGATGAGGTAAAATTGTTTAATGTAGAAGTTCCTATATTTTAAATAGCTTTTATATACTATCAAGTTTGCGGTAAAAAAAACTTTTGACAATTTTATAAAAATAAGATTATGTATTATTTATCAATAAAAAATTAAACTAACCCTAATTTATATTAAGATGCAATAATACGTTTAAATTTAAGAATAAAAGTTATTCATTAAATAATTAAAGTTATCATAAGTTAAATTTGATTATGGAAATAATAAAATTTATACATATAACGAAAACACAGTTTCTTGAGGCTCAAAGATGATAACATTTCTGAACATATTAGCATAGAATTATGACCATTCATTGCAGAAATTTTCGTAAATGGTTCTAGACTAATGGTCGACAAACTCATCACACAAAAGAATCATATATAAATAACACAAAAATGTAGATGGTTGTGGTTCTGAGCCAGTGGTCAACAAACTAATAATTCAAAAAAGTCAGATATAAATAATACACAAATGTAGATGATTCTGGGCCAGTGGTTGGCAAACACATCATCCAAAAGAGTCAGATATAAATAATACAAAATTGTAGATGGTTCTGGACCATTGGTAGACAAACTCATAATCCAAAAGATTCAAATATAAATATTACAAAAATGTAGATAGTTCTGGGCCAATGGTTGACAAACTAATCATCCAAAAGAGTCAAATACAATGATATTACAAATAGATGTAATATCATTGAGTCAAATATAAATAATACAAAAATGTAGATAGATGGTTCTGAACCAGTGGTAGACAAACTCATTATCCAAAAGAGTCAAATATAAATAATACAAAAATGTAGATGGTTCTGGTACAGTTGTCGACAAATTCGTCATCCAAAAGAGTCAAATGTAAATTATACGAAACTGAAATGCTTTCAAAGACCCTTTATTATATTCGCTTAAGTAAAAACATTATTATCGAAATCTCCTCTCTCTCCTCTGCACTAAATACTTTACGATTTGAAGATCAATGTTCTAGGCTAATTATGTATCGGATTCCATTGATCGTTTGGCATAATAAAAGTTTATTTAATGTATAATGAGGCGAGCGGACATTAGTTAGTAAGCAATAAAAACATAACGGACAAAAAATAAAATCACACGTTAATACTGTCAAAAGACCACCGTGCTACAGTGCCAAACGAAGGTAAATATACACAAACATAAAGTAAGAAATATCGGACGGCAGCCTAACATAACAAAATGTTACGGTGGACAAACACGAGTGAGATATGATAACAAATCATGTCATGAAGTGGCCTTTCGCACGATAAAGGATTGTGGCTCAATTAACGCGACTAAAACAAACTACGGCCTATGGGAACTTTCGTCCTTTTGTGTATTTGTTTTCATTATTAAGATTCTTCTTCTCACCCACACTGAATTACATTTTTTTTTATATCATAAGAGGCAAACAAACAGGCGGGGCGCCTGATGTTAGGTGATCACCGCCATCTATACACACTTGCAACACCAAGGAACTCGCGAGTGCATTACCAGTCTGTGTTTGGGGGAGAACGAACGAAACGCAACAATGCAAGCACTGTTACTTCACGTAGGGGAGACAAGTTTGCGTTATCCTTTTTCCGCAAGTCTAACCAAACCTAACTAAAGCGAGACAAAAGAGCAAGATGGCGAACATTCAGCGATCACCGCCATTCATAGATACTAGCAACCCCAGAGTAGTCGCAAGTGCGTTGCCAGCCTGTGTTTGTGGGAATGGAAAGGGGCAGGGGAAGGAAGAGGAGAAGGGAGGGGAGGGGAGATGGGTCTCCAGCACTCTCACTGACCGAACGATACGCAACAATGCAAGCACTGTTACTTCACGTCGATTTTCTATGAGAGGGTGCTACTACCCCGGGTGAGCCGATCCATTCATATTGAAACCGACTTCTACGTGGCTCTACCGCCTACGAAAATTACGGATATAAGACAAATAAATATAATATAATAAATTTAATTCTAACTCAAAAAATATTACACTACAAAATTTCAGAAATTTACAAATCTCTAATCTACGTATAATATGTGGAAATATTTTGATTTATTTAGTACCATGGTCAGATCTTTTTATTATGTCCTAAATAAACTGCTAAATAAAAATTATACATTAAAATTAACAATAATAAATAATGTAATTTACAAATAATGGCGCTTTTTATTAGTCAAAGAATTTTTAGAGTTGGATCATTCTTCTTGGAGATTACCTTTATCAAACAAACATTGCCTCTTTATAACAGTATAAATATACCGCTATTAGAATAATAATTCTAAACAAGTAAATTGTAAATAAATAATAAAGATACACGTTAAATGAAATATATAAAATAAATTATTTATATATACATTTTGACCCACAGCTTATTAATAATGACAGCACAATTTTTCTCGCGGTTATCAAATTCGAAACCAAATGAGGCTTACAGTATCGTAAATAATCAAAATATACGTACACATATTATATTTAACACACAAAACTTACGCTTATCACAGAAGATTCAGTTCTTTGCGGAGAGCAAAATCCGCAAACTCTTATTTCAGTAGCAGATCTTGTTACCATTGGCCACGCAAGGCAAGTCTTCGAATACTTCCACTAGCATACTGAAAATACTTTTTTAAAATTAGGTACTAAGCTATTTAGGCTTATCTAATTTAGGTGCTCATGACAGTCAAAACTACCACCGGTTCGGGAAATAACACAGTCATCGAGAAGAACTGGTAAGAAACTGGAACGGATTTTGTCTTTTTAACGAACGTATTTTTATAGTGCATAAAGTTACAATCATTTCTAATTAATACACAGATAGTAGTTAATTCCACACAACGTCGTCCTTCATAAATGTGATCCACATATGCCGTTTTCACCAAAGTTCCCTAAATTTAAGGGACACTTAAAACACGTTTAAGAGACCACTAAGAAGGGTCTTAGGGCTTAGGGAAGCGATACTTAAATTTTAAGGGACGGAAATTTGATTCCTTAGCCCTAAGTAATGTTCATTTTACAAACATGTCAAATTATATTTGTAGTTAATTCGTTTATGTATCGTAAATTGAAGAAATATTTCAGGTTTTCGTCACTTTGGTAGTTAAAAAAACCGGAAAGTTAATAAAAAGTCAGAAGTTCGTTTGTTCGTTGGTCGTTTGTCACAATTTCTAATATTTAAATCTTGGCGGTCTTTTACGAGCTTTACAATTTTTTTTTATTAAATTATCACGAATGTATTTGGAAGCCAGAGATAAGACACTGAATTCTTGAAACTTAGTTTTTTATGATTCGCGATATCCCACCGAGGACTCTGACTAAACGCTATATATTACACTGAGTTGTGTAAACTGTGAAGATAAGATGTTACTAAACCATTTTAGAAGAAGTAGCACAATTAACTAAGATTAACACTAGACGTCTATAAGTAGTTTAATACTTAATAGTAGTTTAAGTCTTAATACTTTTTGTAAGTGCAAATATTAGTGACAAAAATTTAATAGCATATTGCTTACCTCTAAGATATTTGCAATTAGAGTCACATAACAAAATAGGTAGTGGACAGCCTTGAGGAAACATTAAACTACACTTAACTTGTACTAATGTCAACGACTGATAAATAATACCTTTTTAAAATAGTGTAAGCATAAAGCTAATGAAGTTAAGGCTAAAATATTTAATCTTTATTTTTATAAATGTATAATGATATTGAAACGATCAATAACTTTAGAATCCAACTACAACTCTATTTATTTGAGAAAAAGGAGGCAGAGTGTTCGTGATTTTACAGTTTATATTTATAATTAATTTTTGCTGTATATATATATATATATATATATATATATATATATATATATATATAT
>JACEII010000020.1:2369544-2395776 GCA_014332785.1 Antheraea mylitta
ATATATATATATATATATATATATATATATATATATATATATATATTCGTATATTTACTATCTTTGATATTGTTATATATTTGTATGCATGTTTATTGTATATGTATATGAGTATATTTATGAATTATTTTTTATTTGTGTATATATTTGACCTCTGTATATATGCTCCTACAAAACTATTTGCTTGATAACAATACCGCTGGTTTAGCTGGAAGAAAATGCTTTACAGCATTAAGTTCGCCAGTGTACACACAAAAAGTGTAATAAAGTATTCATTCATTTATTATAAATCTTTTTAGATTTTCAATGAGAAGTTTAGTAAAATAATAACTGTATACCATAGTTACATAATATTATATATTTGTTTAACACGTTTTTTTTTCATACATTTTATTAAGAGTATGGAAAATAGCACCTATATAATAGCCTATAGATACCTATCATCCAGAAATATGCCCCTTTCCCGAAGGATATATCAAATCCACATTAACGCGAGCAAAGCCGCGAGCAAAAGCTAATAAAAATATTTAAAATTATTTATCTCATTATAAAAAAAAACGAAAATGTTTAATAATAATTTCTAATCTCTTAAATATATACTCTTAGCAAAATAAATTGAACAATTAACACTCCCTTTACAAACGCCACTCATTCATTTAGCAAACAAGTCAATGAATCGCATATTTGCATACACTGATTCATGCCACCGTTATAGTTGACAGCGTTCGGCTACAGTGCATGTGACGGCTAGTAAGTCAAGTATGTATGTGTAAAACCATCTATTTTAGTATAAGGTAAGATCACGTAAATGTATACGCGTGTAGTAGAACATTTGCACACGTACTGAATGGAAGGTAGTGTGTGTAATTACTACAGAGATAAATAATAAACTCTATACATTATATAATGAAAAGTTAATTACATTAATTGTATTGCAATTACATGTACCTACATATTTGCAAAGACACGTACATAGTAATGAATATAGTGTGTATAATTATTATGTTTTAATTTTTTTTTTAATTATATTTTTATATCTTTCGGCACGTTAGGGAAAAATTATGAGAGTAAATTTTTACGATGCGCGCTCACACCGTCACGAAAAGCCGACACCCTGAAGTTACATAGCTATAGTCAACATTTTGTTTCTTTGTATTTGTAATTTGAATTTCTTTGTATTAAAACTTTCAATGTACCAAAATTCCTTTTTTCTTTTGTTAGTGTCGTTTTTTCTACTAACGTAGAATAAGGCAAAAGATAAAATTTTTGAATAAAAGATTTTTATCTTGTTACGCCAAAGAAGTATAATTTCTAACGCGTGTAACACATACACACTTTATTTTAATATATTTATCATTCCGAAACCAAGTTACGTATTAAAGACTTAATAAGAGTAAATGTAGTCTAATGCCACGCGGATATCTTAAAACTTTCTTTATGAAAAAGCATGTATAGCTATATATTGTGTTTAAATCTTACAGTATTTAATGATATAGGCGATATTTTTTTCTAATACTTTCTTTATATAACTTACATATACGGGATAGAAATACAACTATATATCTTCGTAAATAAATAAACTTTTAAAATCTTAAGTCCGGGTGATGTGTGCGACGTACCCCCTCATAAATTACCCTTAAATATCACACTACCAACTCTATACTACTGTTATGGTAATGAATGAAAATTGAAATAAAATAAAAACATATTGTTACTCATTTCACTGTTTTTGTTTGATTAGCATTATATCGCAGTAACTATAAATTCATGAACTTCTTATGACACACTAAGGAATAATTTTCATTATACGTTACCCATTAAATGTAAGTTAGGTATGTATTTGTGTATATGTATAAATATATCTCTGGGTCTAATAGTTTATTATACAAAAATAGGTTCACTTCTTCCACGTGTACATACACTGATACACCCAGTCTTCATTATATTATACTGGACTAACAATGTATTCTATTATTACTTTTATTTTGTCTAAAATAAATCCTAATACCACAGTATTTTCGATTTAGTAACAAATCAAATAATCGAAGTTTCACTAAACTATTACTTACGAGTTGATAGACTGTAATAAAATAATTGCACTATGTACATAGTCTTGACTGCGAGACATTGGCGCAAAGTCTAATTGTCTCAGTATGTATTGAAGAAACAGGTGAATTTACATCGTGGTGAATCATCGATATAACTATGTACACAGTATCATGTTATTATAGTATACAATTTTATAGTGATTCATTGTTCAAGGTATGGGATATGGTAACTTTGTATAGCGACACAGGAATGTGCCTCTATATTTTGATGTAAGCATTTCTTTGTGAAAGTTATGTTCGTCGCGAGTAGTAATAAGTTTTCAATCCCTTTCATTTATTTATTATAAACTAGCTGTTCCGTGCAACTACGTCTACACTAAATTGATTATCACTGGTTTCAATTGTATTTTTAAACGCGAAAAAATTTAATAAAACTGGTACCCGTACAGTACCCGGTACAGTCACAACTACCGCTTCCAATTGTGAATCAGAACTATCCACGGGCTCACTCAAACATATACCCAAATTATATGTAATTTTTTTTAAATAACCTAGAACCCTTTCGTAGCATCAACTACCAGGTTCAATTAAGATAAAAACTAACCTACATAAAACTAAATAAATGTGTCTACAACTTACTTTATCATAACTATCTTCACTTGTATTAAAACCTTTTTATACTCCATTGTATTGAAGAAAAATATATGAACACCGCGTTGAAGCGTCAAATATCGCGTCAAAGCGTCAACTGTCACTTGCTTGTAACTATTGTCTAAGAGTTAGAAGCTGTTGCAAAAACAAATTTTTAAATATATTTCCAATATATTTTTATAAATAATCTCTGTACCACTCACAACATAGTGCTTAACACCTTTTGGTAATTTATATATGTTGATATGTTTCTATTGTAGATTAATCTACGTTGTTACACTGAATATTTAGCATTAAATTCATAACGTGTATTTGTCTTACTTGAAATTGGTGAAATTGACTACATAGGTAGAGGTCATACCGGAAAGAATCAATCAAGCCAACTTTATATATTAGTAATGGTAGAGCCAAGCTGAAGCTATTATTGTTTTCAGCACGAATGGGTCGGCTCGTCCGGGGAAGCACCACCCTCTCACAGAAAACCGACATGAAGTAACAGTGCTTGCATTGTTGCATTTCGTTCGGTCAGTGAGAGAGCCGGAGACCCACGTACCCTCCCCTTCCCCTTCCTCCTTCCCTTCCTGTCCCTCCCGGCCTCCTCCCAAACACAGGCTGGCAACGCACTTGTGACTCCCCTGGTTGTTGCAAGTGTCTATAGACGATGGTGATTACCTAACATCAGGTGACCCATCTGTTCGTTTGCCTCATATGATATAAAAAAAAAATATATTCATCCGAGCTACATCCGAGCTACCTGGCTGCAGGTAAACGTTGCGTTTATTTGTGCATATCGTACCTTTACAGACAAAAATATTGATTTTTAAATAATTTTAGGATGTTTTTTTCACTAACTTTGAAACGTTATTAAAATAGAATTATTATTGAAAGACATTTTTAGTACAAATTTTATCTTTCAGACTAATTCAGCTATTTACTCAATATTTAAACCGATTTATTGCTATACAAATAATATGTGTACATAATAACTTAGCTATAGATAGCTACAGTTTAGTGCAGTACTGGCTGCACGATAAAGATAGCGATAAGTGGAGCAGCGTATGTTATCGACGCATATATTTAAGAGGGCGTCAGTCCTAAGTCATATATTTATGTTTATCGTTGTTCATTGTATATGGTGAAATCTTAATATCAATAATGTTTAATAAAATGAAATTTTTTCTTTGCTATGGAAAAAAATATTGGTTTGAAATTAATTATTTTTATTTATCAAATATATCAGCGGGCGTATGATTGTCTATAAAAAATGTGTCTGATTGTGATAATTCACGTTTTAAAATGCGTTTAAAAGTTACTGAAAAAAAAAATGTTATAAACTTATTCATAAATCAAAATGCGCATTAAAAATACAACGTTAACTAGCTACCAGATGTCCTAAATTCTGTCTATTGATATATTGATAATTTGTGTAGGTGGTAGTGCCACGCTGAAGCTGTAACTGGTTTCAGCATGAATGGGTTGTCTCGTTCGAGCTAATACCACCCTCTCACAGAAAACTGACGTGAAATAACATTGCTTGCCTTGTAGTGTTTCCTTCGGTCAGTGAGAGCGCCGGAGACCTACCTCTCTTCCCCTTTCCAGCTTTCCCTTCTCTTACCCCTCCCCCATACACAGGTTGGCAACGCACTTGCGACACCCCTGGTGTTGCTAGTGTCTATAGACGGTGGTGGTCTCTTACCATCACGTGACCCACCTGTTCGTTTGCCTCCTATGATACAAAAAAATATGTATTGATATATTAAAGAACCAGGTATTTTAAAATTCTTATTCTTCTAACGTTGCCGGCTCTTGTATTAAGGTGTCGCAAAAAAGTCTAGTTACGTTAACTACAAATTTTTATTTTTCGTTATCCTGGAGAACCCCTTGCGTTTTATGGGACAAAAAGTATATTTATAATATTAGTAATATTAGTTATCACTATGTCAAGTCTCGTCAAGATTGGTTCCGTACTTTCAGAGTGATGCGTGTTCATAGGGAGGGAATAATTGTAAAAAGATTATTTTTGGCTTCTATATCGATAACATAGTGTAACCTGATTAAAATTTTGAAAAAATATTTAATGTACAGATTTCGACTTGTTACAGTTTTATTATAGTATAGATTATAAATGTGTCGTTATTGAATATGAATCAAAATTAATATGATAACATTACTAATACAAATAAATAAATACTACATACAGATGGCGTGCGGATAGCATGCGTACACGGCTTGGGATATAATAAATTAATTAATCGAATAAAATGCATAGACAACAAAATGTGTTAATAAAAATAAGAAAATTTTATTTTTGCACCAGCACGTATATAATTTCTATTTTAAAGGTGTTAATTTTACATAACCAGGACGGAAAATCCTTTCCTTCTTATTGATTTATTAAATCAGTTATAGGGAAAAACCTTTTTCTCTGATATTAAAAACGCTCGTACCTTGTCTTCGTTAATTTAACCATATTTCTAAAAATTTCTGCGAACAAAGCAATATTGAGGTATACATTATTTCTTCTTTTAGACTAATATTGTATTCTATTATGCCACGCCCGCGTAGCCACAGATCACGCCGCCGTGGTCTGGGGGTTAATTTCGTTCCCGCACACCCGATTAGGCCTCCCACGGCAGCGGCTCAAGCCTAGGTTCGATCCCTCGGTAGGGAGCCCTTGAGTGCGTTGCTTGCGCGATACGGTGACATACAAATATACATCACTGCTACAACACTACACGATCACCCCCACACACGTGCACGCCTACACGCTTACACATGAAAGTGGAAGGGTTTACTTTTTTCCCTCATAGAACTGAAAAACTCTCAATTTTCCGATAATAAATATATGGAGGAGTTGTTGAGACGTGTATGCTTGGTACACATATACGTTTCAACAACTTATACATATATGAATAGTTAGCTAGGTTAGCTAAGATAGGTCGCGATTATGCATGCAACAGGCAACAATCAAACCGAGGTGTGACGTGCACCTATGAGCTGGTTGCCAAAATAAAATCGGCTGAGTGCCTTAAACGCTCGCCTTAGTAGTCCGGTGAAGCTGTTAAGACCTTGCTGGGTTAATAGCGTAGTCATTTCGAAAAAAAAAAATGTATTCTATTATTACTATTAGTTTGTCTAAAAAAATCCTTATACTAGAGTATTTTAGATTTAGTAACAGATAAAATTATTCAAGTTTCACTAAACTATTACTGACGAGTTGATACACTGTAGTCAAGTAATTGCACTATATACATAGTTTCAGCTGCGAGACCTTGGTGCAGAGTCTATTTCTCTTAATCCGTATTGAAGAAACAAGTGAAACATTATGGTGAACCATCGATATAACTATATACATATTATTATGTTACAGTTCATACAATTTATAATCAAGCATCATCATTATGTGTAGTCCGGTGAAGCTGTTAAAACCTTGCTAGGTCAATAGCGTAGTCAGTTCGGGAAAAAAAAGCATCATCATTATCAGCATGTAAGAGACCCCACTGCCCAGCCTACAACCTAGGTCCGTTCCCTCGGCGTAGAGCCTTTGAGTACGCTGCTCGCTCGAAACAGTGACACTAATTCTTACATCACTGCGACAACACTACACATATCACCTCCATCCACGTGCACGCACACATGCTTACACATGAAAGTAGAATGGTTTTATTTTTTCCCTATTGAAATGAAATAGTTTAGAAAAATTATTTACCACAAAATACATATAAGAGTTGTCGAGGTATGTATAATTGGTACACATATATGTTTTAATAACTCATATAAGTATGAATCCGTAGCTTAGCTTAGGTTAGCTCAGATAGGTCGCGAATGGCATATATCAGGCAACAGCCCAAGCCGAGGTGTCCGTGCACCATTGAACTAGTTGCCCAAATAAAATCAGCTGAGTGCCGTAAGCGCTCGCCTTAGTAGTCCGGTGAAGCCGTTAAGACCTTGCTAGGTCAATAGCGTAGTCAGTTCGAAAAAAAAGCCCAGCCTACGACATATTAACAATTTAACAAAACTCCAAGAGATCGGCAGTTCTATATTTTCCCACATACGGTGTTACTACTACACAAATACATTTCAGATTCAAGCTTCCTTACGATGATTTCCTTTACCGTTAGTTGATAGTACTACCAATTTAAATTAGTAAATATACGCGACTTCCTAAAAATTCGTTCGCACGCGTCATGACTTCGCACCAGGTTGATATTCTATCGATCAAAACGCTCAATAACCTCGACAAAAAATATTATAATAATTTTGATCTAGCAATATCACTGTAATAAAATATCTTTATTTATATATCATATATATAGATATATATTTATATCATATAGGAGGCAAACGAACATGCGGGTCACCTGTTTTTAAGCGATCACCGCCGTCC
The DNA here is from genome assembly GCA_014332785.1 of Antheraea mylitta. NCBI lineage: Eukaryota > Metazoa > Arthropoda > Insecta > Lepidoptera > Saturniidae > Antheraea > Antheraea mylitta. Next base: position 2,376,631 of record JACEII010000020.1, read on the forward strand.
ATAGACATTAGCTATCTCAGAGGAGTCGCAAGTGTGTCGCCAGCCTGTTTGGGGGAATGGAGAGAATGGGAGAGGGGAAAGGAGAGGAGAGGGGAGGGGAGATGGTTCTCCAGCGTTCTCACTAACCGAACGAAACGCAACAATGCAAGCACTGTTACTTCACGTCGGTTTTCTGTGAGAGGGTGGTGCTACCCCGGGCGAGCCGACTCATTCATACTGAAACCAATAATACCTTCGGCGTGGCTCTACCACCTAATATGCATATTATCTATGATACCCAGATAAAAGAAAGATAATAAAGTGTCTGGGTTGAAGTAGCCAGGTCACTGTTTTACTATAAAAATTAATTTACGTTTAAAACGCAGACAGAACCACCGGCAGACATAATAATCACACTTCACAACAAACTACTGACATATACCAGGAAAACATTTGGCAACGAAAATCACATTTTTCGGAATTACTCATCACGCGGCTCGCGATACAAATTGTGGCCACGTGAATCACGTTCATTCAATGGATGCTGCGTTGATGCTGGCCTTGATTAATCGGAACTTAGTTACAATGACAGGAACTCGCGGATACTCCCGCTATGACTCGTTCTTACGTAATGCTGTTTATACATTTTTCAGAATTAGAATTCCTAAAACTATTTTGGGTTACTTGTATGCTTTGATAAAATTTTCACAATGCTTCATAAATATTCACTGCAGAATTTTAATGTAATTTTAACCAACTCACCGGTTGGCTTGAAGGGCTTTGGTAGCATCATCTGGTTTGTTGGTGAACTTTGAACTCAACTAAAATGGCACCTAGCTAATTATTTAGTAAGCTAATTAACTAATATTAATTGATTTTAATTAAGTATTGATTCAAGATAACTAATTTTTTTATATTATAGAAAGCCAACGAACAGGTGGGTCACCTGATGCTAAGTGATTACTCCCGTCCCTAGACAATTGCAGGGGAGTTGCAAGTGCGTTGCTAATATTTGTTTGGGAAAGGGGAGGGGGGTGAAGAGGGAGAGAGAAGGCGGGTATACGATGCTCTCACTGACCGAACAAAACGCAACAATGCAAGCACTGTTACTTCATGGCGGTGTTTCTGTAAGAAGATAAGCTGTTAATACCCCGGGTGAGTGAAGCCATTCCTGCTGAAACCTGCAGCGTGGCTATATATTTAATTTTCTAATATTTTTTTCTAAGGTATCTAGCCAAAAAAGGACCTCTTACAAGATGTATATAGCTATCGTGTGGGTATGCAAGTATGAAGTACTGTGAAATGGATATATAAGGTAGTGAATGACACAATCCCTATCGTATAAACAATAATCTGGAGGACTCCTTTCCAAAAGATCGCACCCGGGCTTGAGTCGCTGCGAGGGAAGAACGCGGTAAGTTTATAGAACGAAATAATGTTGACTTTCAGTCCTCAAGTTTATTTTCCTGTAATTAATATACCTATTAATTTTGTAGTGCAATAAAATACAAAATCTAATGTTGAAGGTCAACTGTTTAGTGACAACATTGTTGATTTTGGTTCCTAACACTGTGTGTAACATCAGACTATAGCTTTCTGAGTCGATCGACTAGAATTTCAAGTAGTTATATAAAAAAGTTAACAATAAATATAGAAGTAATTTGTCAGAATACCGTGTGGTTTATATTTCATTATTTACCTATAAAATTACTTTAATCATCATTGTTTTTGTATACTTATATGGAACGCTTTTATATTTGTAACATAAATGTTTTTACATTGTATATTAGCTAAAAACAATATACCTAGTCTTGCCATAAATAATGAAACAAAGAAAAAAATATATATTGCAAATAATATTTATTACTTTTACGGTGTGTTAGCTTAATACATAAATATTTAAAAAATATAAAAAAAGATTATTCGAAGTGATCTCTATTGGCTGGAAAACAGTCCTTTAAACGTTGATGCCAGTTATCAATAGAAGCACGCATTCTTTCCATGGCAAAATTTTCATTCCCAATCGTACGGATTGTTTTAGGGGCTTCTAATTATCATGGCGTTTAGAGTAAACCGTACTGTCTAAAACTGACCATAAATCATAATCCGGCGGATTAAGTTCGTTACCAGACGACGCCCAGTCTTCAGCTCTGATGAAGTCCGAAACGTTCGTTTCCAAGACTGCCAAGATCGAACTTTATGACCCGGCGCCGAATCTTGCTGGAAGGACCATTCTTGTTTATTGAACATGTTGTTGTTCAGGGGCTTCTACCTTCTCAAGAATGGTATTTTGATACACTTGTGCAGATGGTTTATCTCACAAAAGTATGGCTCAGTCACTCCTTCATAGCTAATACCCCACCATACCATCACCGAAATCGGATAGTGCCCACGCTGCACTTTGTCGATTAATTGGGAAGCTTCCTTAGAGATTTCACCATAAATACGGTCATTTTGTTTGTTAAAAAATTGTAAATAAATTCTCACCCGTAAACAATTTTTCTCTGTGATCTCCTTTTGTGTACCTCTACAGCAGTTGTTTCGATTTTATCACCCTATTCTTTTTTAAATTATCATGTAAGAAATGACCAGTACATCTCTTATAGGCTGCAAGTCCTAAGTCATCTTTTAAAATGTACGTCATAGTTTTAGGTGCTATTGCCCGAGATAAAATGTTTTGCTTTCGGATAGGATTTCTTCGCATTCTTTCCCTTACTGCTTTGACAGCCTTTTGCGTACGAACACTACGTCAACGGCCAGATCTTTTTCTGTCACAAACAGAAGAGGTCTTAATGTACCTACTAATAGCCCGAAACACAAACATTATACTAATAAGAAGCATATGGAGAGTTTTAAATATTTCATTTGGCTCCATACCTACTTTGTGTAATGCAATCACAGCGATTCGGTTCTCTTTATCACCCCACACCATTTCAATATCGCAAAATATTGTACAATGTATTGGCGTTACAATGAGAAATAATATTTAATTTATTTTTAATTGTAACAGTATTTATGGCCAGACTAAGTATAATTATTATAATAAAATAAAGACCGTTGCGTCAATAATGTTTCTATTTTTAATTTAATATCATCCACGTATTATAAAACAATATGCTAACAAATTAAGAATCCTCCAATTTTTTTTATGTTTTATAAGAGGTTAAAGCTGTTTTTAACTACATGTCGTTCAGTTGTAGCATATTAAGATACTATTTCGGAAATGTCGTTTCGATAATTTAGAACTTGTGGTGAAGAAAGATATAGCGATGCGTCCATAGACGCACGATATTCACCTGTATAGTAAATTCAATTTCATTTGATTCCGGATGCTTTTTTACGGTTACCGTTTGTTAGGGTCTTTGAGAAAAAAAATAGTTTTAACTCTTAATTACTGTAAGGAAAAAGTGTAGGTATAAAAATCGACATTACTGAAAACAAAGCATTTATATGTGAAAACTGAGAAACATGTTTATAACTCTTAGATGTCATTGTATATAAACGTCCCTTTAAAATAATTGGTAGCAAAGAGGAATTATATGAAGGAAATCTAAACGTATCATATTACATAACACAATATATACCATAGTTTTTTATAGGTGATAGAGCCACGCTGAAGATATTATTGGTTTCAGCACGAATAGGTTGGTTCGCCCGGGGTACTATCAGCCTCCCACAGAAACACCGACGGTAAGTAAGTATCTGCATTGTTGAGTTTCGTTCAGTCAGTGACAGCACCGGAGACCCACCTCCTCCCCCTCCCTACGCCTTCCCTTCCCCTCTCTAACCTGCCACTAGCTCCTTCCTTCGCTTTTCTTCCCCTCCCCCAAATACAGGAATGACAACGCACTGCGAATTTTCTGGAGTTGCTAGTGCCTATGGACGGCGGTGATCACTTAATCAGGCGTCCCATAAGGTTTGTTAGCCTTCTATTTCCTTAAGTTTGCAATAATTATCATACGAAGTGTAGGGAACAAAGTTCGATCCTAGGACTCGCGATAACAATTTAAAGCCCATAAGGCTATACAAAACCGAGATACCTTGGACCACCGAGATCAAGTATCTCGGCGTCACACTAGACAGACATGTAACATTCGATTCTCATGTTAAGAGAGTGCGAAACAAAGCCGCTATGGTCTTGGGTCGCCTCCATTATTTACTTTGTCAGAAGAGCAAATTGTCCCTCAGACATAAGCTCACATTATACAAAACTTGTATCCGCCCGATAATGACGTATAGTTGTCCGGTCTTTGCTCACGCGAATAATTTTGGAAAACTTCAGATTCTGCAGAACCGGGTTCTGCGTAAAATCACCGGTGCCTTTTGGTACGTCCGGAATGCGGATCTCCACAGGGACCTGGAGATGCCGTCCATCTGGGCGTATATAAAATCACTTACGAGTAGTTATTTTGAGCAAGCCGCGAATCATCCCAATCCGTTAGTGGCATCCGCCGCAAACTACGAACCCGTACCCAACGCTGGGCGATATAGACGACGTCCGCGACACATTTTTACCGAGCCTCCTGATGATATCACGTCAGCGAACGATCAGTACCAGCCTGTCCCTTGAAACAGAGCGTGCTCACGCCCATGCCCGCGTAACCACAGATCGCGCCACCGTGGTCTGGGGGTTAACTTCGCTCCCGCACACCCGATTAGGCCTCCCACGGCAGCGGCTCAAGCCTAGGTTCGATCCCTCGGTAGGGAGCCCTTGAGTGCGTTGCTTGCGCGATATGGTGACATACCAATACATCACTGCTACAACACTACATGATCACCCCTACACACGCGCACGCCTACACGCTACACATTTTGTTGAAAAGGTTTACTTTTTTTCCCTTATCGAACTGAAAAAACTCTCCATTTTTCGATAAAAAATACATGGAGGAGTTGTTGAGGCGTATATGCTTGGTACACATAAACGTTTCAACAACTCAAACATATATGAATAGTTAGCTAGGTTAACTAAGGTCGCGATTTGCAACGGGCAACAGCTAAGCCGAGGTGTGCTGTGCACCCTTGAGCTGGTTGCCAATATAAAATCGGCTGAGTGCCTTAAGCGCTCGCCTTAGTAGTCCGGTGAAGCTGTTAAGGTCAAAAAATTAAGGTCAATAGCGTAGTCAGTACGAGAAAAAAAAATGGGAAAAGGGAACAAAGTATGCTAGGCGATTACGACGTACAGTAACACCACGGGCGGAACGTGTTAAAAATTATCAGAGGCCAACTGATGGGAAAAATTATTCGCAAAAAAAAAATCACAGAATACAATTAGTACCTACGTATGTTCTAAAATAAAATATAGTTAGCATAATATATTTCGTATTATAAATAATAATAAAAAACAGTACACATTTAACAAACATCATCAAGGTCATCACACTGTTCTTTCTACCCACGTGGTTATTGAGAATTTTACGTCGTCTATTCTATGCTCCAATTACTTGCATTTAAATGTTGTTTTCAATAAAGACAGCCCAGTAGTTATTCACATTTACATACGCTGGTGTGAGTCATGACGGATGGTGGAACCGTTGCCGGAGCATGTGATTGAAATAAAAAAAATTTAATTGGTGCTTAAACTAAATATACAGCACATTATAATAACTATTGTATATGCGTAAATTGTTGTAACTGAAGTTGAATAAAGATTCCATGTAAAATTGATTTATAAATCAAATTAGAAACTGATCTGTGGTGAAATGAAGATCATTATTTTCTGGGAGATATACCTGAACTGTATATCCATTATATAAAATGCAAAAATCATTAAGGTTATATTAAGAAAAAGAAACATCATACTGTCACGTCCGTAGGTTAACAAAAATACCGTTTGAAGAAATTTATCTTGCACTCGTACGGATAAAAAACATCCTTGATGTGGTTAAAATAACTCTTAATAAAATTTACTTATGCGTACGCTAGCGTTGCGAAATGGGTTGCCCAGCACAGTTTTTCCTCAAGACTATGATATGAAGCTTTTCAAGTAGGACTGAAACGCGCCCTTCAAGGTGGGCAACATAACAGTTTTGCCCTTGGTGTTACAGTTGTCCATAGGCGACGGTAACCATTTACCATCAACTGGGCCGTTTGCCGTCTCAAATATTATCTCTCTTATCGATGCGAAATTCCGAACATAACTCTACTTGGATGCACCTTAACATGCTTATAGTACTCTCAACAAAGAAAGGTGGAAAACTCTGGAAGACCAACGTCATTATTCAAATGATTCGACAAAGTTCGAGATGGGTTTTTTTAGAACTCCGATGTTTTTGTTTTACACGGTCGTTTGGTAATTTGTTATTTATTTCAAATTCAGAGTGTAATAGTATATAATACTTTCGGACATAGAAATAAAAGATATTGTGATACTAGATATATAAGGCCATAGATTTACATAGACTTGTTTGGTAACACAGTGATAGATCGACTCAACCTATAGGTTCAAAACATGTTAGTACTTTGACATTTATAACTCAGAAAACCGTTAATACTAGTTTTAAAAAATAATGTATCTTTAACTTACTTTAATATCTAAAAGTTACATAATTTAATATTCTGTAGGTGGTAGAGCCACGCTGATGCTATAACTGGTTTCAGCATGAATGGGTCGGCTCGCATTGTTACATTTCGTTTGGTCAGTGAGAGTGCCGGAGGCATAACTTCCCCTTCCCAACTCTCTCCTCCCTCTCCTCTCCCTCCTCCCTCTCCTCTCCCTCCTCCCTCTCCTCTACCTCCTCCCTCTCCTCTCCCTTCTCCTTCTCCTCTCCCCATTCCCACAATACATAGACTGCGACTCACCTTGCATTGTTAATCTCTATGGATAGTGGTAATCACTTAACGTCAGGTGACTCACCTCTTTGTTTACCTCCTATGGCGTAAAAAAAAGTTTTATAAAGTTACTGTTTAGTGAATAAACTGTGAGATATTTTCTTTAAACTATTCTCATCCCAATTTAGGATAAGAGACATCTAGGTAATATAAATGATCAACTGTAGGTACATCAATATAATAAAATATTACGTAATGATTCCATTAGTGACTTAACTGTTGAAGGATAAATTATACTTTATGAAAGTAAAAAATATATAACATAATTTGTATGAGGTATGATTACGGATTCTAATGAACTTTAACACTTCCGTGATATTTCAACTACAAAATGCTTTTCAGGATGTTTAGATTTATATGAATAACACACACATTTGTAACATAAAACTTTAATTCAATAAGTTTATGAAAAACTAGCCTCTGCTGGCGACTTCGTTCGCGTGGAATAGATACTTTTTGCTAATAACACGCAGCGGAAGCTCTCAAGAGGAAAAAAACCCCTATTTTTAAACATTTTTCATAGGTGCTCCGCTCCTATTGGTCTTAGCGTGATAATATATAACTTATAACCATTCTCGATAAATAAGCTATATAATATTGAAAGAATTTTTAAATCGAATCAGTAGTTCCTGAGATTACCCCCTACAATTTTACAACTTCACAAACTTTACCTCTTTATAATATTAGTATAGATATAAATTACAACTTTAAAGCATGTTGCATGCAAAACCAAATCAATAACTTTAACAAAATTAAATTGGACTTCATTGACATTGCAAACTTTACAGAGAAACTGTTGTTATTACTTAAATTAAGATTCAAGATTTTCATTCATAATTATTATAAAGGTATGGTATGCTATGGTAACCGTTAAAGTAGCGCTTCGAACATCATATCGATTATAGTTCGCGCCAAACTTTATGACCGCCCTGAATATTGCTGCGTAAATCACAAACATACGTAATAATAGGTACTTTATTATATGTATAACATCGAGACAACTTAAGGATAAATAAATGCTAATTTAGATTTCTGTGATACTAATTTTACTTTGTTTTGTATTAAACTCTTAATGATATTATGCGCAAGCCCATATTTACGGCTATCTTCAGAGCGGCCAAAAAGTTTGGCACGCACTATAGCTTATACCTTTCATGAATCGGAGCTTCCAGGGACGGGACATATAATTACGAAATGTGGCGGTAGGTCTTTTTCTAATGCTACCATGGTCAAATTTTTAATTTATAATGAAGCCATTGTAGTTGTCCAAATACAAATATCGGATGAGAACTGCTTACAGAAGCAAAGACAGTAGTGTATATACAGTCATATATTAAACACAAATCGTTTGAAAGTGTAATGGATGTGATTTAGTACTTAACACTATCTCACATTACTTTTAATACGCAATGTTATAAGTACGGATTATAAACTATAATTACCGTGAGTCATAGAATGTCATTACCATTAGTGAGTTTGGCGGTCAAGATCGGTAGGCGTTCCGGAATTCTTCTCTTTCCGGAGTAATGCTAAATGTAATACGCACTTAATTTTTTCATAACCATAACTTCAATATTTCAGAGTAATTCGGGATTTTACATTGTACTAATTGCTACAAGATTAAACTTTAATAAGCGGTCTTGAGACTTAGCGATATTTGCCGGTTATTTATTTGCATAAATTTCCTCAGCTATGGTTAATTTATACCTAATATATCAGGGTTCAATTAACCATTCATGTGATTAAAGGTTTTTCTATGTGAAACATCTATAGGCTTAGAGTAAACCTGATTGTTGGCGTGATGACGTAAAACATGGCCTTTGCACTATTAACGAAATACTCAAAAACATTTGCAATTCTATCTGTATAGAAATAAGATTCAAACTTTAAAACATAACTTTATGGGGTGTCGAGTAACATCTTAAGACTTTAGACACCCAAGCCAACCTCACCTGCACGTGGTGCACCCTGGTGATCAACGAACGAGGCAATGGCGATAGCGGGGTGGTAGGGTTTTACAGCCCGACTGGGTCGCAACCACCGTGTACATGGCGAAAAAGCCCCTCATAGTGACTCGCTTTTGCGCGTCGCGTTTCGGAATCAGCCTGTGCATATCCAGTACCGGGTGACTTTCGTCATTATGGCCGGCATGACAGCGGCGACAGACGATGGATGATCTGTCTTTCGGTGGTCACCACTGTTTTTGGATTGTACTATGCGTACCATCAGGCATAGTGCGGTCACTGTGTCGTGCTTCAATAAAAAAAAAACAAAAAAATGTTTAGTCGGCCACTCGTCCTACTAGTGTCACCCAGCAAGGACCGAAGACCTAGCGCCCTTTGATAAATACTGCCAACCACATTGCCCCTGCGCCTAGTTAGTTGAATTTTTGTATTTTAAAAAATGAATATTTATGTAATAAAATAAATAAACAGTAATTATTTTATGGAACAAATTTGTAATGCTTTATCTTTTCATTATGCCGTAGCTGATTCCTGTCGTAATCTGTTCTTTTATGCATATCACTTATACAAAAAAAAAATCCGATGTTTCACATATGGCAGGCGTCCCGTGACGGCTTAATTTTTTTTATTATAGCACTTCAAAGTGACGTCACTTTTTGATTCATACCTCAATTCATCAGTAATCACCATGCCTTCTGTAAGCATCTCAACAACTACATATACTGGGGTAGATCCAGAAACGCAGTATGGCTAGTTTAACACCTAGTATGAAATTGACACAACGGACATAATAATATTGGGCATACCATCCGTGTGTATGAATAACTTATTTTATTATTTACCAACACGGCTTTTATATGAATAGTATAAAAAATTAATTGCCTGTTAAATAGAATTTGGCGATTCAGTAATTAAAGTCAATAGTCCGTAAACTGTTCGAGGATCATGCCAGGAGTTCTCATTTGAGGTTCGAATTAAAAATTATAGCAGTACAGTTATTATATAATTATTATTTTACAACATTCTTTATTACACACAGAAAAGCGACGTGCAGTAACAGTGCTTGCATTGATGCGTTTCGTTCGGTCAGTGAGAACACCGGAGGCCCACCTTTCCTCACCTTCCCCATCTCCTCTTCCCTTCTCCCCCCCATCTCCCAACACAGATTGGCAACGCATTCGCGACTCCACTGGTGTTGTAAGTGTCTATGGACGCTGATGATCACTTAACATGAGGTAACCCTCCTGTTCGTTTGCCTCATATTATAATAAAAAAAATATATTCGTTCTCTACTAATAATAACACTAACACTAATTAATTAATATGTTAACAATTAATAATTAATAATAATAACAAAATAAGTTAATAATTAATATGTTAATATGTTAACACTAGTTAATTAATATATAGACATTGTTCATACAAGTTTCACAAAGACACAAATTCAATTTGAATACCTTAGTAGTTTATAAAGCAATTATAAAGATTTTTTTTATGTCATAGTAGGCAAGAGAACAGGTGGGTCACCACCGTTCATAAACACTTGCAACAGGGGAGGACCAGTGGAGTCGCGAGTGTAGGGGGGAGAATAGGAAAGAGGATTAGGGGAGAGGAGAGGGAGGAGGGGGATATGGGCTTCCGGGGCTCTCACTGACCAAACGAAACGCAACAATGCAAGCACCGTTACCTCACGTCGGTTTTCTGTGAGAGGGTGGTGCTACCCCGGACGAGCCGACCCATTCATGTTGAAAACAATAATAGCTTCAGCGTGACTCTACCACCTACAATATGAATCTACATCTAATGGATTTATGTAAATTTAAATACATATGTAAATTTAATAGAATCTTTTATTTATCAAAGATATTGCTTACGTTTGAGTAGTAACAGGTGAAAAATCTTTAAGTACACACATCATACGCATTTAAAAAAACCCAAACTGAAAGTTACAATTGTTGACAAAGCATTAAAAGTGATTGAAAAAGTACAATCCACTTCATAATTTCGAGAGTTGTACGACGACTTTCGTTTCATAAGTATATACTAGAAAATTTTAATAATGTAATATACAAACATATTTCTTTATAGTAAAAAAAGCATATAGAAATATCTTCATATTAAGTGGGGAAATCCATAACTGAAAAGTGAACCGACGATTGGCGAAACCTGAACAAAGGAATGCGCCTCACTTCCTGTGATAGTTTTGAGAGCTGTGTCGCTGCACTCGAGATAATAAGTCTTATATCAACAAGGAAAACTATAAGTCTTACTACGTTTTGCTTCTAACGTAAAACGAGGCCACTTGTTTCTTAAACGGAACGTACAATATGACCTTTAAGAACGGAAAGGTACGTAATTACAATTGCAATAAGTTAGTCTGACGTTATGTCTGGGTCACTACATGATTAGTAAGGGCGTATAAATATTGGGTATCCTCTCTCGTATACCTTGAAATTGGTGAAAGTACTCGTTACATAATTTATAATATCCGAATGTCCGGATACAAAATAGCGATTTAATTATAAACAAAAGCTCCGAATGTACTCAGGATCTGCGATTAAATTAAAGCATAATCCAAAGGAAATACCATATTGTCATATAGTATTACATAGTATGAAACAAAGTCGCATCTGTCTATCTGTCTGTTCGCGATAAACTCAAAAACTCCTGAACAGATTTTCATGCGGTTTTCACCAGTAGATAAAGTGATTCCTAAGGAAGGTTTTGGTATAAGATTTGTCAAGGATTTTTTATAATCAGGGCGAGATAACGTCTGTCGGTTCCGCTAGTTTCCTATATATACATAAAATGAGTAGTCTGTGTTTGTACGCGCATAACGCGGAAACTACTGGTGAGATTTCCTTTAATTTTATTTTACATACTTGGAAGGACCAAGGTATCTTAAAACTATCACGATATCTTCATCTAATATAGGGTTATCTATCTATATTATCTTATACCTTTAAACGAGCAATTCTTGTATATTTATATTTTGGTATATATTCAGGGTCTTGGAAACGACGTCATCTATTTCCGCGAAATTTAGTATGAAGATAGTTTCGGGGACGATAAATCGATCTAGCTAGATTTTATTCATAGAAAACTTTTTTAGCCGACATTTCAGGCAATGAAAAAATATAGCTAGAACATGAAAGTAAATTTCGCCGCCGCTATCAAAACAAAAATAGCTCAGATAGAATTTGGTTGCTTCGTAAATCCGTGTAACCCCAGTTCGAATCCGAGTGAACCTAATTTTTTTCTTGTAAAGAATGTTTATGTTTTAAGGCAAACCTAATAATTTATTGTAATTATATAAATAATTTTATTATTATAATTATAAGAGATTTTTTTATTAATGTGCAAAAATGCTAATTTTGTGAGGCAAACCTAACTTTATATGTTTTTTTTTAATCTTTTTTTATATAAGGGGTTTGGTCACAAAGCGACCATGCCACCCTTATTGGAACGCATATATAATACAACTACATATAGATACTACATCACTATTTACCTCCTATTGATAGCAATATTGACTAACCTGTACAGCATCCTGGCTTCATTCGACAAAGGTGAAGCCAAAATGCCGTTACAGACTCCAACGCAACGTAAATCTTTATCTACTGTTAGGTAGTACTCTCGCCTTTCTGCTTCATTACGAACACATTCCACAATTATATGAAATACATCTTCTACTCTGTTACACTCAGTGCACAGAGGTGATTGTATCTTATTCATTAAATTAGCAAATTTATTAAGCGGAATATGTCCGGAACGAAGTCTTAGAGCGGTAACAATTTTAGTCCTAGACCAGTCACCTTTATCGATCCATGGGCAACGAGGAGGATTACGCTGGATCGTTTTGTACCAGATACCTTTGGTGAGAGATCCTTCGTCAAAGTATTCCTTCCAAAGTTCCATGCAACGGCTTTTTACGATATGGAGGACTTCCGAATAAAGAGGCGAGCAACCAAAACGACTACCGTCAGCAATGGCTTCTTTTGCTAAACAATCCACCTCCTCATTTCCCCTGATACCGACGTGAGATGGAACCCATTGTACAATTATATTTTTGTTTTTCGTGGCTAGTCTCTGAATAGTTTGCAAAATGTCATATGCAATAGGTATCCCTCGTCTATTGGTTGTACGAAGGACTAAATGTTGAAGGGTGCTCTTTGGAATCACTTAGTACAACATAGTTACCAGATTCGAAAGAATCAATATATGACAAACCTTCTGCAATAGCAATAAGCTCTGCAAACATAATTGAGATGTATGAATTTATTTTAAGTTTTACAAAAGTATTTAACTGCACATCTAACAGAGCAGCGCCAATGCCATTTTGATCCTTGGAACCATCAGTAAATATCTTATAAAAACCACTATATTTCTGAGCTATATATCTTTCTCAAAACTGCTTCAAGATATTACAATCGTGTAATCGTTTTGATTTCTTAATCATTTCTATTTGTGGTTTTACTACATACGATAAATCCACACTGCTGACCCAAGTGTTTAAAGTGGTTAAAGAACCGAGCTAGCCTCGATCGTCCAGGTACTTAAAGTTAAAAAAGTGGGGCTTATGATATGGTTGGTACGCATGAGCCGCGGAGGGCAAATAAACAAAGTATTTTTTTCTTCTTTACATAAAATTTTATTGTTAAGATAATAAGCAACGTAGACGAAGTCGCAGGTATCAGCCAGTAATCAGTGTCAGGCGTAGTTACAATTGGGGGGTTTGTATTGTTTAAATCAAAGTTTGGTTATCTGCTTCCTAGAGGTATATTTACTTCATCTCAGAATTTCATGCTTCGTGGTATTATTTTCCATTCACTTCACTTATGCACAATAAACTAACTATAGTACGTAAAACACCACCAAATTTACTAAATATAGAGTCAAATAACACAAAATTATGAATAAAATATAAAATCCACTATACGACAGATTAAAATCCCGCTAAAAACTCTATATATATTATAAGTAACAGTTTAAAAAATCTTAAAATCAAATATATTTTTATTTTAATAGAGTAACGAATCAAAAAGCTTTACTGAATAAAAACATGTGCGGGCACGCGAGTACTTATTGGTCGTGAACAAAATGTCGCTAGAAAACCCCAAACAGTTCCGGCTTTTCAACTTACCTTTGTATTTCGTTTTGCAACAACAAACAAATATACCTCAGTAAGTACTTCGTAACTTACCTTATTTTTACTTTGACGTAACTCAAGTCAGATTATTTGCATAAGGGCGCGCAAAGTACACAGATAATGTCAAACAAGGACTCTTCGCCGTCTTTGTATTTTTTCTTTTGTGAGTATGTTTGTTTGTCTACTCGGTCATGGCAGACGTGTGGTTTCGCATAGGTCACCTGTTTAATTATAATATTTTTTTACATAACACATAAATCCAATAACAATTGTGGTGTACTTGCGGTTTTTGATAACCTCTGTAATTTGCTGGGAATGTACAATGTTTACGCGTTTCCGTTTATTTATTTTAAACCAGCTACCAGCAATGACTTCTTATGGGTGTAGTAATGTAAAATGTCCTATGTCCATTAACTGTTGGACATAAGCATCTCTTTAGTTCGTGATTATATTCGTTTGCCTGTTTGTAAATGATTAAAAACATTTGTGTGCCATTTTAAATATTTTTAGAGATAAGTTGTAATGAGTGTTTAAGGTGATTGGAATATGATAGGTGCGGTATTTATTATATCAGCAGATCTATTTACATTGTAGTGTCTAATTTAGAAGTGTATCTTTTCTTGTCGCTGTAGGTCTATTTGGCCTTTACAGCTGTACTGGGCTTTTCAGACGAGCACTTTAGATGCTTGGCTACATAGAAACAGACTCGAAGACATACGGGCTACAATCATATATGCATTATCTTGTATTGATCTAAACTATGCTATATCAGCTTGATGACCGCGTACACGTACTTCGAAATTTTGAGCCTGACGATTTGGTTAAGGTTAGCTAACCAATTCTTCTACAATATGTACATTTACTGTGTGTGTGTGTGCGCACGTATATGTGATAACCTATTTAGTGTGTGATGAGTTAGTGAATGCAGTGTCACTGTATCGCGCTAGCAGTGTATTTACTGTATGTGTGTGCACTTATATACGGTAATCTGTAAGTGTGTGGTGAGCTGGTGAATGCAGCGTCACTGTATCGCGCTAGCAGCGTATTTACTGTATGTGTGTGAAAGTATATATGGTAATCTGTATAGTGTGTGGTGAGCTGGTGAATGCAGCGTCACTGTATCGCGCTAGCAGCGTATTTACTGTATGTGTGTGCACGTATATACGGTAATCTATATAGTATCTGGTGAGCTGATGAATGTTGCGTCACTGTATCGCGGTAGCAGCATACTCAAGAACTTCACTTCGGCGGATTGGTCTTAGGCTTTAGACGCTGTCGATAAAGCCGCGGTGTGTCTGCGGGAGCGCAATAAGTTATGTGTTTCTGTTGAACTCTGTGAATAATAAAAACATATTAGTCTTTTGTACACGTCGTTCCTTGCTCGAGGATGAGTTTTTTTTTAATAAATTATAGCGTTTGACCACAACCTCAAATGATGTGAAATGATGATACGGTCTAAGATAATAAATACACTGGCTAAATATATTGTCAACTTGAAGATGGTAGGTTGCCAGGACGACTTATAAAAAGCCGTAGCACCGTCTATGTCTCACACTACGTTTACGAACCAATTGATTTACAAGGAACATATTCCTTTTCAAATTTTCCTGCAGGTTCCTCTTAGTCGTTAAATATTCTGAAATTATGGTAAAATTTGAGCAATATTTGCGTGACTATAATGACATAAACGACATTTTAATGGCACTTTTTGATTTAAAATGTTTTGAATTTTAATATCTTGATAGATAAGACTTATAACAGGCAACCGAAGTCGCTCCAAATTGTTATTAGCGAAATGTTCTCTTTACAAGTTAATTCAAGTAACATGGGTGATCAAAAAAAAAAACAATGTCACGTGCGAACGGACCTTGCATTAACATAACCCGGTTTTTTCGGTCCAAATTCGTGACACATCGTGTGCGAGCCCCGTGGTAAATAATAAATCTTTCTAATAAATAAAACAAGAGAACGTGAGGCAGATAAAGAGTGTATGCGCGTTCAGTGTGCCCTAAACGCCATTGAGACCCGCCGACCACAGATCGTTAAACGAATGTGAAAATATTTTGTACCCTTTTCAGAGTTCAACCAGCAGAAGGAAAAATCCAATGCTGTTGAAATTAACCTGGAAATATATTATTTTTTTTTTTGTTTGGCTTTAAAAGAAGACTACCTATTGGGAATAGATTTAACTTCATTTTTAGCAAAAAACTTTAAAAAAAATTGTATTCATAATATAGTTAAATTTGTATATATTTATAGATAAACCTGAGAAATATCCTTATAATAACAGTATGTGGGAAAATATAGAACTTTGGATTCCTCGGAGCTTGAAATCGCCGATACGTCGTGAACTGGTGGGGTGATTATACCCATACCTTTCTTGGACCTATGACCCTGCAGTGAATAAATTGATAAGAGGTCTACCGTTTTCATCGCATCACTCAAAAACTACTGAATAAATTCGATAAATTTTTAGTTTTACTGCTTATATACTTGGTTCTTATTAAAAAAAATTATACCTTTCTTTATTATATTCATTTAACATGTAGTTTCTTTTAAAATAAAGTTATTAAAGTTTTAAAAAGTTACTCATAAGCAGTACGCGTTCTTGTGTGTATTTTCTTGCCATGGAGAAGTGGGCCAAGCGATATGATTTTTTACGTTAATAAGCAGTGCATACGAAGTACCGGGTATCAGCTCTAGTATAAAAATAAATTTAAAGTGTGTTTATTGTTTGATCTAATTATCCAAAAGGCTAAATTTATTATAAAGATAATTTTACTATTAGAAGTATTTTCTAAACTACATACATGTCACGGGCTAAACAATGATGATGACATTTAACAGAGATGTCAGAAAATCGATAAAATAAAATAGAAAACAACTACAATTCGTCCCCACAAAATACGAAAATCCTATGAAATAACGAACTTATTTTGACGAGAACGAAGTCGTGGGTACTAGCTATTTATTTCGCTATCACAATAATAGTTTAAAGAGTATAAAATTTATTCAAGAAACTTTTGAAGTGAAACTTCTTATTGAAATAGGTTTGAAATTCGGATCGGCGACATTTTTGTGTGACAAAAACTGGTAGAGGTAAATACTATGTCAGGTGGATTGTCGAAAACATTGATTTCCGTCCGACAACCGAAGTTAAGCAACATAGACGGTCAGTACTTGGGTGGGTGACCGCCCGGGAACACCGCATCACGTTAACTTTTTGTTGTTTTTTTTTTGTAAAATTATTTTCCTATAACACAAAGCTTTCACTCTTGTCGTGATTCTTTATGACACCCTCTGTGTTTTATTATAATCCATATAAAAAAATCAATTGATGATTATATATAAGTACGTAATGTACGACTGCTACTTGACTTTTTTTGTTGTATTAGATATTTAAAATAAAAAAAATGTAAAATAAATACTAGGAAATATTGAGTTAAAATTTTCCATATAAAAAGTGAAAGACGCATCTGCATTGATGTTCAATTGTTGAGTTGCCACTTTATTTCATTGAAAATACAAAATCAAAATTTTTACAAAAAACGGGTCAGTGTAGTATGTTTAAGGTCTAATTGATTAGATATCAGTATTTGAGGACGCAACGATTGTCAATTGTAAATCGTTCGAAAACTTACGGAACGCTTAACACATTAGGTTGAAGCTACGTTAAATATTTTTCATAAAAAAAAGATATGTGACCCAACTCGATACACAATGTGGTAGGTCACACTCATTGAAGTTTGGTTGTTAATGTGTAAATATGTATTTCGTATTTACGCGGCTGCGACTCGTCGACTCGGAATGAGTGACAAAAAATCGAAATATGGTTTTGTAAATTACCGACACACGTAATATTCTTACTGAAATACTGCTTTCTTCTGGTAGTATAACCAGTATAGTATATACAGCATATTTTTAAACTTGTATTAGTTATAATAAGAACTATATTTAAGTTTAAATTATTATTGAAATATTGCAGATTTATTTAATCAAAATTGGGTTTTACTCTTTAAGTTATATTATTTATTGGAGCACATTAAATCAGTTGTCAATAAATAAACATACCTAACAAGCTCCTTAAATCAGTTAATTCAATTGCTGTAGGACACATATATTTTATATACTTATAACATCTATTTTTATGGTTTTGATTAACTTTTTAATACAGATAAATGAATAAACTTTAGCATTTCTTTGTTTTGCTAAGATTGTAATTATGTTCAAGCAGATCTGGTGATAAACCAGTCACAGTGACTCTATTTTAAGTTTCGGAATCAGGACGGTGTTACAGGCATGATTAACGTTAGACTGCAGATAGGTGACTGCTTTTCGATTGCACTGTTATTTATATCAGGTACACTGCAATAAATTTGCTGTATTCCGATAAATATAAATCTATGATTTTATAGAGAAAAAAAAGAAGTTTATTACATTGCCATTCGATAATTTCGACTACAAGAGCTTACAGATGGATTTTATTGCAAAATTAACTGCTTGCATTGGCCTCTCATGGAATTACTAAAGAATAAAATGAGATCTGGAGTTTTTGGCGGGATCTTAGTCTGTCATGTAATGGATTTTATATTTTATTCATAATTTTGGGGTTTTTACAAATACAAATTGACTCTGTATTTTGTAATATTGGTGGCATTTTACGTAATATTGTTCGGTTATGGTGCAACTCGGAGCATAAATTCTGAGATGCCAAAAAAACTCCCTGAAAAGATCTTACCAGGGGAAACCATCTCATTAGAACATTGAAATTATCACAAGATATTTCCGATATTATTACCTAGTTGATGGCAGTAATAGTAAGTAGTTGTCCAGTCCGTTAGTGGTATCCGCTGCAAAATACGAAACCATACCTAACGCTGCTCGCTACAAAAGACGCCCGCGACATATTTTTACCGATCCTCACGATGAAATAACGGCAGCGAACGATCAGTACCAGCCTGTCTCTCCAAACAAAGCGTGTTCACGCCCACGCCCGCGTAACCACAGATCACGCCGCCGTGGTCTGGGGGTAAATTTCGTTCCCGCACACCAGATTAGGCCCCTCTCGGCAGCGACTCAAGCCTAGGTCCGTTCCCTCGGTGTGGAGCCCTTGAGTGCGTTGCTTGCGCGATACGGTGACACACAAATATACATCACTGCTACAACACTACACGATCACCCCCACACACGTGCACGCCTACACGCTTACACATGAAAGTGGAAGGC
>JACEII010000020.1:2395876-2507699 GCA_014332785.1 Antheraea mylitta
TATACGTTTCAACAACTCATACATATATGAATAGTTAGCTAAGTTAGATCGCGAGTTTGCATGTAACAGGCAACAGCCAAGCCGAGGTGTGCCGTGCACCCTTCAGCTAGTTGCCCAAATAAAATCTGCTGAGTGCCTTAAGCGCTCTCCTTAGTAGTTCGGTGAAGCTGTTAAGACCTTGCTAGGTCAATAGCGTAGTCAGTTCGAAAAAAAAAGTAAGTAGTTGCCAAAAAAAAAACATTCGACCAAATCTTCCCTTTGTAATGATATAAAATGCTGAACTGAACGTCTATCTGTAAATATTTTTGAAGATCACATTACTCTCTACTCAGAATCAAAATACTCTTTATTTAAATTAGACCCTAAGAAGGCACTTATGAACGTTAAAATTTCCACCTGTTCGGAATACAACCCAATCATCGGAAAGAACGCGCAAGAAACTCGATCTGGTTTATCTTTTCATAATACAAAATATAATCTTTTTCTAATTATGCTTACAATATAATAGACTAATAAAATTACATTAGTTTTTGTTGGATGCACAGAGACAGACTTCACTTCCAGACATCGCCATCGTTCACATATTGATCCAACCTATAATAGCCTTTATGAATTAAGACCCGCTTGACATAATACTAGAACTTATTATCTGGCAAATCGGTAATGTGTTTTGGTACTTTTTTATAAAATCTAACACTATTATCTAAAAAACTGTTACTAGTCTTATTCAGCCTGAAACATGGAGACCAGCTTGTTATTATTTCTAGTATTTGCATTATGTCGGTCTTTTACTAAATCCAGATTATCTAAGTTTTTGCGAACGTATATCCAATTATCATATTGAGAGGACAAAGTTAAAATACCGAATTCCTGAAACTTATTCTTTAATGATTCGCGAGACCCCAAATTATAGATTGCTCGAACTGCTCGTTTTCTTAGTAGGAATATGATGTCTACCTCAGCTGCTGTTCCCCACAACAAAACACCTAAGACATTGATAGAGCTATGATAGTAAGCGAAGTAGACCAACCTAGCAGTGGCATTATCTGTTAGCTGGCAAATCTTTCGAACTGCGAGCGTAGCAGAACTTAATTCTTCTGTGTCACTACTGTGAGCGGAGCACTAATAAAGAATGTTTCAAAAGCGAGTTTTTTTTTTCTTTTTGAGAGTTTCCGTTATGTGTTAGTTAACCCAAAGTAACTATTCCATAAGAATCCATACTACTTCCAGCAGAAGCTAGTATAGATATAAGATCATTATGGAATTATTGGTTGTAAGTGTACTACCAAAAATACTTAATTACACATCGCTTCTGAATTTATATTAACACATGACACTTCTCTATTAATTTACTTGATTCTCACTGAATAAGATAGTCAGAACTAATATTATTGAATCCATATTTTCAACAATACTGGGATTCTTCCGAGCGAACAACATAAGCGAGCCCGTTCTTAACAAATATCCTTCAAAGAACTGTCGCAATGTAGGCGGCCATATTAGTACACTTTGATTCCTCCGCCTAATCCAAACCAAACCTAACACCTAGTGGGCTCCCGACTACAAATTATACCTCGTCACCACTAACACATTAAATAAATATGGCGGGCGACGTCTGAATGTTCCCTTTGTGATCTGTTGTTGGAAGCAACCTACACTTTCCGCTTCCGATGACAGTTCTCTCTGGACTTTAAACCTTATTATCAAGTTAAGAAAGCACTTTTAAATTTCATTACGTGTATATTCATTTTTGTAACGTTTTTTTTATTATTTTCCATGCTCCCATCGTCAACGCACTAATTTGTCAGGGCGACTAAATCACCAATGCAAATAGGGCAGTGTCGTGAATGTCTTGTGTAAAGATATGAAATTGTTCCACTCCATGGGAACATACCTGTTGGGAAAATGTGAATTCACAAACAGAACATGTATTGTTTTCTACATATTATCCATCAAGAAATTATTTGACCTTTGTATTATTTTATGCACAGGAAATTAATCCACTCTACACATATTACTTACTAGGTTACATCATATACATTTTGCAATTCAATTATGCATAATCACACCACCATGCATCTAAAACGGGTAATTAGAAATAAAATAAAATACATTATAAATGCAATAATAATTTAATTTCACAAACATAGATATCATGTTTGCCACGGTTATAAATAGGTACTATTTGAACTATACAAATAATGATTAAGTCATAAATACACTGGCTCTGTACTTTACAATAATATAATTAACAGCTCTATTAAAGCTATTCATACTTCATTGGATTTTATAACAGTAGTAATATAAATAGTTAACAAAGAGTAATACTAAAGAAAATAGGAATAGAATGTACAATTAAAATTATACTTGTCACAGTGTCGACAAATCAATCAGTAATTATATTATCAATATTACGTTTCATTACATAAATATTAGACATTTTTATGATTCGTCATCTGATATATTAATAAATCAACTTAACAAATTTATCAACATTGACGATCAACATCAACGAAATGATGGAATGGTGTCTAAAGCTAAAATCTAAATTAAACAATACGTTATTAATAAACAAATTGTAACTAAAGTGGAGTTAGCAAGAAAATAAATAAGACCTTGACTAGGATAAATCGGAAAATTTAGAATGTTAATCAGCAGAATAATAAATAATACAATTTAAATTCGTCACTATTTACAATATTGAGGAACTAATTCGTTCTAGACCAAAATGGCAATGTAATGGCAAAAAACGTTTTACTACGTTAACTCGCTAAGCAACAGCCAAAGGTGCAGACAATATATCTAAGGAGTCCATAGATCTAACTTAACTGAGGAATAGTGCTGATGTGACTTTTTCTAAAAGCACCAAGTTTTAAGTACAATAAACAAAAATATAATCAAACTGGAACGCACAGCGCTCTCTGGATCTTTAGCGGCCTTAACGGAGTCTAGTTAACACAACCTGAGGATTCGCCGAAGTTATCGGCCAAATTAGTAAAGCTTTTGAAAGACTTGCACTAAATACTCCAAGTAATTAAGAGTATCTCTGTAAAGAAGAAGCCCTTTGGTCAGCATGTTTTCCTCAGTGAACACAGGAACTTCTGCATCTGGTAACGGCAATATCTCAAGTTTCCGTCCTTTCATTATGTTCTGTAAAAACACAAATATAAAAATTAGTAAACTTGCATGAAGAATATAATAACTATAATAATATTTACTGCGAAAAAGAATTCCTCTTGAGGCAAACTACGTAGTAATACTGTGGTGATTTCAAAGCCCGAAAGTCCACATTTCTATAGCAAGAACAATTCTCAGGTTCAATTTTCTTCACGATGTGTCCTTTGTAGCCAGCAAATAGCTTTACCCATATAAATTATAGGATATTTTTCTGAATTCAGTATTTTATTGTATTGAACAGATATCGATCAAACTCCTATCTAATGATAGCTATTGCTAATGACAAAAACCTTATACTTGATATGTTATTGAATCTAAATTCATTTCATATACAACATTATGCAACGACTTAAAAATACTTACATTGAAATGACACAAGACAGCTCGTACATCATGCATGGTGTTGTTTATGCTATCTCTCAGGTTTTCATCAGAAGTGATATTATCGGTGAGGCCCTGATTGGAGAAGCCGTTAAGTCCAGCGACAACCAGCTTCAAAGCCTTGTACATCGACGGCAACACTTTGTCAATGTTCGGCTGAGGACAATACAAACACATCATATAGATTATTTGTTTATGTACATTATATTAAGTCAAAATTTGCATCTGAGTGGTGTGCTATAAAAGAGACGGATGAAAGAAGATTACATGTGGCAGAGATACGAATTTTAAGGTGGATGCGTGGTGTGACTAGAATGGATAAGATTAAGAATGAGTATATCAGAGGAAGTTTGAAAATAGTACCAGTGATAGAGAAGTTAAGAAGTAATAGGTTAATATTGTATGAGTATGTCATGAGGAGATATGAAAACCATATAATTAGAAAAGTATTGAGTTTGATGGTGGACAGATATACAAGTAGACGAAGACCGACAAAGGTATAGACGGAATATGTGAAGAATGATATGTGTGTCAAAAGGTGTGAATACTGAAATTACATCAGATAGGGGAGAGTGGAAAAAGAAAACATGTTTTAACAACCCTACTAAGGTGGAATAAGGGAAAGAAGATGATGATAATATATTAAGTCATAATTTGAAATGAATAAGATAAAAGGTATTCCATAAATAATAAAGTGCCTAATGATATTAATTATCACGTCAAACATGGCGTATCTCTCATTTAGGTAGGAACAGATAGTGCGAAATCGAAAATGTAAGATTATATACTGAATTGGTCGATCACATTCGCGATTATAACGTAAGACAAATTACAAAACCATTGTGTTCTCACGTAAGCGATAGTCGGACGACAACAATGAGTGCCACCGACGATGTCGATTCTCTGAAATCGATTGAAAAACACATACGGATGCACGTTTTTGGCATCAGCGAATTCACCGCCCTTCGATGATTGTTTTCATTTAGGAAACGTCAATCTCGCAACGTTCGTGTCTTTGAATTAAAACGGCTTTGCAAAGATAAAATCGTTCATCTTGCATACTAATTGTATATATGTATTAAACATTATAGATTATTGAGTTATAAAATATCACCTCATCGAAATTTCTTATCATTTGTATATTAAGCAACAGGACGTCTTTATTAGTAACTTACCATCAATTTATCTAAATATTCATTGGGCACATCTTTATTGAGCACCTTTTCTTTGGGCAGTACTTCTTCGGGGAAATTGAATTTGCGTAGCCATTCATTGCCTTCCCATGAACTGATGAGGTCATCGAAACTATCATAACTATGCAGTTTAGCCTGTAACAAAGAGAAATTACACATTAAAACTATTTTTACAATAATTATGTATTAAATAAATGATAAATAGTCAAAGTAATTACATACAAAAAAAAAAACAAAATAATTCGTGCTAGACAAGTATACTGTTATGAGATTACTTCTAATGGAAGTTCCTGTATCGTTGAAAGAAAGATAAGAAAATATAACAGTTATCGACTCTCATAGAGATGATTGAACGGTAGTTAAATATAATAAACTAGATCGACGTCGATATTCTATTCTCCTGAAGTCACCTACGTCATTATTTTTAATCCTAACCAAGTTTATTTCCAATGCTAGTTTGTTTCTTTGTTACGCTTTCACAGATTAACTACTAAACCGATCGACCTCAAAATTTTGCATAGATAAACTTTGTCAAGCGGTATAACATATTAGTTCTCGGGTGACAGAAACATATATTTTACTGCATTAAGACGAGCAAAGTCACATCAAATAGTAAATAGATTGGAACACGATTTTAGATAAAGCCGTTGAATTTCAAATAAATCATTTGTATTATGTTAAAACCAAAGCGCTGATATAGACATACACATATGCACTATAAATGCACTAAGACACAGAATTGACAATTGACATCATTACACAAGAGTCACGTGCAGAAATCGAACTCGCAATCTATCGAATCTACCACTCCACTACGAGATCTGTCACCTAGTTCGGGTCATTTACCTGTAACAATTCTAATAGATTCCTAGAAGATGACTATCGGGTCGTTATTAATTAATTCATTACATTTCAAAGTTTTTTTTAAACCTCATCACCTCATTACATAATAACTTATGTTTATTACCTAAATAAAGCATAAAACCCATTGATTCTAATTGATTTGCGTATTATCGAATCTACTAACACTCCACTACGAGACCTATCACATAGTTCGGGTAATTTACCTATAACAATTCTAATAGATTCCTAGAATATGACTATCGGGTCGTTATTAACTAATTCATTACATTTCAAAGATTTTTTTAAATCTCATCACCATTATTACATAATAACTTATGTTTATTACCTAAATAAAACATAAAACCCATTGATTCTAATTGATTTGCGTATGTATTAGTCTAAGTGCTTTCTAACTATAATCTACATCATTTAATATTTCCTTAATGGTTGTTCAATTCAAATGAGTCACCGAATGTAATTATTTATTCACATGGCTGTACTATTAGGTTATCTGCCGTGTTTCTATTCGTAAGCGAAGGTCGCGCTAAAGATGAAATCGACACCGGAGGTTTGTCGGCGACACAGCACGTAACGAAACCGTTCCGACATTAAAATTTGACGCTACCGAGCCAGAGCATACGTGACGGGCCGCGACAAACCGAAAACCGCCTCTGTATTACCAAGGCAAAGTTCAAAAACCTATAACCACATACGATCAACGGCAGATGTGACAAATAAAATCTCTATTGTCGAAAATATTGTCCACTCGTAACAATTCGATTAATGAAGTACGTTTCGAATCACGCGAGAATCCCTCGGGAGATATTGTACTGTGCAATAATGTTATCTAATAAACTTCGCGATACGATCTCGTCGATACTCGTAATACAAAACGAATTGAAAATTTCAAAAGCTTCGACCAAAAATTAATTTGTACGATCGAAAATTGTTGTATCGATTAACGCGGTCCGCGCTGATAATAGGTGTAATGAAGTGAATTTACGATTATTATTTTCGACATAATCTGATACGAGATAACTGGACAAGCTGGCAAATTTTCAATAACGACCCTTTAATACAAAATTCAAATGTAATCAGCGGATATTAAAAGAATTCACAAGGTTTTGAGTGACACGGAATATTAATAAAATCTAAATTTAATTCAATACACGGAGTGAAGTTAAAAATCCGGTACCATATTATTACTGTAAGTTTTTACGTTCGATAGCTATAAGTAAATTTTAAATTATGATCATTTTTATATCGTGTTAGTATTTAAAATTAATAATCCAGATGTTTTAGCTTAATCCCAACAAAATTGCAATACCTATCGTCTACATAAATTAGGTAATTACATAAAATGAATGAATTAATAGATGTATCAGATGTGATAGTGAATACTAAAAGCTAAACTGATACTGATACGGGCTAAAGATTATGAAATAATTGCGATACAAATAAAAAGATTTCAACAATTAATTGTAATCACAAATGTGCCAACATTTCTTTCTTAGTAAAGACTTTTCCAAATAAAGACAGCCCATGTTAACGATATCAGGAACCTAAATTAGGAAATTAGTAGAGTTATCTTAAAAAGTAAAGGTAGATTTTATTGAATTAGAGATATTACAAATAATTGTATAAAACACAGTTCTATACCATTGTTACATTGGTCCTTCGCTTTAAGCAACACATGAGTGATAAGCTGTTAAGACCTTGTTAGATCAATAGCGTAGTCAGATACAAAAAAATTATAATCGAGATTTAAAAAAATATACATTTTTTACTTTCAACTATAAATTTAAAATTAAAAGATATCAAATGTACCTAAAAATGCTTATATCTCAAAACTGCAATTAAAAAGTTTATTGTCTCGAGATCAAAGTTTGTATCAAATTACGATCTCAAAAACTCATCATTCGTGACCTAATTGGGATAGAGATTAGTACTATCTAACTACGTAACATTATCCAACAGAGACTTTACGTTGTGAACAACGAATCACTATGAATGTATAAACATGATATTTATATAAGTAATCAAATAGTTGAGAGATGGAATGCGACATGAACTGATGTACACACTATGCTATATCAAATACACAGGTGCGCGTCCGGTCCATCACACCATATCCGAATCACTACACATGAGTAATAACAATTCATATTTGCAACAACTCCGTGCATAGCAAAAGCTGTATCTGTATCTTTAATGTAAGAAATTAACTATTGCCCGTGTCTCTGATCTATTGATAACCGGTTTCGTTTCTAACTATTACCGTTTTATCAACTTTAAGTTGTCTCTGTTAAATTTAAACATTACTGCTCAGGACCTATAGAAAATCTTAATGAGATGTAGCTTTGATTATTCGGAAAATTTTGATAGTTAAGATTTCATTGAAATCGGTTCAGCGATTTCGTAGCTTATCATAGAAAAACATATGTAGAGTTACATTAGGATAAATTAGAAAGAAGGTAAGGTTCTGAAACTTTACATCTGAAGCTTAACTTTACTCCAAGATTTGATTCGTAATATTTCATGCATTCTTAAACGTGTACTATGAATTAAAGTTACACTTTCTTAATACGTTTTTTTTTGTTGTCTCTTAATATTATGAGAACACTTTCAGGTCACCTCGATCAACGGCATCGATCTTTATATATATTCAAACAGCTAGTGGGTGGGCGATCGACTAAGAAATTCGACGACTTAGCATCCGAGTGCCTAGCTCGAAACATCGGAAGCTTATCAAATAAACATACACCCACACATACGTAACCCACTGATATATTTACGGTACACGTACACACCCAACGCAGCAGACAGCTTGTCGCCCGTGTGAACACCGCTATCGCACTATGTACGTACCTATATGTAACATAATATAAACCAAGGGTTATATAGCGACATTGCATAAGCTACACTAATGCATACATACTCTTAGCATCGATTCACGGTACATGACGAGACCCGATCGTATTACAGGACCGAAACGGGACTGTATCATTTATCGTAATTACATTTAAAAGTACACGGCGACCTTTTTTGAGGAAGCCAGCAGAATTCCGATGGTCGAAAATGCGATGCGATAATATGACACCGGTGTTGTCAAAAGCATGAGTGTTATGACACATTCACACGGTGGGCTGTGGCGAGTCACACAGTACCGGTAAAGTTCGTTGAATTTGTTATTACGTTCTTAGTACCACGCGGCCAGTTATTATTTATATGGAATGGTCTTGACGACAGATGTAAACTTCTGATTTATTTTCGTAGGAATTGTTAAGATATATATACATTTTTATGTCCACTCGAGACGTTTATCTTTCATCTATGACTAACAACAGATTTAAAGATACGGTTTCCTAGTGAAAATCGACTAGTTAAATAGTTAAACAAAGAAGGAGGAAACGTCCTTGTAACGACGATAAATGACGGTTCATCGCCATCGATTCGCGGTTAAATCGCAATAAATATTGTACATTAGTACCGAATGACCGACATTAAGGGGAGAGACAGAAAAAAAAATCATCGGGCAGGTGTGTCGCGCAATACTAATGCGCAATCAGTATTCGAAGCGTACGGCCACCGTCCTGTACCTCGTTCCGGCTACTGTGAGTCTATAATGTCGTTTTACGAGGAGGCAGCGGACAGGACGTCGCCGTCGTTACGACCGTCGAGCCTATTACAATGCTACCGTACCTCATGCGCGAACATCAGCCACAATAACTGGACACTACATACAAAACTCATCCATTGTTTCGCTACCATTGACTGCTGAACATACTCAATAAATCGATTACATCAATACAATCACCGAAATGTATTCGCTGGTCGTATTCTACCATGCATTGTTTCAACGTGCAGTGGTAGAGAGGAGTCCATAAATGATTCGAGGCGCGACATCGACATCGCATTATTTCTCGTTGATCGGCCCACCTTACTTCCGATTCGGAAATTATTATATTCCTAGGACTGGAATGATAGAAGCGTCATATGAATCGTTGTATTAACATGCCAAACGTTTGTTTCTAATAAATTCGTGAATGTTTTATGAATTCTAGAATGTAGGTTGAGGTGTCTGCGATTCTTGGGTGACCGTGAAACAATGTCGCATTTATAAGAGAACGTCTATTGATACTTCTCAAACGATTACATTTTATTTACTCTTATTCATATATGAAAATTAAATAATTCATCCTTTAGAAGTTTTATTCCTTAAATAAAATATTATTTAATTGTAATTGTTACTTTTTAAAATTTTCCAAACATAGATGTCCAAATATTACAATTACTAAACTTTCTATTTTGTATTTTTATTTTCCATATCTTTGAGTATTGGATAGTACATACAATTGATATTCCTATATAAAAACTAAATGGAAGTCCTTTTAATAAATTGAAAAATTAATTAGGTTATCGCATAACACGTATAGGAAGAGGAGCATTATTTAACAGATATAACTCTGTGATGGTGTAATAATACTGTGGTGCAAAAACGTAATTAAAAAGGGAGGAAGCGTCCGACCGGACGTTGGGAAGTGAAACCGGCGCCCGCGCAGCACCGCCGCAATGCGATACAATAACAGCACAACGATGCAACACAGCGCCTTTTTTTTTCCGAACTGACTACGCTATTGGCCTTGCAAGGCCTTTACATACAGCTTCACCGGACTACACAACGCGGCGCGTTGCGCGGTAGCAAACCGCGGCCGGTGAGAAAACCGCACCACAAACGTGTACACCTTTTGAATATTTAATCAGTCAAAATTACCGTGAAACACTATAATAGTGTGAAATGTAATTTAACTTGTTCCGTTCGAGGTTACTTAAAGAGAGTTTTTCATGCAGTACAAATTTCTAATTCTAATCAAGAACTGTAGTCCGGTGAAACTGTTAAGATATTGCTAGTTCAGGAGTGTAGTTCGAGAAAAAAAATCAAGAACTTATGCAATAATTTCAAAAACCGTAGCGTTTTCAAAGAAAATTAGACTTTAATTACTGAGATAATCTCCTCTAATGGAGTTAGTCTAGTATTGGTAATAATCTTGAAGAGTGATAACTTGCGTTTCTTTGTCTATACACAGGAAAAGAACATAATGACGATATAAATTTTAATATTGGAAGAGGAATCTGATCAGTATCAAAGTTTAACGACCAACTAAAACGTTTCACAGGACATCCTAATAGGCGCTTACGTCTTGCTCATTCTCATTGGAAAAGTACAGGCTCTCTTTCATAAATCAATAAAATCAGCGTGCAAATGAAGCGGTGAAGGCATGCGTCGACATTAGCTTAAGTTTTATTAGTATTGACCGGCACCGAGCTTCGTCCGTTCATTTAAAACAACGCGGCGGGCATACAGATGCGACCACAAATACTACGCGATCGTCTCGTCACATTGCCACCATGTCGGAAATGTTCAGTGAAGAACTCTTAACTAAAAACTTTCCAACATACATTTCATACGTACGACTTCCATTGTCCTTACTAAGATTAGCTTCTTCTTAATCCGTATCTATTAGATAAAATTAATAGAAACTAATATGAGTTATTGTGAAGCCCCAAAAGACAACGCCACTGAAATATGCTTTCTTTTAATTGGAACATTTCTGAAGGAGGATTTATGTAATGAAATCTACTAAAAACCGTTAACATCAATAACTGGATTAGATTTTAATCATATATATAAAACGTCTTTCAATAATATTACACAGGAATGCCATACTGTTTTGTATATAGTAGTGTATGACTTTATTGATGAATGAAAGCAAAGACAGGACTTCGAATATTTAATGAATAAAATACTTACGAATGTAGCCTTGTATTTAGCTGTAGATGAAATAGCGTTTTTCGCTTGCGCGATGAGTTTCGGTGCGACTTCTTTAGGATCAGGCACGTTCGCCGTATTTGGCTGTAAAAGAAATATCTAGGTTAGCCATTAACAACATTATCAACCGAATTATTTTATAAGTTTATATATATCATAAATGTGGTATTCTGAAAGGCATATCAGAAAGGCATATATGGTACATAATGGTTTATGAAAGATGAAAATGATGAAAAAAAGATGGCTTCAATGTTTTTTTTTTGCATGAATCAATTATCTTATTAAATTTACTTTATATGTACTAATACGTACACAATAAAAATATGTACTGCCATTACAGTATTATAGATAAAATATCAATTAAAATAAAAAAAAAACTATTAAAGTGGGAGGTTAAAAATTATGATAGCGCGATTTAGTATAGAAAATCAGTCGCACACAATTAAATCACAGCTTCATTGTCATTTGGATTCAAAATATCGTTATTAGGGAGTTCTTCTCAACGCCAACGATAGATAGAAGATCTGACATATCAAAAGTAAGGCATCACTGCGTTTAATCCATGTGTCTGACATAACTAAGGTTTTTCTATTAAAACAACTTAATAATTACTATTATGAAGACTCATTAAAGTTGTTAAGATTTAATTGAATTCATTTATCAGCCCATTTTGTTTTTTCACTACACATTTTCTTCTTTTATATATTATAGGGGGCAAACGAAAAGGCGGGTCGTCTGATGATAACTGATCGTCGCCGGCCATAGACACTAGCACACATCAGGGAAGATGCAAGCGCCTTGCCAGCCTTTTAAAGAAGAGTACGCTCGTTTCTTGAAGGTTTTTCACACTCGTTCTAATTTAATTCATGTAACTGTCGTCTTACACTAAATAAATATATATTGGAATATACACTATTCTGTATAAGGTGATGAATTACAGAACTATATATTTTTTGCATTTGAATTATTATTTAATATGGTTTAAGTTAGTGTAAGATCACACCTTCTCTCTGTAGAAGCTCTTATTATAACGACTCACCGATTCATAGTCACAAGGGTTCGCCCAAAGGGAATTCTCTGAATCAGCTTGACGTCGCTGGCGTTCCATAGCAGCGCGGTTTCTACGAGGTGCTCCCGAAGACTGAGGAGGAAGGATGCCGACCAGCAAAAGCAAACAAACTGCCGCACAGACGTTGACGTATCCTATTCGAAAACAAAATAAATATTATACTTCTTAAATTAAATCAAGTTCAAACGGCCTTAAAACTCTCCCAGAATTATTATAGGAAAGGTCCACACGATCGTCAACTATCACAATCAGCACCAAAAGCAATTTTATATCACGATGGTAACAATCAAGCATGCGGGCCACCTGATATTAGGCAGTCAGTGCAGCTTATGGACGCTTACAATACCGAAGGTATCACATGAGCGTTGCCAACCCTTCAGTAACCTAAACCTGACCTAATACTTTATACATAGATATTTTGTTATTGGGTCAATAATATTGATATCTTTACCAATAACAGCATTATGTAGACCTTATTGATGATATTTAGGGTTATTGGCAATTCCATAGTAACGGAATATTAAATAATCTCTGATCGAATGAAAGTATAGGTAGTTTTTTCCTCGCATCTCGTTCAATGAAAACGTTCAAGAGCTCGTTCGGTATGCGGTACGTGCGATGCTATCGATTATGGTAATCGTTGGACATCCGATGAATAAATACATCGCGCCCCCAGAGGTGGACAGCCTTTGCTAATTGTGCACTGAACTTGAGTGAATCACTGTGTGCCACTTATTCCGTGCTGCTGTAGACGTTACATTCTTGTATCTGTTACTACATCGTCCTTGCGTAATCGATTCGCACTTGTTTTGATGACTCCTATGGTATAATGAAATATATTTGTCATTAAAATATATAAACGTAGTAGCGTTATTTCTTTTTTGTTCATCAAAACTGTCATAAGTACGATGTACATATAACCAGGAGCAACTTATTGACCAGTGTAAATGAGTACCGCTAAAAAGCTCAGGGTGTTCCTATTGCCAAGGTTTTCTGTCCATATTAATTTTTAACGTGTTATCTATCTATCTATCTTCTAATACCTTTAAACGAGCAATTCTTGTATATTTTTATATTTATATATATTCAGGATCTCGGAAACGGCGTCTTCTCTTTCCGTAAAACTTAGTATGTAAGTAGTTTCGGCGATGATAAATCGATCTAGCTAGATTTTATTCATAGAAAACGTTTTTAACTGAGTTTTCAGGTAATGAAAAAATATAACTAGAATATAAAGGTAAATTTCGCCACCGCTGTCAAAACAAAAATAGCTCAGGTGGTAATCGTTGCTTCGAAAATCCTTGTAACCCCAGTTTTAATCCGAGTGTACAGAAGAGATATATATATATATATATATATATATACATATATTTGTAAAAAAAGGTAATACTTTTTTATTATGACAACTGTTATAAGTAAATGGCAAAAATTTTTGAATATAGCCAAGCGCAACTTAGTGACGAGTGAAAATGAATGCCGCAAGATATATTAGCGTGTTCCTATTTTTATGGTATGTATTCAATATTAACAGTAAATAATTATAAACACAATCCATCGTATATGTACTGCAAATTTCCATGTTTATGTTTTTGACGATATATAACAACGACATTGATGGCTGCCTGATTATTGCATTTTTTTTTCATTTGCCCTTAAATAGGGTCACTATTAACATAACTTGATGGTATCTAATGACAAATTTTTTACTTGTAAAGCCTATTTGAATAATTTAATACTGCCTATATAATTTCTGTGTCTCCTAAGGAACAATAAATATGTGAATGGTAGTCACTATTAATTAAAATAATAATAACTCCCCGTCACAAATGTCAGAATATCGAGTCACTTTGTTAGTGATGTCGCTATATTTATCGTTGTTTCTTCGTTAACTCGTTGAAATTGAATAAATTTACTTAAAAAATAATATAATTTGATGTTTGATTGACATAATTTTTTTTTAGATTATTAACTCGACGCTGTGTAGTGAAGCACCTGTCTTTACTATTCCAAATAATGTAATTTAATTTGCAATAAATAATTGATAAGTGATCATATATTAATGAATTTGAAAGAATATATGCGTTAGGGCTTATATGGAGAATAATATATGATATCACATTTATTTTTAATGCGCATTCACTTATCCCATGTTCTACTATTACTGAGACTTTGTATTTCACGTGGATTGATATCAAATCTATACCTATCTGTCCTGATTTTCAAACTAGAAAATAAACTAGGTTAAGTATTTTTTTTAAAATGACTTTCCCTCATAATAGATGTTGACTACATAATAGTTCGTACTAATACTAAGAACATGTATTCGTCTTTCTTGTTATATTTTCACAATCGTACTTCTCAATCAATAACAACGAAATTTGATATAAAAGGCAATCTAGGCACTTTTAGTACGGAAAAGTAAACGAAGTAGCGATAAAAAAAGTAGTTATCTAAATGATTGATATTTGAAACTATGATGCCTGCCTGATGATGGTGAGCCTGAGTTTTCCGCAAATGAAACCATATCTATATGGTAGGGCAATGTCTAACGATTGAAAGGCATTGAAACTGAAGATCTTTCGCTAGATAATTTTAGATGTATTCTGGCTATTGGCACTTGAAAGCTTTTTTTTTTTTTGGAACTGACTACGCTATTGGCCTCCTTCGCAGCTTCACCGGACTACATTAGTCTTTCTAAATTCAGTATATTAGCATTTTTCATTTAGCTTTAAAAAAAAAAAAATATTAGTCAGATAGAAAGTATTTTAACTGTTATCATTACTCAATGTATACTGCTATGAATCATATGTATTATGACTGAATATGACTAATATGGAAGGCTCTTGCGCCATGCGATGCAAAATATTTAATTTCATAAAAACGAAAAATGTTTCACGTGTGAGAACGGTCGGAGAGAACTCAGATCTGTATCCAAAGTCAAATTCATCAATACACTCGCATGACGTATAAACAATATAATGTGCGCGTTTAATTTTTTTCCCAACATCTCGTTAGCGTTTTGCGTCGATTTCGCTCCGGAGCCC
Organism: Antheraea mylitta; assembly: GCA_014332785.1. NCBI lineage: Eukaryota > Metazoa > Arthropoda > Insecta > Lepidoptera > Saturniidae > Antheraea > Antheraea mylitta. The sequence goes on from JACEII010000020.1 coordinate 2,411,414, forward strand.
GGAGGCACTTCGGCGCGGTCAAATAAAAGAAAATTATAGTTATAGGGCGCTTCGCCGCTTATTATTTAACTAGGGCTTGTGAAATCCCGATTACCGCCCCCTTATTTTAGATAGAGAGAGATACCGATATATTGAGGTCTCACGACACGATCACACGATTTGCATAAACAAAAAAAGTATCGAAGCTTTAACTAGCCGCGATTCAGTTTATATTGGCCCTCTAATTGACACGATAATAATGTTGTTGCTATTGGAGGTACAAAAGACCGCAAAGGGGCAATAACGATCATGTCAAAAGGAAGGACCGACACACACAACACGCGTTAAACATACGATCATAACATTTTATTAGTGCGCCGGTCAAAAGCAAACGCGAGACCGCGCCGTCAAGAGTTCATTAAAAAAAAAATATAACATAACAGGTCAGCTCGTAAAAGACATGGAGTCACTTGTGGGACATATATTTTCTCCGAGATCATGTTGTGATAATATTTACAAAACGGTGGAATAATTGAATCGTTAAAGAAAAAACATAATTAACTCAAATGTTTTCTAGATATATTATTTTCATTACTTACAAGAAGATATTTGTAGATCAATTAAAAAAACAGATCACTAAGCGTTGATAACTTTTTAAAGTATATATTACTCAACAGATCGGTTACATTTTGTTATTAATGAGAGCCGATAATTATTTTTAACTTAAGTTTAAATAATACTTACACAATACTAATTGCAATTAATTGTGTCTTTTTTAAAGACGGCAATTACTTAATTGATATACTCCTTGTAACGACAGAATAAACGTGGAGATATTTAAGATAAACAATGAGACTCGATCGGATTCCTTAGCCCATTGAAGAACTGACCGGGCGACTATAAAAACCGTAGATACCTACACGTAGGTAATACACAGGTTATAAGGGGGCATAAAAAAGCGGGGACCGCGCCGGAGGTCGGTCTGACTACCCGAGAAACAATGAGTTCGTTTATTTTTTAACAGCTCGCCCGTTCACAAAAGAAGGCTTCGCGGCACGGAAAAAGAACCAAACGAGACCATCTTGTTAACCTTTTTAAAAAGAAATCGCGCGTCGACTAACTAGAATTTCGGCACGAAAACCGAGAAAAGTCGCCTCCGCGCCGCGCTGACCGGAGCACCGGACGTCGTAAGCGCCTGCGCAATAATTATGTAAATTTAGATGATTATTGTTATAAATGCGTTAAAAAATATGTGCCCGACTCGTTACTGGAATGCCCGTCAAATTATTGACGTCCTTATCTTTTAAAAATCTCCATATTTTTTTTTAAATCACAATATAAAAGCGACGTCTCAAATTATAAATTATACCTTTATATTTACCGATACTGTCAAAGTGACATAGAGGAATCAAGTGAAGCATTAACTGTTTTTTAATACGAGTCAATACTTTTTTTTTTGGTAGCGGGCTAACAACCGATGCGGTCGTAAAATTTGACTGCGCATAATAAGTGCGATTATCTGAGGAAGAGGCGCGTGTCGGCGGGTATCACAAGGAGCGCGGTGTTACCACTCTTCATTAACTGAAAATACATTTTAAATGGTAATATCATCGCGAGACGACGCAACACCGCAATTCGTACAGCAAGAGCGAACTTTTTCCTGAATTATTTTTGATAAAAAAAAAATGATCAAACTTTTTTGTGTCACTGTATGTTTTTTAACTTTTTAATTATGTGAAATGTCGAAGAGAAAACTTAGACGCACTGAGCGGTATTTTTGGCAGGAGACAAATTTATAATTTCGCATCATGACATGCTACGTATGATTACCGGACGTATTGTGATTGCGTGGCTTGCGTCAAAATAGCGACGCGTAGTATAGAGGCCAGTGTACATGTAATATTGATCTACACGATCACCCCCACACACGTGCACGCCTACACGCTTACACACGAAAGTGGAAGGGTTTACTTTTTTTTCCCCTTATCGAACTGAAAAACTCAATTATCCGATAATAAATATATGGAGGAGTTGTTAAGGCGTGTATGTTTGGTACACATATACGTTTCAACAACTCATACATATATGAATAGTTAGCTAGGTTAGCTAAGATAGGTCGCGATTTTGCATGCAACAGGCAAAAGCCAAGCCGAAGTGTGCCGTGCACCCTTGAGCTGGTTGCCAAAATAAAGTCGGCTGAGTGCCTTAAGCGCTCGCCTTAGTAACCCGGTGAAGCTGTTAAGACATTGCTGGGTCAACAGCGTAGTCATGTCGAACAAAAAAAAGTAATATTGATATTTTGCAGCTCATCATACGTTTGGCTGGTTAATAGAGATCTTAAAAATATATATAGTTTTTGCTCCGAATGCCAATACATATGAAAACATACACTAATGTTAGTAATCTATACTAATATTATAAAGAGGCAAAGTTTGTGAGTTTGTGACGTTGTGATGTTGTGACGTTGTAGGGGGTAATCTCAGGAACTACTGGTCCGATTTGAATAATTCTTTCAGTGTTATATAGATCATTCATCGAAAATGGTTATATGCTATATATCATCACGCTAAGATCAATAGGAGCGGAGCACAGATGAAAAATGTTTCAAAATCGGGATGTTTTTTTCCTTTTGAGAACTGCTGCGTGTTAGTGTATTTATTCCACGCGAACGAAGTCGCGGGCAGAGGCTAGTTTTGTATAAACAAGTTCGGAAATTTAAATATTATCCACACTATAATTAATATGAGAATTCTGTAATCCTGTGAAGCTGTTAAGACCCTGCTAGGTCAATAGCGTAATCAGTTCGAGAAAATAATTGAGAATTCAAAAGAAAACACATTTATTTCATAGTTTTGAGATTTCGCTCCTGTCAGCAGACTTTATGACTACCTCCATTTTTTTTTTTTGTAATGGATAAGAACGAGTAATTAATTGTAAGCCGGGATCGACATCTCGCGTTACACGGGCGACGGCTAAACACAGCAATTATGAATCTTGCCTCTACAGAAATAACTGTCGTGTTAATTGTAGCGGCTTTTCGCTTCGCAAACGAGCAACGTTCTATGTGAAAATGTTGTTAATTAGAGTGCGGATCGCAGCTCTAATAGCTTAGGCATAGTTCATGAAATCGAGCTAAGTTGTAGTGACATTGTTTTAATCGTTGTGACATTGCTTTCTTTCCTTCCTGGCTAAAGAAAATAATTATAGAAATGCTTATCTACTGCTTTTGGAATTATTATAAATACTCTAATAAGAAAGCTTATTAATATGTACTTACATTATTTAATTTTACTAAATTAGTATCTCTGAACTGGTATCTATAGATGGTATTTTTTCGTCTTGTATTAATAAAAAGTATTTTTCTTTGGTGATTAAATTTAAAAAAAAATTAATACATATCTATAATCAGTTTATTTTTTAATATCTAATCTTGTTTGTTGCTTCATGGGAATTACATATCTTATAAGGAATAATTTTAGATTATTAGCACTACCGATTTACTAATTATACATAAACCTCGTTAAATTTTATCATCACTGGTCAGCTCCTACAGAAAAGCGTAATGATATAGTCCTGTGTATGCTTGAAAAAGTCTCACCTAAATCAGTTTAGCCATTTTGGAAATTAACCCGGATGAACAACAAAGATCACAATTTTATTAATATTTATGCAGAAAGATATTGACACGTTGTAAATTACATAATGTTAATTTTTATTGGATGAATTATTGAATATACAATTCGGAGGTGAAATGTAAAATATAAAGTATAATTATAAAATGTTTTACACATAATAATATTACAAATATGTTGCTTTGTTTTAGAGACAAGCCGCAGCAGATGATAAGGTGTATTTTATGTAACAGAATATAAGTCATACTAATGAATTATAGTGCATTATCATGAATACAACTACGTGCTACGTTAATTAGACTCCTGACTAACTCCCGATTCCTGGATATCGTCTCGCATCCGAGTCGATTCCCGTATGACGCAAGCGATCAAAGTGCGTCCACTTTAGACATGTTTAACTTATATGGATATTTGTATGACTTGTCTGTCTACACACCTAGTTTTAATCATATTGAATTTAGTCAATCGTTTGGGAGAGCTTCGACACATATTGATACTTGGTTTAAATTAATTTATATAGACGAAAGTAGGCAAGGATTTTCGATTAAAGCTTTTAATATACATATATAACACTAGCCTCAGCCCGTGACTTCGTCCGCGTAGAAGGTGAATATATTTTTAATTAAAACGTACGTTAAAGCTGATTTTGAGATAATTTTAAACACATAAAGAGCTATTTAACACTAAAAGAATTTTTCAAATTGAACTAGTACTCCCTGAGATTAGCGCGTTCAAGTCTTCAACAAAGTCAGCAAAGTTCAATAGTCTTCAAGTTTACAGCAATAGATAAATGAAACTTTTACATTACACGTTCAAATCAAGAAGAAGAAATACTAATATTTGCACAAAAGTAAAAATGCTAATTGTTATTTAATTGTGACCATAAGCCAGAGCGGTTTTACAAATTACAGGACAATATACCCACCTGCGTGTAGGTAACACCGTCATTGTGGTTTCATTAAAGGATTGTTAACCTCACTCAGATATGTCCCTTCTCCATGATTTTTAAAGTCGATTATAAATTACTTTTAAACGTTACGCTAATATTTATATATAATCATAATTTTCGAAAATCATAGGGCTCATTAAGTGATGCTTTCATATAAGAGATATTGATTCGACATTCGCAGGATTGAACCCTGGCATGTACCCAGGATTTTATCAAAATTCGCGTACATTTACAAATGAAAACTGGTGACTCTATCGGCTGACATTGAAGGAAAACATCGTGGGGTAACTTGAATATATGAAATAGGCGCGAAGGTAACACTAAATTTTGGAAAAAGTACAGTATTTCTTTTATCAGCATTTTAATTGGAAGTACGTCATTGTTTTACGATTATTTCCGAATTTTTTCCTCAGACAAAAGTATTTGGTCCATCAATGCCTATATGCTGACATTATAATCTATACTAATATTATAAAGAGGTAAAGTTTGTGAGTTTTTGACGTTGTAGGGGGTATACTCAGGAACTACTGGTCCGATTTAAAAAGTCTTTCAGTGTTGTATTGTTCATCTATCGAGAAAGGTTATAGGATATATATCATCACGCTAAGACCAACAAGAGTAAACCAGGACCAGTAAATAATATTGCAAAATCGGGGCTTTTCCTCTTGAAAGCTTCCGCTGCGTATTAGCTTTAATTCAAACTATTCAACGCGAATGAAGTCGCGGCCAGAGACTAGTTAAGTATATATCAGATACTGAACATGGTCATACTTGATAAAATTAAAAATATTTCGATATTCTTCTTTGTACAGTAACATACTGCCTGATTAAAAAGAAACAAGTCCGTTATCATGAATACGAATAATACAAAAATTATGGTTTATTTTAAATCATGAGTAAACTTAAAGTGTCTCTAAAAATAAGTGTAATCAATTATCTAACATCATATCTAGTATCAATAATCTAAAAGAATGATACATGTAAGTTTTATTTTTAGTTCTTGATTTAATACAAAGTGTACCGAATTATCTTAACATATATTCTATATCAGTAAATCTTCCAAAACAATACGCAGAAATAGTTATTTTAATTTCCTGTGAACGTTCATACTGCAAAAATCGATGTTTTGTTTTTTATTGCGAATACTATCAAATATAGTAGACGACCCTAATAAAAATAATCATCTCATATGAAACGTACTGTATAAATACGTAAATAAGTGTGTATTTAATAATCTATATCCATGTTTTATTACTATACTATGTAGATATAGTTAGATATAAATTTATTGTTATATCTTTAATATTTCGATTATTTTATTGTTTACAGGTTTACATGCCACTGTTAATTGATGATAGAGTCCAAGATGACAATACATTTAGCCTAGAGCAGTATTTTTCAACCTTTTCATGACACGGCCCCTTTAGTATGAAGAAATATTGCGCGACCTTATACCTGTTGCTTTTTTTCATGTTTTTTTTATTTGTGATAAATATTCAATACAATATATTGATTTATTTTCATAGTTAGGATTTGGATAAATATATTATATAATATTAATTTGATAGAAATGTTTAAACTGGAAGAGATCTCAGAATACATATGATTATATCCTTAAGTTAACATTGTTCTTAAAATACATTTTAAATTTTTTTTTAATTGCAGTAGCTTTCCCAACCTTTTGCAACTCCGCTATAATAGTTTCGCTACCCTTCTAGAGAGGCTTCGCGACCCCCCGGGGGTCACGAGCCACACGTTGAAAAACACTGGCCTAGAACATTGACTATTGACATCAGAATATGTTCCTTCACTAAAATTTCAAGCTCATTAACTTGAATTTACATTGAGCATCATTATACTGTCTGCAACAGTATCTTTTTTCCATATACGGATAGTTGACTGAAACACTTGTGTCACTAACGCTGTTTCCACTCATTCACAACACCAGTCAATGGACCTCGAGACCAACATATAATAAACGGTATCACGGATCATTCGTTATTGGTATACGAAATATATTTAAACTTTTACTAGATCCTAGAATCAGTGACTACTGTATCTTAAACCCATTAGTACGTACATATGATTACGTGTGCATCAATTAGTCATCTGATGACGTATACGAAACATTGGTGTAGTCATGGATAAGTATGTAGTATTCTTGTAAAAATTCTATAAAAATACAACATATTCCGATTAGAGATAAATAAAGATACCGAATGATGTACTGATATCTCATATATATTACGGTTTTCCTCATATTACGTCGCTAGCATAATCGTGCATCAATTATTATTTATTGACGTAAATTGACGCTTGAATTGTTGATTACGGTGCCTGATTGTGTCTGCTTACCCGGTCAATGGAAATGAAATCGTGGAGGTTAAATTAATACGATGTTTTATATATGTTATGTTTTTTTATAATTCGATAGGAAAATATTTTTTTTTACAATCGTAATACTACAAATTCTATCTCCACATAAATGACAACTCTGTCATTTTAATAAAATATTTAAAGCTGCGTGCTTAATGCTTATTTAAAGATGTCAATTTCTGGTATAAAATTTCAAATTTACTTGAAAATATTTGAATATAGAGCAACTCGTTTAACCTCAAAGCAACATAATTACCGAGTAAAAATGTTATATTTTTAAATAAAAATATTAATACATATATCAAATTATCTTAAAAACAAAATAGTAGTAGTATATTGAGACTGATTACTTTACGCAAAAGCTCAATAAAACCACACAAATACTGTTCGGAATAGCTAACGTACGACATATCCCTTATAAATGCAAGTCTTAAAAGGCGTCTTTTTAGATAAAATATTGTTATGAGAATTTCAATTTTAACATAAAATCTAATCTATTGTACAATATGCAAATTCAGCTTTTTTTTTAAGTTATAGTGTCAAGTTTAATCATCTCATCTAAATTATATAAATATCATGTAGAAGTAAACATATACTTTATATATACGCTTTCATAAGGTTATTATTAGTGAAGTTTTTTAATAAAAAAAAATGAACATGGCATTCGGATCCATGTCTTCAATACAGTATTTAATTATCTATAACAAGACACCTCACATGCTAGCTGTCACGTATTAAACAAACTGCCTCTATCCATATATCGAGCGACAAAGGAAATATTCGAAAAAGAAAAGTTTTAACGACGGCTAGTGATCTAATAGGTACCAAGTTTTTATACGGCGACACTTAAATCATTTCATAGCCCTAGATAGACCGAGACAGAACGACAATACTAATTACAAGAGGTAAGTGTCCTCTGATTAATGACCGGCATTTCGTTCTATTAATATTTGTTATTTTTCCGTTACAAATATTGTATCACCTACGAGTAATACATACGTCTTACAGTAATACGTTTGTTGAGAATTAATTTATAATAAAATCGAAATAAAACATAAAATATACACAAACGAAATAAAACGTATGTGTAAAAATTAGAAATAATTATTTTGAACTTATTTTTTGTTATTTAATTGAAATAAGAAAAAAACTGTAATTAAAATTTTCCAATTATAAAATTGAATGTAATATGATAATCATTATGTTTACAATTATTTTTAATAATAATTCATATATGTTTATTACCGTTATATACCTATATTATATATTGCTCCTGTAATTACTGAGATATTCGTTATAGGTTCAGTATGTTTTTTTTTCAAATGTAAACAATATAATTACAAATTATTTCGAATAAAATTAATCCCAATTCCCCGGCCTTAAGTATAGAAATATTCAGTCAGATATGCGACTACTGGTAAGTGTACGTTACTTTAATTACACTTTGAACCGAGTTATTTAGCTCTGATCTTAGTGTTTAAACATTATAAAAAAACACCGGGTCGAGTTTTTGCGCGTAATGAAATAGTAAGCACGGGAAAAGACAGATGGACAGAGAGATTGTGACGTGCAAATTATGTCGTAATTATTTACACGGGCCGGATATATAGTTTATAAATAATCACCGAGCTTTTGTTATGATAAGAGACTTATTGAGCTCTACACTTCGTTCTTATATCACGGCAATATTTCAAATGACATCCGCTCGTGTATGTATATGAGTTTGTTTTTTTACGTTCCTCTATTTGGACAAGTTTTAATAAACCATTTCCTGAAATTTATTATATTTGAATACATGGTTGTTTACAAATATACATATAATGTCAGACTATAAATTGTTAAAATTCGAACTATTTTACACAACTGACGTTAAACAATATTTCATTAAATCAGAGCAAATAATTATTGTTTAATATTAATATCGATACATGCAGATCAAGTATATTTTTTTTTGTAGAATACTGTACATTTTCTTAACAATTTAATCATTCCAGTCTGTACGAGAAATTAAAAAAATAACTATATTACAGTAAAATTTTCTAAATTTTTATGTTATAATTAATTAATGCTGAAAATGTGAAGACAAAAAAAATTATAAAATACTTTCGGTTAACAAACTCATATATTACAAGGTAAAATATTACGTTACTTATGTAAATTACCCTTTTGCACCGGTTTAAATGTAATAATATGTACGGTGGTCATTAGTATTAATTAGTGTAATAACAAATGTATGAAATAAAATATCTTACTACTTTTCGCTGCACTCGATCTGTACGGGCGAGATTTATCCATAACATCACTATCACAGTCACTGTATTGACTAATTAATCTAGTTCTTGTACATTGTTCACACCCGGACGGTATGTGCTTTGATTCCGGACATTCGGACGCCGGACACACCTCACGCTGGCAACAGAATACGCCGGACACTTCCATCTTGAACCTAACTATAACAGTACCGATATGCCTGTAGCACACGCGCAACATGTTAGTGTTATTATGTTCGATAACAGTTGCGATCGCATTCAACATCCCCCAAAATGTTCACGATGTGGCACGCGTGGTGTCGTGTCAGAGACTAAATGAATTTGTGTGACCGCGCGTCAGATAAAGGCTAGTGTACACTGAGCCACGTGTTTACAGTCAGTGGGGGAAAGGAAAGGACGAATCACCGATGGGGTTCTCCCGTGTAGGCAAGCCGCGACCAAAAGGTGGGCGGCGACCGCGGAGGGCGGACACGATGCCACCCAGTTGCACTCGGCCTTATATGCTACGGATCCAGTAATCCATATCCCGGTAGATAAGGGTTACGTTTTACATTCTGATTTTTGCATTCATGCGGTTTAAAAAGTTGTTTAAATACGCTGACAACTCGTTAAAGTTGAGCAGGCTTTCTACGGGTTTTTACGCTGTGACGCAAACTAAAACTTATAAGAATTCTACAAATGAATCACTGTAATCAGGTTACAGGCTTAAAAGAGATGTCATTTGTAAGTTTTGGAAAATTACTAGGCAGTGTTATTCCAAAGGAAAAGTACAAACGTCTATGCAAATTGCAATAAAATAATACAGCTACTATGTCACGAAAGTTTATTCATACACATTCAATTAATTCAGTACTGAAAACAAGATTCCTTCCAGTCATACTCCGATCAGCTACTGGAAAATATGACTCACTTTTAATTCTTATATAGATCTGAACATAGGCGTCCAATAAGTCGCACTAGAGTGGACCTTTATTCTTTAATATTTATTAGTCATTATGTAAGGATTGTTTCATTCATAGCATTTTTTTCTTGTGCAGATATCTGCAGCTAAAACACAATACGTGTCAACTTCGAATAAATCCACATAATTTATAAACTATGTCATGTATATTATGTAATAAAAATACGGGTTGATTAAAATTGACTTCATGTATGGGGATACCTAGGTCCGTTCGCCACAGTACCTACTTCCTGATTTCACTGAATGACCAATTCATCAAATACGGTTAGAAAAGGACAACGCATCGCAAGGATTTTTAACATAATGCGATTAAAGGTTATTTTATTTATTTATCTAAAAGCTTTCAATTACATCAGTCACATGAAACTTGTAACTTATTTTATAAATTCATAAATAATCCATACCAATTAGTGTGCATACGTTAAAAAAAAAGGACTGAAGGTTTTCTATCTGGGATAATCACCAAACTGGATAAACCGATTTTGATGATGATTTTATGGGTCGATGGAAGGGTTTTTTGAGTACTATTTAGACTAAAAATGATCTATAGAGGAATGTAGGAAGTAGTGATAAAATTTAAAAAAATGTAATTTCAATCCGTAAAGGATCGATATGGATTAACTAAATACAAATAATATAAATAAAACACTATTGATCACGATAAAGTATGGAAATATCGGAAATTTACAAAACTATTTTAATGAGAAGGAAGCCGTTGACACTAACTAGTTTTAAATATGTAATAAAATTTGGCTTTAACTATAATTAGCTGTGCTTTTTCGTTTTTTTTTTTTTATTAGCAATAAAATTTATTTTATTTAATCTAGAGTCAGCCCGGAGATGTTAAAAGATCCACGTGTCTGCAAGTAATATGGAATATATTTCTTTAGTAAAATTCTCTATACCTGTAATGTTTTTCTATGACGCTACAAACAGTGTGTGGGTTTGCTTTCGTTGCGCTACGACTGTGGGCGAGCAGGCAGCCAATTAATATTTTCATTAATTAACAAGTTAATTATCAACAACAACATCCTCTGAGCCATATAATATTAATTTCATTTTAATTAGTGAAGTTTGGTATAATTTCACTACTACATTTCAGCAATTGTATTAAAACTTCACCGTCGGTGAATAAATTTGAATGCGAGAAACCTTAACGTATACAAAAACTCCATGACTTTAAAAAAGAAAAATAACTTGCAATTAAAACCAAAAATATTCTTATCTCAAATTAATTCTAACAATAAAAGTTATCACCGAAAGAATTTATTCTAACTCCGAGAGAATTATGCATTTATTCTTTGTTATTATATTAAAATTGAACAATACATATGTGTCTATTCCTAGTCGATGTAGTGTTGTGAAGAATTTATTTTTAATTAGATTAACCTTCATTCTTAGGCACGCTATCGGTCAAGTTTAAACACTAACAGCTACTTGTATGCTTATAATTAATTTTATTTATGTGTAACATATCTATATATACCAATATAAGAGAACAAGTGAACATTAAAGAACAAGTGTATCAAATAGTTGATATAGTAAATAATATTAAATAAACGAAATTAACAAAAAAAAGAGTATAGAACAATTTTAATCGAATTCTTTATTGAGAACTAGCTGTGATAATAGAAGTGAAGGCCATTTGTAGATGCAAAAATTATTTAAGTTCTCATTGACCGAATTACGATTGTTATCGTGTTAGCGATTTAGGTATCTAGTATATCATAAAGAACATACTTTATTGTTTATACGTTGTAGTATTTGACCAGAATCTCATCTAATGTCAAACAACGATATGGACCAAGAAGCTAACACACTCAATCTAGAGAAAACGATTCGATAATTTATAAAAATTGAATCAATCGACTCTACGCTGTACCCGAAGACGTTATGATTGAACTTTTGGACTTTTGGAATGTAGGAGTGAAACTAATTCATCCTTACAATGCAGGGAAAACCCTGTCGGTTATGCGTAACACGATAAGCTGATTAAGTGATAATGATATTAAATATAAACAGTGTAATAGACAGGACATCCTCTTTTGATTCATTCAGAATATATACTAACAGCAGTACTTCATGTAAGTTAGTAGGTGAGCATCGTCACCGGCGCCAGAGAAATATTTACTCTGCACGATGACTAATTAATAAATAATCCAATAGCTATTCGATCTCGAGGTTTCTCATACGAAGAACGAAATATTTAGATTGGCATCTGCTAAAATTTCTCCACATCTTTTATCTTGACTCATATAGTATGCACGCAGTCTCTTTAGTCACTGAAGTATTCAGTTGACTCAGTAATATTGTAAACAGAATGTGTTCAAACTCATATATTCCTAACTAATACGAAAAAATACGTAACATCTATTCGTGCATTTCAGTTCTCTCAGTATCGTCATCACCTTCTTAGTTAGCTATATCCCACCTAAGTAGGGTCGGCACGACACGTTTCTCTTCCACTCTCCCCTGTCAGATGTCATCTCAGTATTCACACCTTTTATACATTTTTTTTACATACTCTTACATCAGCTAATTTTCTTACTCAAAACCTTTCTAATTACATGACTTCCATCTCTTCTCATGACACGCCTGTATCATGCTAACCTATTACTCCGTGACTTTTCTGTCACGGGTGCTATTTTCAAACTTTGATATATATACTCTTTAGTTTAATGCTCTATTCGAAATAACTTTCTTGAACTTATATACTTGGCGTATAATGGTAGGGATACAGTTGAACAAAATTTAATGTATCCTATAATTTCTTTAACAGATAATGTTTTGATGTTAGATTTATGAACATTAAATCCAATGCTTTGGATGCAATGATGCAATGGTGTTTACTTAAGTTTAGATTTTCTCTCAAGAGAGAAAAGACCTTAATTTTGAAACATTCTTCATTAGTGCTCCGCTTCTTTTAGTCTATGCGCGATGATATATAACTAACAATCTTCGTCGATATATAAGCTATATAATGCTGAAAGAATTATTCAAATCTGACCTGTAGTTCCTCAGATTACCCCCTACTAAGTCACAAACTCACAAACTTCACCTCTGTATAATATTAATAGAGGTAAGTACAGTTTCATTTAAATTTCAAAGTATGGCATTTTAGCGTAACGGTTCACTGTTAATCACGAAGGTTATAAAATATTAATCAACGGTAAAGCAAATAATAATTACACAAAGTATGACGACTTCTGCAAATTTCTTAATTACCCATATCATAATGTAAACGATGTATATCATAGTTATAGCTTACCTGCTTCTTAAACAATAGTACGTTATTATCTATTTGTGATAGTGATTGCGCGCCTTTGCGAGCGAAATTAAAAATCATTACGTATTGGGAGTCTTCCTAGGAAACATTAGGAGCTCGGTAATTACATAATTATGATTGACAGAGTGCGTAATGAGAAGAATTTCGTTAAAAAAGCATAGAACATCATTATTTTAACTTACTCTAATATCAATGGCTTACATTTATTAAAATTAAAATTTGTTTTAACAAATTCATGAACAATAATTATTCAGTTCAAACAGCAAAGAATGTCTCAAATACATTTTCTTAAATACGCCGCTATTCATTATTATCTTTTTAAATTTAGTACTATGTACTAGTACCCTTGAACATATCTTTATCCCAGAAAACATGAAACTCGCAATCGATCTTATTATATTCTTTAAAAAAAAGTCTTGTTATTACCATATAATAAGATAAAGTCAGTACTTAAGTACATGTTTAATAGAAACATAGAAACATACACCGGTGAACCGGAAACATAAAGGTAGTCCGGTGAAGCTGTTAAGACCTTAGTGGGTCAATAGCGTAGTCAGATAAAAAAAAAAACAGAAATATAGACATAGTAGAATTGTAAGTAATATTTACATTCCTCATTTATAGATGCAACGTATATAGAGTCTTCTCACTTTTCAGTACAATGTTTAAAAAAAAACGGAGTATCCTACCAATGGATTATACACGAACAGGAGTCCTTAACATAATGTAGTGAATATTAAGAAAGAAGTAATATGGCGAATAGTTCATTCCGATAGATCACAAATATGGTTGTTATCTTAATTAATCCTAAACTATGTATATATAATGGTACTACTTTATCATTAATGTACTAAGCCTATATTTAGTCATAATAACTAACAACAATGCCACTAGAACTAATATGACAAGTTTGTATGAGTTATCATTTCGGATTAGTTATATGATGATGGAATTATGAAAAAAAAATTTCTTGATTATTTAAATCTTCACGAGTTTCATCGAATATGGATAAAATAGACTAAGAGATCTAAATAGACAGACATTAGGAAGTGAAATGAATCATCAATTTAAAACAAAACTAAGTTTTTTTTGTCTCTCGGTCTGACTACGCTATTGACCTAGCAAGGTCTTAACAGCTTCATCGGACTTCTAAAATGGGGCTCCACGCCGAGGGAGCGGACCTAGGCTTGATCCGCTGTCGAGGGGGTCTAATATGGTGTGCGGGAGCGAAATTTACCACCAGACCACGACAGCGTGATCTGTGGTTACGCTGGCGTGGGCGTGAACACTCTCTGTTTGGAGAGACAGGCTGGTACAGATCGTTCCCTGCCGTTATTTTATGAGGAGGATCGGTAAAAGGAACATTCGAAAATATATTCACTCAATACTCAGTGAAAATTGTTAAAGCACTATTAACGATAATTGAATAAAATGTGTCATTTGATAATCGTTTATAATATTTACGCAAACATATTACGAATAACAATTACGAAGTAGTAAGTATAACACACGTATCAATTTACTTGATAAGAGTTACAAGGAAAAAATTGTTAAGCATCCGCAGACAGCACGACGTCGGATCCGTCGGTATGTTATGAGTAATTTTATATTAAAGTAGTGTACACATTGTCGTTATCAACAGGAAACTCTCAGCTGATGCAGCACAGGTGTCTACCAGCATAGCGCAATGACCATTCATAGAACTAAATGACTGACTTAACACACCTTCCGGTAACAAACGTAGGTGATATTTAATTTGGTTAGTTTTTGTATTAAGCATACATTATTATGATAATATGGTTTTTAATTGAACCCAAACCCACTGTTATTCCGTCTAGATTTTAGAGTTTTTGTACAACTTTACCTATGTCGTATCATGTGGTCCGAGATGGTAATATGCCAAGCCTAAAAGACTAGATCTCGAATGCAGCTACCAGAATAGACCTATAGTCTGCTTGGCGAAGATATTCAACTTGAAAAATATAGCTAGCCAGGGCGATAAGGAAACCGCATTACCCCCATGCTATGGAGTCATTACCAAGTTTTGCCTAAATTCATTCAAAATTAAATCTCACCTAATATATGTTCTTATATAAAAAAATGGCCGGTAAATTGTACAAGTGATTTAATTTCGACAACAGCGTTTACTCGATTCAATTTTAACTAACAACTATTCACATGAAACCAAAATAGATCAAATTATTTAAGAGGGGAATAATTCAATCGTTACATTTCAAAATCAGCTTTATCAAAATTTAGCCGTTTCTAATATTTTACGGTATTTTTCAAGATCTTCAAATTTTGTACATGTATAAAGTATGAAGATTACAAAAAAAGAAAAAATAACTTTATGAACATCAAAAATTTAACTTCGTTCTCGGTGTATAAAAATTGGAAATCTTGAAAAAAATTATCATGTTATATGAACAATGATAATTGAATTTAATTTATTTTGAAATATAAGCACACAATTACAAACACAGATACAAACTTTTTCTGATAATATATTATGGTGTTTTGGTAAATAAAGCGGCCTAAAATTGTCTTGCAACATTTACATAACATCTCATAGTATTCAGTCTAACTTGATAACACAAATAAAAACAGAATATTATATTATGACGTTAGGCAATTTTTTACATGCTTCATATTAGTTTTACCCGTATGTTTGTTTGCTTGTAAGCTTTGGGCGCGATTTTGGCCCACTTTAAACGGTCAGATTTCATTCAAACTTTGCAGATTTATCGAGGACCAATGACGATACACAACTTTGATAAGATTGTTCCATTATTAAAAAAAGTTAAAGAAAAATAAAAAACATGCTTTTATAAATAAACCAAACTACAAATTAGAAAATAGATAATGATTTAAAAAATCTAAAAAAAACGCTTTAATAGAAAACCAAACTAAAAATATAGAAAATAAATTTGAATTAAGAATAGTGTATAAAATTAAAAAATATATAAAAAAAAAAAACGAAAAAAGCGTGGGGTGCATGTTGTCATTAGTTATAAATATTTTATCGACAGATACGTGGACAGGGATTTTTCATTTCAATAATATCTTAAAAATCACCCTATGCTTTTTTTTAAAATAAAAAACATTATTTTTATTTACGCTATTATTTATTTATATTTATAACAAATTTTATACACTATTCTTAATTCAATTTTTTTTAATTTATTTTCTATTTTTATAGTTTAGTTTTCTATATAAGCGTGCTTTTTGTTATTTTTAAACGATTACTTTTTATAAAACGCTAATTTAGTTACAACTGTTAACTTGAAAATCTAACACGAAATATCTGTGGGCATATTCCGACAACTGCATTTAGTGTGTTATATAAAACTCATTGTCTTTTAACATTTTTTTCAGAACTGACTACGTTATTGACCTAGCAAGGTCTTAACAACTTCACCGGACTACTAGTCTACTAACATCCATTAAGATATTTTTATTCTATTGGAGGGAAACGGACGCGAAGTTGCCACGTTGCCAGCCTTCGTGAATAGAGTGAACTCATAATAGGAGTAGCAGATTGTGCAGCGTTTACACATGGTGGTAAGGCTTTTTCCAAGTCGCCCTGGCTGGCTACCACCCTCAAGTTTAAAACCTATTGATGTGTTCCGGTACTTGCACGTTTTTATCTTTTTTTTGGCAACCGATCTCTTAGATCTAAATGCTAAATCTATACTAACATTATATATACGAACCACCCGATTAGGCCTCCCACGGCAGCGGCTCAAGCCTAGGTTCGATCCCTAGGTAGGGAGCCCTTGAGTGCGTTGCTTACGCGATACGGTGACACACAAATATACATAACCGCTACAACACTACACAATCACCCCCACACACGTGCACGCCTACACGCTTACACATGAAAGTGGAAGGGTTTACTTTTTTCCCTTATCGAACTGAAAAACTCTCAATTTTCCAATAATAAATATATGGAGGAGTTGTTGAGGCGTGTATGCTTGGTACACATATACGTTTCAACAACTCATACATATATGAATAGTTAGCTAGGTTAGCTAAGATAGATCGCGATTTTGCATGCAATAGGCAACAGCCAGGCCGAGGTGTGCCGTCCACCCTTGAGCTGGTTGCCAGAATGTAATCGGCTGAGTGCCTTAAGCGCTCGCCTTAGTAGTCCGGTGATGCTGTTAAGACCTTACTGGGTCAATAGCGTAGACATTTCGAAAAAAAAAAAACTAACATTATAAAGAGGTAAAGTTTGTGACTTTGTGACGTTGCGACGTTGTAGGGGATAATCTCAGGAACTAATTGCCCGATTTGAATAATTCTTCCAATATTATATAATTCATTTATCTATATATAATTCATTTATCGAGGAAGGTTATAGGCTATATATCATCACGCTAAGACCAATAGGAGCGGAGCATCAATGAAGAATGTTTAAAAATGGGGGGTTTTTCCTCTTGAGGAGCTTTCGCTGCGTGTTAGCGTTAGCCCAAAGTACCTATTCCACGCGAACGAAGTCGCAGGCAGAGGCTAGTCAAAAATAAATATAAACACGTTACTATCCTGAAACGTACATCAATTTTTACCATAATTGGAGCATCTAATTTCGTAGTAGAATTACGTCATATTATTGTCGCATACGAGATGACAGAATCATGATAATCAGTACAAAGTGTGTGTGAGTGTGTCTGTGTCACTCATTAAACCGGCGTGACCGAAAATCCCGAACGATTCATTACCGTTTCGAGATGACAAGTGTCAGAAATGGCACCACACCTCTTCGCAAACATACTAAGCAATCAATTCGTCATATGCACGCGTCATTGATTTTACCGATATGTATTCTTTATTTACACATAAATAAAGGTATATTTTCCGCAATACATAAAAAAAAAGATTTTTTATACAGTACTAAATTTTACTCGTGTTAATGCAGATGACATTGAACCCACGGGAATAGTAAATTTTAATTACATTTTTGTGTAAAACTAAGGTACTCTTTATGAAAGGCATGTCCTTTCTAAAATCTCGTTATGATGGGTTGAATAGCTAAGGTGTGATAGCGTAATAAACAAACTGACTTTCGCATTTATAATATTCACTGGCTTCTTTCTGCTCGCGACTTCGTCTGCGTGGAATCGCTACTTTAGGCTGATTCTACCACTCAGCCTAACCTCTCAAAAGGGAAAAACACCCCGATTTTGACAAATTGCTCATTGGTGCTCCGCTCCCATTGGTCTCAGCGTGATGATATATAACCTTCCTCGATACATGATGACGTGTATAACAATGTAAGGATTTTACAAATCGGACTAGTAGTAGGTACCAGAGATTAGTGCCTTCAACCAAACAAACCAAGCATTCACTTCTAAATGTTCAACTGATCGCCATGATAATTGGGATGTGTAGTAAATTTACTCAATTCATTATAGCTTAGTTTAACTAAGCCATTTATGAAAAAATATCTTAAGAGAGAAATAATAATAAAGGTGTTGAAATAATAAAAAAAAAATCAAATGTTTATATGTCAATGAAGCTTAACTTCTGGAATCATTCTTATAAAATATGACATAGCAATCGATTATGGCGTGGATTAGCACACAGGATACCTTTTTAAATTGCACATGTCAGGCAGTAGGCCAAGCCGGGGTGTGCCGTGCACCCCTGAGCTAGTTGTCCAAATAAAATCGGCTGAGTGCCGCAAGCGCACACCTTAGTAGTCCGGTGAAGCTGTTAAGACCTTGCTGGATCATTAGCGTAGTCAGTTCGAAAAAAGGTACCTTTTTATCACCAAGATTAAGTTTAACTGAGCACTCTACTATTATTAATTATAATATAATTGTGGGCTTATTAAATCTAAATAACTTAAACCAAATACATGTTAAAATATATACTTCCTTTTTTTAAATAAACAACAATCGGCTTACTAAAACAGGTAACGAATAACAAAAACTTTCGTAAAAATCCATACATTTTGTTTACTTAGTTAGTTTAATATGAAATTTCAATTAGTAATACGACATAATGGCTGAGGAATAATGTACGAAGAGTTTAATTTTGTAATAACTAAACGTATTTGAGGAATTACTATATCAGCGAAGACACGGTGTCATTTATAAATAATAACGAGGGAGACAGATTATAATTACTCGACAGGTTTCGAGCATATTTTTTTTCGTTTTACTCTTAGACACTTGGTCCTCATTTGAAAAACATAACCACGATAGATTAATTTAATATCAAGCAATTAAAGTTTTAAGAAATTTTGCATTCATTTTATCTCCCTCTCACAGAAAAAGAACCTCAAGTAACAGTGCTTGCATTGTTGTGTTTCGTTCGGTCAGTGAGAGTGCCGGAGGTCCACCTCCCATCCTCACACTTCACTCTCTTTCCCTTCCTCCTCCAATCTTCCCTACTAAGAAAGGCTGGCAACGCACTTACGACTACTCTGGTGTTGCTGGTGTGTATGGACCACATGGCGATCACTTAACATCAGGTGTCCCACCTGTTCGTTTGCCTCTTATGATACAAAAAAAAGCATTAACGATAGGCGATGTGTATTTTGCCGTGGAGAAATGGGGCAACCGATGTGGAGAGCATACATTCTGCATGTATACTAGACTGATTAAAAAAAATTACTATTTTTTATTTTCTTAAATATAGGTATCGAATGTTGGAAATGATGAAAAAAAATTCTGTGAAAGCCACAGTCCTTAATATTAATATTAAGACGTGCCGCATGGTAAAATTTAATTTCCCGTATGATAAACATGGGAAAGCTTGTTATTTTGAGTTTAGAATTTTAGAACTCTTTAATCGTTCATCAAAAAGGCTAGACCAAATAATTTTCTTATATAAAATTGAATGCTCTACAAAAAAGGTTTTATTTTTTTCCAAACCTATGTTATTTAACTTTAAAATAAAATCTATAATATTTTCTTCCAATTCTTTGAAGAAACTATCAAGTTTTTTGAATTAGTCTAACGTATACATACAAATATTTTATATTCTTAAGATAATATACAACGAAAATTCGCCAGCATGAGCTAGTGTACATTACAAGTCTAAAGCTGGCGTAGGTTTTTTTTTTCTTGAATGAATTACGCATTGGTTTATCTTTTAGTGCGTCATTGTCGACGCTACGCTTAGATCCTCGTGTAATGTTGATATAAGCTTATAAGGACCTATTTCTAAACCACAGTTATTTCAGGAACTGCTACGTTGCGTCCTATTTTTATTTGCATATTAAGAATAGTTGCAGTTAGTAGGAAAATGATTTTACGACACTTGTTAATTGACGCACACCATTCAGAATTACATACGGACAGAAAATAGGTTTTTTTTTTCGAACTGACTACGCTATTGACCTAGCAAGTTCTTAACAGCTTCACCGGACCACTAAGGCAAGCGCTTAAAGCACTCAGCCGATTTTATTTTGGCAACCAGCTCAAGGGTGCACGGCACACCTCGGCTTGGCTGTTGCCTGTTGCATGCAAAATCGCGACCTATCTTAGGTAACCTAGCTAACTATTCATATATGTATGAGTTGTTGAAACGTATATGTGTACCAAGCATACACGCCTCAACAACTCTTCCATATATTTATTATCGGAAAATTGAGAATTTTTCAGTTCGATAAGGGAAAAAAAAAGTAAACCCTTCCACTTTCATGTGTAACCGTGTAGGCGTACATGTGTGTGGGGGGGTGATCGTGTAGTGTTGTAGCGGTGATGTATATTTGTGTGTCATCGTATCGCGCAAGCAACGCACTCAAGGGCTCCCTACCGAGGGATGGAACCTAGGCTTGAGCCGCTGCCGTGGGAAGCCTAATCGGGTGGAAACCAACAGTTTTTGGGTACCGCCAGCTGTACTTGAGTCTCTCCTCTAGGCTGACCATGTTTACCATCTTAGACCACATTATCATTTAAAGGCCGATGAGACTGCAATCAAACGCTAAAACCGATAAAAGATAAAAACTATACGTAAAAGAAACAAAACACTTACAAATTTAACGTAGATCCTTGAAAAGGACGATTTTTCTTTATCAAATCACGGAACGATTATCACGTAAATATAAAATTAAATATTGTAAAACGAACACTATACGTTCTTTTGAAGTTTAAACAACAACTGGATAAAACGTATTCAGGTTCTTTTTTTATAATATCGTGAACAGAATATGACCAAAGTGACACTTACGTCATGTAAGATCTAGTTTACACAGTGACAAATCTTCAGTTCCGGACGTTAACCTGTGTCTAAATGTAACTAGGTCTATGGAACTCGAATTTATCTACTATCTTCTCCTATACAAATAGAATTACAGAGGTCTGCCGCTGTGCGCTGATCACGGAAGAAGTATTCAATAGACCTTTATTATTTTATTTTAGTTTACTTCTTAGGTACCTAATATCTGTCTATTCTTATCTAAACGGTAAGACGACATATTTATTTAATACTAGCCTCTGCCCGTGACTTCCTTCGCATGGAATAATTACTTTGGACTAACGCTAACACGCGGCGGAAGCTCTCAAGAGGAAAAAACCCCGATATTGAAATATTCTTCATTGGTGCTTCGCTCCTAATGGTCTTAGCGTAATGATATATAGCCTATAACCTTCCTCAATAAATGAGCTATATAACGCTGAAAGAATGTTTAAAAGCAGATCAGTAGTTCTTGAGATTACCCCCGACAACGTCACTAACTTACAACGTTACAAACTCACAAATTTTACCTCTTTATAATATTAGAATAGAGTATAGAAAAAGGTATTGTAGTGAAAAGAACTATATTTTTTTTAAACATGACGCATTTAGCGATGTGTATTTTTGCTATCTAAAAAATCTCTAAGAAGAAACACTCCGCTAATTTTATAGTGATTGTTCAAACAGTGCTAGAGCTTATCCGATCCCAAATATATAACCATCAATTAATAATAACCTACGTGTCGCTAGTCTGACACAAGCCGCGTAAGCGCAATACGGCCGGTCACGCTCTTACACGCTCTACACGCTAGCATGTCATGAAGGAAAATAAAAATTTACCTCCCGAATACCTCTCAACGCGCTTAAGAAGTTTTCACTTCAATATTAGGGTTTAATAAGGTTAATATTTGCATTCTAAATACATTAATATAAGTTTTTCTTTTGAATTAATAGATTAGTCCACTGAAAAAAAAATTTAATCAGACATCTCATTTTTAAATATCATTTAGATAAAATAAAGGAGCACACGCTGTATATTAAATACGTAATTAAAATTTACCTGTAATTTATTTTTATGAATATTATATTTTACATAATATATTGATTGACACAGTTATTAAATAACAACTCAAATGAGTTGTTCAAATAAAAAAAAATTAAAAGTTCAATTCTTCAACACTATATATTCATTCATTATTATTATCAAGAAAAATATTTAAAATAAATATTTATAATTTTTTGTTGTAAAATTAAATATATTTTCTCGTGTTTATTGTATCCATAAATAATAAATTCTATAACAACTGAATCTAAACTTGTTACGTTTGCTTTGAATTAAGTCCGGTATAGAGAAGCTTGGTACTACAATCTTATCTATACATATAATAAAAATGAAGTGTCTGTATGTAATAGCAAAAAAATCACTGATTGGGTACGAAAGTATACACGATTCGGATAACAAAAATGCAATTTTTAAAATTTTTGTCGGTCTGTCTGTCTGTTTGTTCCGGGTAATCTCCGAAACGGCTGGACTGATTTTGACGGGAATTTCACTGGCATATAGCTGAAATTACAGCGGGTGACATAGGCTACTCTAAATTAGACTAAGTGTTAACCGCGGCTTCGTCTGCAATCATATCTCCAAAACTAGTAGTAGTGTGAGTGTTGAGGTAGTTATATGGTGGGTTAAAATTCCAAATATGCTGCTGATGCTAAACCTCATTAGGCACGCTGTTAGTATTAGAATACATATATCAAAATCAAAATCAAAATCAAAAATACTTTATTCAGTTTAGGCCCTAATAAGGCACTTATGAACGTCAAAAACTATCACCGGCTCGGAAACAACCCAGTCATCGAGAAGAACTGGCAAGAAACTCGATCTGGTTTATCTTTTTAATATATATAATATTTAGACTATATTACATACATGACAGAAACTTTTAATGGAAAAAAAATTTAATGAATGCACAGAGATTAGTCAATTCCAGACATCTCTATCGTTCACAATTTGTTCACAAATATAATGTATACATTACATGTTACTGTAAGTGGCGTGCGTGTCGTACTTACAATTGTTTTTAACGAGCGTTTCTATAATTATACTAAGTGTGAGACTTCTTTATTACAAATTATAAAAAAAAAACGCGTGCGGAGCTGCGTGTAAAGATAGTTTAAGCATTTTAACATAAAGTTTATATGGAAAATGGTATTTTAAGCTTGGATTTTTTTTTTTTCGAAATAGAGACGCTGTTGACCTGGAAAGGTCTTTACAGCTTCACCGAACTATTAAGGCGAGCGCTGAAGGCACTCAGCCGATTTAGGATGTTAGGGTGGCTAACTCAAGGGCGCAGGGCACACCTCGGCTTGGCTGTCACCTGTTTTGTACAAAAATCGCGACCTACCTGAGCTAACCTAAGCTAAGCTATAGGTATACGTATATGAGTTATTGAAACATGCATGTGTACCAAGCATGCGTGCCTCAACAACTCCTATATGTATTTTGTGTCCGATAAATTCCTCTAAACTATATAGGATAAGGAATAAATAATAAGGGTAGAACTCCTTGTCGTTTATTTCTCTGAAAAAGAAAAATAGCGTGTAAGCGTGTAGGCGTGCACATGTGTATAGGTGATGTGTGTGATGATGTAGCAGTGATGTAAGGTTTTGTGTCACTGTATCGCGTAAGCAGTGTGCTCAAGGGCTCCACGCCAAGGGACAGCTTGGAATTATTATCAACTATTAATTTATTATTGAAGCCGTTATAAGTAGGAATCTTTATTTTCGTGCAGCCATTGTATCTCCTATTCGTGTCATAAAAATTTCGCAAGCTACATTTTATAGCCTTGTAAAATAGTCAACTTCTGTACAAGGGCGATCTTTGTCTCGTCGAGTCGCTGATTAGCTTTGTTTACCGTTCGACCCGCGTTCAAAACGCCAAACTTTCACTAGGTTATATATAACGCAATAAATTTGTGTATTGTCCTATTCAAAGGGACCCATTTGTTTTTGTGCTAACGGTAGTAGATTACAGAGCGTTCGGATGCCTTGGTAAAAACAGATACATTTAAAAGTTCGCTATTATTCTTCGTGTCTTGCTGTCGGCTCGTGTAAAACAAACGCTTACAATAGCGCGCGTTTCGTACGCAACACAATTATATCTGTGACAAGAGGGTGCAATGTAATTTTTAAAACGGCGTGAATAAAGGTATCATTGGGTGTTTGATAAATTGTTCTACAACAATACGCCCCCTTTCCTGTTGGTAAAAAAAAATCCAAAGTCGCTCGGACCACAGACACGTTACGACACGCGGACAGCCGAGTCATGGTTAAGGCTGTGTGGCAATTTCAAGGTGAATTGGCCTTGTATTGAGATGTTTTCGGTTGTCAAACAAGATTACACGGGTGATTAGTAGGCCGAGAGAAAGCTCACATGATGAAAGAATCGTATAAATTGTATAATATTGTACCCACTGTTTGTTAGGGAAATTAAATAATATAGATCACTTTCTAGACTAGAACTAGTTTGACCAGCGATGGAGTACCAGGACTTTAACTTGTCATGTCGGGTAGAAGAACGGGATAGCGGGCTAAATTTGATTTCGAATAGCGCTATCTTTGTCGATCGCTTCAATAGAGATAACACTTTAAAAAACGGAAGCAAGTCGATTATACTTGTCTCTCTTTTCCCCTCGATGTGCCAAATCAAATGCCGGGTAGGTACTGTATCTCACAGTAGTTGCTATTATTTTACTTTAAATCCATACTAATATTATAAATATGGAAGATTTGTTTGGTTAAACGCGCTAATTTAAGGTAGTACTGATCCGATTTGAATAAATATTTCAGTTTTAGATAGCATATTTATCAAGGAATTCTATAGGCAATATGTCATCACGCTAAGACCAATAGGAACGGAGCACCAATGAAGAATGTTTCCAAATCGGGTTTTATTTTTCGTTTTGAGAGCTTCCGCTGTGTTAGCGTTAGCTCAAAGTAATTATTCTATGCCGACGAAGTCACAAAGGCACTAGTTGTGCATTTTTAATTATGTGCCGCTTACTTGCTAAGAAAAAAAAATATTAAATCCATTTTCGCATTACATAAATAGCATGAGCATATTCACGAAGAAATTAATTCGCTTACGAAACGTTAAGTCAATGCGGATCGAGGAATGAATTAATGTAGGACAAATCGAGATTTATGCAACGAAGCGACCTGTTACTACATTACTACGAGACGCTAGTAATGTGATTCGATGCGTAATCGAGCAATGGCCGGAGTGCTACGACCTAATCACATAATCTCATTTTTAATTCTCATTATGAGCAGATAAATACTTTAAAGCAGTTTCTCAAAAAATAAACCGATTTAAACACAATCGGTGTTATTACAAAAAAGTTAAATACGTATTCTATACTTGCTATTAAAAGGTTAGGTTTTAAATGCACCACGCTCGCCGAATGTTCGCCATCTTGCTCTTTTATCTCGCTTTGATTAGGTTAGGTTAGACTTACGAAAAAAGGATAACGCGAACTTGCCTCGGGAGATCGTAGTGAATTTTGTACGAAACTATTATAAAGCACGTATCTAATACGTATTTAACTTTATTGTAATAACACCGATTGAATCTAAGCGTACACGTGAAAATACATTATCTCTATTAATATAACTGTATAAATTACTTGTAAGTTACTCGTAAATTACTCACAAGTTACTGCTTATATCATCAACACAGCTTATCATCAGCCAGTGAGAGTCCTATCCAAATCGGTTGACCCGTCTGAAGATTGGCGATAATAAACAGACAATACATGGTAGAGCCACGCTAAAGCTATTACTGGTATCAGAAAAATAGGGTCGGCTCCTCCGAGATAGTACCACCCGACACACAGAAACACCGACATGAAGTAACAGTGCTTGCATTGTTGCGTTTCGTTCGGTCAGTGAGAACGCCGGAGGCCCACCTTCCGCCCTCTCCCATCTCTCTCTTCCCTTCCGCCTTCCGCTTTCCTAACCAACACAGGTTGGCAACGCACTTGCGACTCCTCTGGTGCTGCTGGTGTCTATGGAGGGTGGTGATCACCTAACATCAGATGACCCACCCGTTCGTGACATAGGAGGCAAACGAACATGCGGGTCACCTGTTGTTAAGCGATCATCGCCGTCCATAGACACTAGCAACCCCAGAGGAGTCGCAAGTGCGTTGCCAGCCGGTGTTTGGGGCAATGAAGATAAATGGAGAGGGGAAGGAAGAGGAGAGGGGAGGGGAGGAGAGATGGGTCTCCGGCGCTCTCACTGACCGAACGAAACGCAACAATGTAAGCACTGTTACTTCACGTTGGTTTTCTGTGAGAGGGTGGTACTACCCCGGACGAGCCGACCCATTTAGGCTGAAACCAATAATAGCTTCAGCGTGGCTCTACCACCATGAAAACCTCGTTTGCCTCTTATGATATATGAAAAAAAACCTTAGAATAAGCCCTACCTACCGCTATTCTATTTTCATCGCAATGTTTTCCTTCATCGAAAGCACCAAATCAGTCGTAAGGGCTTGAACCTATTTTAGTCGAAGCAGTGTTCTTACATCAAATTAAAGACTTATGTCTTCCATTCGATATTTTTTTCCACCCAGTAAAGAGAATGTTAGATAGAACACATGTCACCCCAGTATCTAACACCCAAATAACAAACAAACAATCAATCATTTACCGGTTTTTCAATGCATACAAAATAGAATGTTAAATACCTTGACGTTTTCTAAATGTTTCACAAAAAGGCTAACCAGTTACATCATATAACTTTCTTTAAATCACGCAAAAATCAATAACCATTGAATAAAAATCGCAATCGAATTGAGGCTACTAGAGTGAATCATCTCATTCTGACCGGAATAATCCTCTCAATGGATTTCATTATAACGTAACTGTTATGGTTAGTAAACTACGGATTATACGCATTGTGTCTCAATATAAACATATATCATAAACCTAATAACGACGCTTAAGAAATATTCCATTTCCACTGCTCGCAACAACTTATCATCCTAAGGACGATAAACATAATAACCAGTAATGTAAAGCTTCTCGTTCGATATTTATAAAAATAGTTTCATCTGTCACAATGAGTGACGTCAAAACGGAGGCAGAATATTACTTGTATTTGGAGGTCATATATTTATAGATTGGCTTAAGAAGTAAGAAGTTGTTAGTCATCAATGTCTTGCAGGATATGGTGTTTCCCTGCATTGCGAGTCAGTTTCAATTCATATGTAAGATGATTTAGCGAAACCTAATAAAAGCACGCACATAAATTACTATGAACCGTGTCTCACGACAAAGTTGGAATTTACAAAGTCTATTAGCAGTTTTGTTTTCCGTTGAGTGTATATTGCATTTCTGTTATAAAAATCTTGTGAGGTGTCATTAAAGTTAGGTGACTAATTAACAAATAGCTTCGCTTATCCCGCGATAGGCGTTATTTCATTAGGTGTAATAAAACATCTGTATTCTAGTGTATGACTTAGTCGACTTCTGTGACAAATTTTAATAGCCAAACATTCAAATAAACCATAAAAAGATACGTAGAAATTATTAATGTTCGCAAAATGTTTTGAGATATATCAAAATAATTATTCTACAGTACACAATAACAATTCTATCTTTTAATTATTATTAACAAATAATAGGTTATTTGCGAAGATATTTTGGCCAATCTAATATTAATCTTTATCAAATAAAATGCACTAGTAACTTGGGATTTAATTTATATCAAGTTTGGTCTTTATAAAATTACACTTCAATAAATATCTTCGAATATATCACAGATTTAATATTACACGCAACATAAAGATTTAAATGGCAAGATATAAAAAGCTTGTTTGACATTAATGAACAAAATGGATCGGGAATATTATAGGTCTTATTACAAAAACAAAAATGAACACTGGTTTAACACGGAATTTTACTAAGCAGTGCCTATAATTTTAAACCTAGTTGCACACATATTTAAAACGATTTATTACAAAAGTGTGTCTAAGCGGTCT
This sequence comes from Antheraea mylitta, assembly GCA_014332785.1. NCBI lineage: Eukaryota > Metazoa > Arthropoda > Insecta > Lepidoptera > Saturniidae > Antheraea > Antheraea mylitta. Next base: position 2,440,099 of record JACEII010000020.1, read on the forward strand.
CTAGCTTAAACATCTAGTTTAAGTTTTCTAAGCAAGCTACTTTGAATAGCATTCGTTCAATTCAATCTAATCATTCAAAAAAGTTCCACTACACACAGAATTATGGAATTGGTAAAATAAGGAATTTATAAAATTACTATTTTACGTCAAACTGTGTGAGATAGAATAACAGTATAATGTCAGATTAATAAATTGTCAAATATCAATAGTATTATAAAGTCGTAGTTATGATCGACTTGTAAAAGTGTAAAATTGTGTAATTTATTTATCTCTTTGAAAGTAACTATACCCAGGAAATTCATAATTTATTACGAAACGTATTTCGCCGGCAAAAATAAAATACAATAAACTACATACAACAATAAAATAAGAATTGTACTTATTAGAACCAGAAGCAGTTCGTTATTTAAATACAAATTTATCTTATATAGAATTATGTTATTAACATTTATAAAAACTAGACTATAGTTAAGGAAAGAATATAAAGGAATGTAAAATGAACTGGTAAAAATGTGAGTTTCTCTTAAACATCCAACAAGCGTTGGAAATATTTGCAAGGAATCCATTAAAGTAAAAATCTCACTCGGGGGTATCCGAGCTGGCATGTAAGGGGACAAAGATAAACGTACCGCTATTATAGAAGGTATAACAGCATAATTTCGTTTGATTTGACATGCCGAAACAATTTAATCATTATCTCTGGCGGAAAATTAGTAGCCGCGCGTGCGTGCCGAAGAGAACTTTAAAATTGACAACATAGAGTTAACTATCGTGGGACAGGCTATCGGAGTATAAGTCCTGTGGGATCGTTGTCGTAACGAGTAAGGAATTGGCGGTATTCGTCAATGACCGTGGTTGAGCGGCACTGTGAGCTGATATCGCTACGGACTGGGTGGGCACTGTAGCGGTTAGCCCCTCTATACTTTTTGTCCCGCCATATTTGAATTCGGAAATTTCGGTCAGCGCGAAAAATATTCCCTTTGTTCCACAACACGCAACCGAAATCACAGCGACACGCGAAACCTAAACATAATTTCACATCAATTTCAAATGGAATTCGAAAAATCATGTAATATATATGTACATAGATGATGTAATAATTAGTCCTTTAATTAGCAAGAGTATACGAGAAGGGTACACAATTAAAACATTACTTTGTCGTCGTCAAATTATGTCGTAATTACCCGGACAATTAAGATCGAAGGTCATTATCGCGGTAAAAACTGGAATGGGAAGTGATCCTCTTTTTATTGTAATTATAGATTATTTTATTACAGACATGCCAGATTATTTAAATTACTATTATAAAGAGAAAAAGCTTGATTTTTGTTTGTAATAAATAAACTCAAAAAGTATTTAACCGATTTAAAAATTAATTTATAGACGTTATAAACATTATCAGCGAGTAACATCGACTGTATTTTATTTTCAAAATCTGCATTAAAGCGGGTGGAGCAAGCATCAGTACTGACTTAACATTTACTGACGTACCGTACTGTAGCAGTATTAGAAAATCTATACTATACACAACTAGAATTAATCTGTGATTACGAAATAACGCTATAATTTTGTGTGACTCTTTTTTTACCTATATGCTCGAACGAATCTCCCAAATTAAAAATACGATTTTGACGAGACTTTCACTGACATACAATGAATTTTTAAATAAATAATCTGATAATAGGTCACAAAGACCCATTTGATTGATAACAAATTAATATCGAAAATTTAAATTCAAATCAAAGCCTTCATTTTTCGATCTATAAGAATAAATATTATTTAAAGCCACGAACAACAAAGAAATTGTAATTACCTAATAAGTATTTTATAAACTCAAGTATAAACTTTAACACATATCCGCACCAAAAAATGTTCGAACGAAAAGCGCTGTAAAACGCAAGAGTCACAACAATCCGTTGGTGCTCATTTGATATTCAGATCGCTATGATGTGAATGCGCGTTCACAATCTAGCCATATGTATCAAAATACATTTGTGAAGATTGTTTTTTTTTTTGTTTTTTGATAACAATAAATATTATTTGTAAGTAGACAGACCGTATTTTAATTCCTAAATGTTTTTTTTTTGTGTATGTGATGACTTATTTTATTATTCTAGGAATATAATAACAGTAGATACATCATAATTAAAATTAGCTGTACCCGCGGTTCTGCACGCATTTTTGTTTTTAAATTATATTAAAGAAATGTTAAATTGTGAGAAACAACTCGTTTAACACTTTAACTGCCACAAAAAGTGGTGGTCTAATAGAAACCTGTGATTACGACATGGCAGTCGAAAGTGTTAATTATTTTTGGTTGTTTTAGTTGCACATATGTTTTTGCACTATGTAAATATAGTCATGTATAGGTATTCTGCTATTTATGTTACTGATTTCAGATTCAACATTATTTTTTACAATGAGTCGTAGCAGCGGCTAATCAATTTCCGGCTCTAGTGCGATATAACGTCTACTCTATTATTTAATAATTAGTTTCTGCAAGATAACGTCTTCATCAGTCAAATATCTTGCACTATATACCAGATAGAAAGCACAGTACAATCTAAGAAGTATTATCCGACACAAAATACATATAAGCGTTCGAGGTATGTATGCTTGGTATACATATATATTCATCAATAATTCATATAAGTATGAATATGTAGCTTAGCTTGGGTTAGTTCAGACAGATCGCGAATTGGTCGATACACAATCGACGCCGTCCGCCCGGTCCTGCCGGAATGGTACCAGAGGGGATGGGGCTCCCTGACTTTCCGTCTGGTGCAGGTGCTGACCGGGTACGGGTGCTTCGGTTGGTACCTGCATCGGAGAGCACGCAGGGAGCCGACCGCCGTGTGCCATCAGTGCGGCGTTGAACCGGACACCGCGCAGCACACTCTTTCCGAGTGTGCTGCGTGGGAGGAGCTGCGCCGCACTCTGGCTGCGTCGGTAGGTGGTGATCTCTCGCTGCCGAGCGTCGTAAAAGCTATGCTAGGCAGCGAGGATGTATGGAATATTATGGCCTCCTTCTGCGAAGAGGTCGTCTCGCAAAAGGAGGTGGCGGAGAGGGTCCGTGAGCAAGACCCTCACAGTGGCCGTCTCCGCCAACAAAGGGCACGCAGGAGGAGGTGGCAGTTTGACCGCCACCTCCCACCTTAACCAGACCAGGGAAGATGGGTCGGGGGGCCCCATGTTCCCATTGCACGGGTCCGGCGGACAGAGGAGGCGGCCGGTGTGTACCCGGCTGTCTCCTTACAAGACGAGGCTCGGCGGCGGCACTTCTGCTGCTGGGCCAACCGCCGGGGCAGCACGATGAAATCTGTAGAGATCTCGTGCCGCCCCAACCATAGCGGAAAACGTACACCGTGGGGTGTTAGTCCGTGCGAGTCGGATATAACCCACCCTCTCCCCCGGGAGGGTGGGTATCCATAAGGGATATCCCTACGTAAAAAAAAAGATAGATCGCGAATTGCATGTATCAGGCTACATCCCAAGCCGAGGTGTGTTGTGCACCCTTAAGCTAGTTGCCCAAATACAATCGGCTGAGTGCCGCAAACGCTCGCCTTAGTAGTCCGGTGAAGCTGTTAAGACCTTGCTAGGTCAATAGCGTAGTCAGTTCGGAAAAAAGATCTAAAATGTAACGAAGATATTCAAGCCTTTCAACAACTGGCTATACTTAAAATTCAGTGAAGCTGTAAAGACTTTTCCAGGTCAACAGCGTTTTCATAAAAAAAAAAACTATACTTAACTGATCCCTAAACTAATAAACTAAAAGTGAATCACTGTGTCTGTGTTAGCACCATGATTGCAACAAAGCCTGATACGGATCCCTGCCACTTCCCATGATTTAGATATACATCTGCTGTCATCGGAGCGTGATATGTCTCAAACTTGGTATATGATATTCGCAATCCAGCCAAATACATATCCTATCCTAAAGTTCCAGCAAAATATAAATTTGTATAAACAAATTAAATTAAAATCAAACAGTATGAATCGTCTGTCAATAATTATATAATCTATGTCAGTCAAGGAAAAGAAGGCTGTGTGAAAATACTCATTGGCATCGGACTTGTCTACATGTGTGGGATCATTACTGTAACGGGACTCGGATACAGGAAAATACATCGACTCGACGAGAGGCCGATTTATAATAACATTGCTCGAATTTATATACAGCTTTCAAGTTTCATATAATATCCTCTACAGATAGATAATCAGATAGGCTAAGATAAATCAATTTTGTACCTCCTCTGTTTCTTAACCCATTTTCATGTTTTTTTCCAAATGACTACGCTATTGACCCAGCAAGGTCTTAACAGCTTCACCGGACTACTAAGGCGAGCGCTTAAGGCACTCAGCCGATTTTATTTTGGCAACCAGCTCAAGGGTGCAGGGCACACTTCGGCTTTGCTGTTGCCTGTTGCATGCAAAATCGCGACCCATCTTAGCTAACCTAGCTAACTATTCATATATGTATGAGTTGTTGAAACGTATATGTGTACCAAGCATACACGCCTCAACAACTCCGCCATATATTTATTATCAGAAAATTGAGAGTTTTTCAGTTTGATAAGGAAAAAAAAGTAAACCCTTCCACTTTCATGTGTAAGCGTGTAGGCGTGCACGTGTGTGGGGGTGATCATGTAGTGTTGTAGCAGTGATGTATATTTGTGTGTCACCGTATAGCGCAAGCAACGCACTCAAGGGCTCCCTACCGAGGGATTGAACCTAGGCTTGAGCCGCTGCCGTGCGAAGCCTAATCGGGTTATTTTCAATTAAACTATTGACGAACTTTAGTCTTATTAATAAAAAAAAATTTTGACCATTTGTTTTTTTATACCATCTACGAAATAAAGCAAAAGTCTATATTCGTCATATTTCACGATCCATACGTATACTTGGTCTATAATATTTGTACAGTCGTAGTAAAAAAAAAAAAACAAAAAAAAGAATGTGGTGTCGCGGGACACCAGGTAGGGACGAAGTTCCTTCGGCTAATGTAGAATCGACACAATTTGCAAAAAAAAAATCGTGCTCAATTTTATGTAATCGTAATTCAAATTATGAATTAAAATAACAAAATATGTCTCTTTATTTTTGTTTGACATCATAAAATTACATAGAAATAGAAATAATTACAAAAAGGGAGAAAGAGAAAGGTATTATACACTACTCGCTTGTGTATACGACTGTCGCGCCTGCGCACGTCTCATTTAACGGTTTTATTCCACGCACTTTTCGTTACGGTTTTACTATCACATTTTTTTCAGTTCGGTCGCGCAGCAAAATCCCTATCTCCCCCAAGCCTGCCGTAAGGAACTTCGTTACAAAAATTTAAAAGGTTAAAAATTTATTATAGTCGAATTTGAATAATTGAATGGCCACTGGTTTACTTAATTCTTTGATCATAGCGTTATCTATTTTTTTTTGGTCTTATTATGTTAAGTAACAACTGAGCTTTAAATTTTGTCAGCGAGGTAAGCTCAGCATCAAATCACTATCGACAGGCATTGAAGCGTACTCGTGATAAGTATACACAGTCGAGAGATTACGGATTCGTACTCCAATTTAAATGATTTTTAAATAATTGTCATAATTATCAGTTACTAGTGGGCGCCCAGTGGTCGACATTCGACCATAGTTAATTGATTTTTTGAAGTTTGAACTTTATTAGAGTTATTTTGTCAAAGAGTGTATATACTTCTATAATAAAAGGTTTTCATCACGGCTACTCAGTTATTTGCCATTTGCCGTGATCTTTATTATATAATCATTAAAAAAAATCTTTGTGTAAATGAAAATGAATTATAAATTGAAAACAAAAACCACGTGGTAAAGCTCAAATTTTAACCAAACATAATTTTACGAAAATAAAGAAATCTATCGCAACCCATGACACACATTTCAATTAATTTTACCCGACACAATGGGGTGATATTACTGGGTGATATTGAATTAAATGCTGTTTGTACATTATGAGAAATAGTGATATGCCCAGTATCATCGTCTGGAAAAGTAATGGATACACAATACAATTAAATGGTGAATCCAAGACAAAGACGTTTTTAATACTACCATTAGCTTTTCAAAATAAATTCTTTTTTGTTGATACATGAGGTTGAATTGCAACATTGTAACCGCGAAGGTCTAAGTCATGAATTACTTATATGAACAAAATTTTCAGTTTGATTATACAAAGTATTATTTGGATCATTTTTCTATTAATTCATCATTTGAAGTGAGTTCACCATAAAAAATAATAATCATTACAATAATAGTTATATCTTATAATATCATTGTTGAATGTTGGATGAAAAATGGTAATTGGAACATAAGAGTTAAAAAATACATACAGTCGAGCATAGCAACCTCCTTCATAACCTCTTTTGAACTTCGTAATTATTGACGGCTGTCAAAATCTCTTTTATATTTACATATGTGTATATGTTGTGTAAAATTCGAGTAGTAGTGTGAGTAGTGCATATTATAATTAATTTAATGTACTTCTAATGCATTTTATATATAATATACAGCTTTTTGCACTTCTCCGCCATATAAACTTTAAGTATGCCAAATTTCAAATTCACCCGTTGACGGGAAATAGGTTAAAAAGGGATACAAAAAAATTGCTTCACGTATTACTATATAGATATCTTTGGGTGTCAATGGAAAAAGCCATATGTATTATATGATGGTTACTTTAACACAACGAAATTTGCAGATATAGATCAGGTTTATTCCGAAGACAATAATAGAAAAAGAAAATAAGAAAGAAAAATTTGAGCCATCCCGGGACGCCTGGCAGATGTGAAACATCGAAATTGTTTGTATGAATTATATGCCCAAAAGGAGAGATTACGACAAGAATTATCTATGACATATGAAATAATAAAGCATTACAAATTTGTTCGATAAAACAAAACTATTTAGTTATTATGCTTCAAGAAAAAAGGGTTGCAAATGTTTTAGAGTATTGCGTTAATAGTGCAAAATTCATGTTTTGCGTGGCTACGTCTCGCCAAGCCAATAATCAGGTTTACCCGCGCCTATAGATCATCATCATCATCAGCCTGTAGAAGACCCACTGCAAGGTATGGGCCTAATCACCACGCCAGCCCACGACGTATTGGCGATTTCAAACTCTGAGAAATCCACAGTTTTATATTTTTCCCACATATAGTACTTCAAGAACATTTCTCAGGTTCATGTTTCCTCATGATGTCTTCCTTCACCGTCAGTTGATAGTGTTACCAATTTAAATTAGTAAATGTACGCGAATTCCGAAAAAATCGTTGGTACATGCCGGGGTTCGAACCTGCGGACATCGAAATAATATTCCACCGCTCAAACCACTAGGCCACCACGACTGCAATATAGATGAGAAGCGCCTATAGATATTTAACATCAAAAAGTTATATACAGTTGTAGGGATTTTTTAAACCCGCCTGGCTAGTTAGCAATGTCAAGGTGAAAATCTGTCACTACACATCTATACATGTATTCCGTCAGCTAAACTTTAGAACCAGTTCCTTTAGAGTTTTTACTAGGTTTACTATCTTGGTCCAATGCGTCATTAAAGATCGGGTGCGATTCTAGTTAAAAGATAAAACCTATCACTATCTATACTAATATTATAAAGAGGTAAATTTTGTGATATTGTGAGTTTGTGAAGTTGTAGGGAGTAATCTCAGGAACTACTGGTCCAATTAAAAAAAAATCTTTCTGTGTTATATAGCTCATTTATCGAGGAAGGTTATAGGCTATATATCATAACACTTAAGACCAATAGGAGGGGGGTACCAATTAAAAATGTTTTAAATTTTTTCCTCTTGAGAGCTTCCGCTGCGTGTTAGCGTTAGCCCACAGTAACTATTACATGCGAACGAAGCCACGGGTGAGGGCTAGTATATTATATAACAAAGTCCTCTGGCCTGTATGTTTGTCCGCGATAAAAATAAAAACTTCTGAACGGGTATTCACCAGTAGATAAAGTAATTCATGAGGGAGGTTCAGGTATATAATTTGTCAAGATATTTGTTTTATTATCAGGGCAGAATAACGTCAGCCGGGTCTACTAGTGAAGTATATAAGAAATTTTTGGAATGAAGTTCCTTATCGCGCGTTGTGAACGGGGGCTAGACGGAAAAAATTCTTACGAAAAGTTGTAACGACACATTTTGCTATAGTAACCTATTGTAAGCTGTGAGGCGTCGCATGTTTCTCTGTCTGTCTCTCTCTCTCTCTCTATTATAGAAAACAAGCCAGATATTTTCATTTCTATTTCGCATTGAACAGTGTGGTGTCGCGACGATTATTTTTGTTGAGTGTATACAGGTTTTTTGTAAATAATAAATAATAATTTAAATAAAATAGAATCCCAAACATATGTTTCCTACTTCAGTTACCACAAGCCAATTATTACGAAAATTGAGCCTACTGATTAAGTTTATATAACATTATATTTGTTAATAATAAAAAAAATATTATTATAACTTTAAAAAACAAAATTTTATTACAATTCCTTCACTAATTAATCGAAAGGAACTTCGTTCCATCCGGGTGTCCCTTGACACCTCTCAAGTTTTTTTTTTATAAATATATTTCTGCATACACTTGATCCGCACCTTTTTTGCTGATTTCGTTTGATTTAAAAACTAATTCATTTGTTTAAATATAGTGCAGCTTTTACAGTAAGCAAGACACAATATTATCGAATACCTCTAAATGAGCAATTCTTGTATATTGTTATATATTCAGGATCTCGGAAACGGCGTCAACAATTACCGTGAAACTTATTGTACAAGTGGTTTCGAGGACGATAAATCGATCTAGCTAGATATCATTCATAGGAAACTTTTTTATCTGAGTTTTCAGGCAATGAAAAATATGGCTAGAATAAGAAGGTAAATTTCGCCACCGCTGTCAAAACAAAAATAGCTCAGATAGAAATCGTTTGCTTCGAAAATCCGTCTAAATTCAGTTCGAATCCGAACGACAACAAAAGAGATACCTCTATTTAATTTTTTTTAAAGATTCAATTTTGTGATGCAAACCTAACGGCTTAATTTGACTTAATTTTGATTTGTACTTTTTATCTACACGAGACAAGTTACACAAAAAAGAAAATAAATATAAACACAGTTGAATATTGGCCGTAACATAAATAACTTTTACTAAGTCAATTCCTAAAAATTCGGTATAAATATAAATTATTTCTTCACCTAGCTTGATTTGCACCAACGCAATAATATCTGAGACAGAGGATGCAATAATTATAGTATTCTATAGTGATTCCAATTAATATCTATTTTTGGCCAAACACATACAAGTAAATAAATTCATATTTTATCAAATATTGGCTTTAATAAAATTAACAATGTTACATATTTGTAATTTGTTACACCCACATCTAAGAATTGGTGTGACATTCGTTGTCTTTATCAAGGGGTCAAACGTTTCATAGATTTCTATTGTTCTGTAAATAATCGCATCTTTAATTTTTTTTTCTTATAAAATAGACCATAATACACTAAACAAATCTTTAAAAAAAGTATTTGTTCTTATTTGATTTTAATGGCACTAGTGGTCGTTCGATGGTCAAAATTAGAGCATTTTTTTAACATTTCAATATTATTATCTACTATGAAACAACCTTATTATTGTCAAAAAGTTTATAGATTAGTATAGATCGTGGAGTATAATTAATAAATACTTATAGTTTATAACTTTGAGTCGATGACGAGCAAAGAAACTAACTGTACCGCTTTTGTGTATTTATGATACGAAGCTTGTTAATAAATTTAGGCCTTAACTTTCTACTAAATAGAATGATATCACTTTATATTTCAGAGTCTAAAAACTTTAATCTAGATATACTCACAAATATTCTCAGTCAGTATAAACAAATTTATTTAAGTAACTTAAAATAAAAAGAAGATTAGAGTATATGATTAGTGTTTTTTCTTTTTTATTTGTAGTTTCTTTTATTTGTAGTTTATTTTCAAAATGAAAACGCTGTTGTCCTGGAATGGTCATCACAGCTTCACCGAACTATTGAGGCGAGCGCTAAAGACACTCAGCCGATTTGGGATGTTTGGGCGACTAACTCAAGGGTGCACGGCGCACCTCGGGTAGGGCTGTCGCCTGTTTTGTGCAAAAATCGCGACCTATCTGAGATAACCTAAGCGTATACGTATATGAGTTATTACAACATGCATGTGTACCAAGCATGCGTGCTTCAACAACTCCTATATGTATTTTGTGTCGGAAAAATTCCTCAAAACTATATAGGATAGAATAAGGAAAACTAAGGGTAGAACTCTTTGTCGTTTATTTCTCTAAAAAATAAAAACAGCGTGTAAGCGTGTAGGCGTGCACGTGTATATAAGTGATGTGTGTGATGTTGTAGCAGTGATGTAAGGTTTTGTGTCACTGTATCGCGTGAGCAGCGTACTCAAGGGCTCCACACCGAGAGAACGGACCTAAGGAGTTCATAAGTACATGTATGCAATAGTTCATCAAGGTTTATTAAACTCTAATTATAAATAATTATTAATCTTTGTTTGTGCTTACAGCTCCGTACATGTTTATTTAGAGAGCATTTATTTTCATCTTGTATTTTTATTTCTAAGCTTACACACGTGCACGCCTACACGCTTACATGCTATTTTTCTTTTTCAGAGAAATAAACGACAAAGAGTTCTACCCTTATTTTTCTCTATCCTATGCCATCCTACATAGTTTAGAGGAATTTTTCCGACACAAATTACATATAGGAGTTGTTGAGGCTCGCATGCTTGGTACACATGCATGTTTCAATAACTCATATACGTATATCTAGATAGTTCAGCTTGGGTTAGCTCAGATAGGTCGCGATTTTTGCACAAAACAGGTGACAGCCCAAACCGAGGTGTGCCGTGCACCCTTGAGTTAGTCGCCCAAACATCCCAAACCGGCTGAGTGCCTTCAGCGCTCGTTTTAATAGTCCGGTGAAGCTGTAAAAACCTTTCCAAGTCAACAGCGTTTTCATTTCGAAAAAAAAAACCTATGAATTTCTCTGAATTAGTATTAGTACAACCACTTTGCAATTGATGGCGCGTCTACTGTTGTCGGATGATGTTTTGTAAAACTACTGGCGGCAATTGCGTTTAAGTTACTTCTATAATACCATTAACGAATAATAAATTTTCTTCTCGGAGTTTTCATAAATGAGTGTATTACGTATATAATCTTCATTACTTTAAATATTTTATATATTTATTAGTTAGGAGTAGGCCCTAGAAAGGAATCATTATGTTTTTCTATATAGACTAAACGATATCAAAAGAAGTAAAAAAATGGCAATTGATTTCGAGATTCAATTAGAATAATATTTTTTTCATATAAATAAGGTCATCGAGCTAATTTTTCTACATTATACGTACAAATTCATGTAAGTTGCTTGGATAAAACCAGTCAAACGTTCAGTGTTTGCTGCGTAACATCTATGTTTTCGGACTTCATACATATTTATTTATTTAAATATACTAATTTAGCAACCTTCTCTGAAGTCTCACTGTTAAATAAACTTGTCACATCTGGTAACATTAACAAGAGTATACCTGAAAAGCGTTTTCGTGAATTACTTCTATCCTTCGCTGAAAACATTCGTTCAACATTTTGACCGCCCTAAGATTTCTTTTCTCGCACACCTAACACATGTATCGAAATGATAAACTTCTGCGCACAATTTATACACATAACACATGATATTTAACCATCACCGTATATAAATAAACAATTTCTTCAAAAATAGAATCACGAAAAATACTTTTATAAAATCAAATTCGAAATTTCACGTTTACATAAACTGATACGCAATGTCTACGTGATATATGTCAAAATGAAGTGTCATTAACGTTCGAGATGGCTGACGGTTGTTATTTTAATAGTTTCAACAAAAAGTTCTTCTTTAAACAGTTTATTTATTTATTTGTGAGTATATCTTTAACCGCAGTCCTCGACAATCTTTTTGGCCGTTCTGAATATAGCAGTTAGTTTGAGATTACGCATAATATTGTTAAGAATCTAATACAAAACAAAGGTAAATATCATTATAGGAAACTAAAGTTATAATTTATTTATCATAAGTTGTGTCGATAATTATACATCTATTCTAATATTATAAAACTGGAGACTTTGTTTGTTAGTTTAGTTGAACGCGCTAATCACAGGAACTACCAGTCCGATTTGAAAAAATCTTTTATTGTTAAATAGCTCATTTATCGAGGAAGGTTATAGGTGACATGATCACGCTAAGATCACTAGGAGCAGAACACCAATGAAAAACCGTTTCAAATCGTTTTTTTCTATTGAAAGCTTGCGTTGAGTGTTAGCGTTAACTTAAAGTAACTTTTCCACAAGGACGAAGTCGCGAGAAGAAGTTAGTATAATATAATAGGTATTTGTATCTAACATTGTAGTTCGGTAAAGCTGTTAAGACCTTGCTCGGTCAATAGGGTATCAGTTCGAAAAAAAATAGTATCTAAATTTGTGTTCTGTGAACGTATATTCACAGCGGTCAAAGCTTTTGGTTATTTAAATTAAGTCACAAAAATGGTTTCAAAATTTCGTATAGTATATGTATTGGTGATATGTATTGTAGGCACATTTTTACGCATATTGCTATTAAGACCATTCTGTCACTTCAAAATATTCTAAACTCTATCCATACTTTACATAAATGCCACACCTTTTTATTAAATTATAAAATCGAAATACACATACTTTATAATTCAATATTACACTTACCTTAGTCAGAAGAGCTGGTTTGATTGCTTTAGGACCTGAAAATAAAGGTCAAAATTAGATTATTTTATAATATTTTGCATTCTTCATGTTCTAAACCACAAATTCATCTGATACTAATTCATGTGGGCTAAGATGATTTCACATTGAAATCTTTATGTAACTGCAGGATTAGGACCGACATCGATCGACGTAGGGACTGAGATCAATCACCATCCGAATAAATACTGCTATGTCTAAAGTGTCTGAGGTGAATAAAACACTCAAACTAATAAATGGTTACAGACGATCTTTGACGATAATTTAGTATTTATATTAGATATTTAAGCCCGGGGCATTTAGCAATGGTCTGCGTGACCTAGAACTTTTTGAAAACATATCCAACCTTAATAACTCCCGGTACGTAGTAGTTATTTCATAACGAAAATCAGGAAATCAAACTTACGGATAAATGATTGAAGGGTCAAAATTAGTTTGAAAATTTTTGTGTATCGGAGTTCAAACATAATTTGGTGAGCTAAATCGAAATTACAACCTGTCATATTGCAGACACGATCATGAGATCGAGAGAAGGTCATAGAGATATTATTACCATACAATTTGAGGAAAAAAATCTCTCTTGAATTACCATTATTTTTACGTGCAAGAATACACAATTTGTAAATAAATTAATATAGGGTTACTAAAGAAACTAATAAAATATACAAATATAATATTTTTTGTACCACGATGGTGGCAATTAAGCATGCGCGCCGCCGCCTAGCCGCTAGGCAGTCACCGCAACTTATGGACGCTTGTAACATCAGAGGTGTCACATGCGTGTTACCAGTGGTCACGATTACTAGCATGTTTTTTTTTATCTAATAGGGGGCAAACAAAGAGGCCGGTCATCTGATTGTATGTGATCATCGCCGTCCATAACTAGCAACACCAGGGGAGTCGCGAGTGCGTTGCCAGCCTTTTAAAGAGGGAAGGGGGAGAGGGTAAGGGAATGTAGGCTTCCAGCGCTCTCACTGACCGAACGAAAGGAAACACTGTTACTTCACGTCTGGAGCGTGGAATCGCACCCCACCCAGGATGACCCCTTCTTCTCATAATATCGGGTTCGTCAAACGAGGCAAAGAGATACTTTTGTTGGTTGACAATTATGGGACCACTGTTTTTAGAGTGTAACATATTTAAAGGAAAGAAAGTCTACAACCGTATTATTTTTTAAAGCATATTCGTAGTGGAACATGTTAATTTGTTTGAGCTAATTACGCCCACCATATACTCGACGTGTCATGTTCTGAGGTTAGCCGCTGTATATTTAGTATCATATTTCGTTGTCGGGGGTTGTACACTACTAAGACACGACCATAATAAAAATGATGATAAACTTGTCACAGTATCTCACATGCGGAAGCATTATACATTTGTCGATAGCTGCAATAATTGACTCAAAATCAAAAATATTTTATTCAGTTTAGGCCCTAATAAAGCACTTATAAACGTCAGAAACTACCACCGGTTCGGAAAACAACCCAGTCATCGATTAGAACCGGCAAGAAACTCGATCAGGTACATTTTTTTAACATATATTTCAAATACATCATACAATAACTTTTAGTGGATGAACAGAGAGGAGTCAATTCCAGACTACAATGAGAAAATAATAGTTCTTCCATAAAATAATAAGACACACCTACCACTGTAGGTGGTAGAGCCCCGCTGAAGCTATTTTTGGTTTCAGCATGAATGGGTCGGCTCCTCCGGGGTAGTACCACCCCTCTCACAGATAACCGACGTGAAATAACAGTGCTTGCATTGTTGTGTTTCGTTCGGTCAGTGAGAGAGCCGGAGGCCCACGTCCCTTCCTCTTTCCTTCTTTCCCTTTCCTTCCCCTCCCCCTTCTCCCATATACAGGCTGGCAACGCACTTGCGACGTCCCTGATGTCGCTAGTGTCTATGGACGGTGGTGATCACTTAACATCACGTGACCCACCAGTTCGTTTGCCTTTTTTGATATAAAAAAAACACGAGTCCATAACGAGTTACACGTGTAAGATGAACTAACATGAACCAGGATTTCCGACGGGTAAACCTTTCTATGACAAACAGAGCACAATTGTATTTGTCGTTCTATGCGTAAAGCCGTTTTATCATCAGCATTGTTTGCATTCGATTAACGAATTAAACAACAAAAACTGATTCAGTGGCAAGAACCTGCTTACGGATCTTGTCTGGGGTGTCAGTCTGCACGCCCATTTTGCCGTTGGCGCTTCCTATTCCGGCTATTGTTGAGCGTCCTGTCACAAACAAATATGCGTACACACACACATACATGATGAAGCGAACCGTAGAAATTAATATAGAAATTCACTCACACGCATAAGCGTACTAACACTTGAACCGATCGACTCGGCGTAGTGACGTCAATTGTCACAATACACACATAGAAGCGTAGGTAAGTACACATCGTCGTAGTGTACAAACACGAGTACAATTTATCAATGAATAAGGACCTTGAATGAGGTTATGCTCGAGGCATTAACGTTCAATATAGATCGATGAACTTCGTAAGATTGTGATCGCTATCGGAGTTTTCCTCGGATCTCGTATCCTACTATTGATAGTGTACGTAGTTACTAATTCTATTAATAAACTAGCTGTGCCCGCGATTTACCCTATGTAAAAAAACAGTAAATAATATTATCTGATTCTATTAAGACCATTTACTTATCTACTTTTCACTCGTACTTAACTCGAGCTGATATTTAAATTAAGATAACTTTTGATAGAGTGGACCAATTTTAATGAAACAAATAGTAAATTACTATCGAAGATGTGCCTTATAATTTTCTTGAGGTTGATGAGATGAGGTTTTATTGTGAACTTAGTACTTTAGCAGTGATTTATACAAATAGACAGACAGACAGACATTTCTAAAAAAATATTGAAATGTATTCTATTGCTTATTGCTAGACTCCTACACCATTTTTTTTTTTCACTAAGGACGAAAAAGTATAGACACGTTGGATTTTACATTCATATTATGTGTGTATATTTATAACTTTGTTTGTACATATAATTCTATTTTCTGTTGTCCTGATATACATTTATTATAAATAAGGGAGACCAATCACGAATCTAATATGCGAAACCTATCTGTCTATATGTTTGTTAGACTTAACTCAAAGATATCTGGAACGAGTATATTAGTTTACAAGGTATAAGAATATGGAAATAATAACTTTAGAAGTTGTAAATTAAACAGTTGCAAAAAACTGAGCTTTTATTTATTCTTAACTAATGTTGATGAAATTTTTTATACAAAAAAAAAACTATAAGATGTTCAATAAATTGTAGGTCGATGAAATGAGGTTACATAATTATTTGTACTAATACTAAAAATGTGGAATAAAGTTTGTTTGTTATGTATTTCCGCTCTAAGGTTGTCACGGACACAGAAAAAGACATAGAGAGACTTTTATCAAGAAAAAAAAAACACTATTCTATGAAATGCATTGCATGCTGTGTCCATATCTAGAAGAGTGCAGTGAGCGCATGGTTTTCATTTTTTTTCTCGATCTGACTACGCTATTAACCTAGCAAGATCTTAACAGCTTCACCGGACTACAGTTGGTTTTTCAATATTTTTAATTCTTAAGTTTATAACAAGATTATAGCCGTCTTTGTGAATTAATAAATTATATATATGTACATCAGACGTTATAATAACGCGAGGTAAACCACAAGCTAAAGTTAGTTAACAATACTTTTAGAAATCGAGAAAAAAATGAATTAATACATACATTGTCCATATTGTTCGAGAAAACTATAAAATATGAGTAAAAATAAATATATAAGTTGAAAATTATCATACAGTAGTTCTCTTAGTGGAAAAATTTTAAGAATTTAATCAATATTGAATATATTGAATGTATTAAGATCATTTCCCTATCTACTTATCTCCCGTATTTACGCTGCGTCGTCATTAAAATCACAATAACTTTTGATTGAGTAGACCGATCTTAATGAAACAAAAGCCAAGTAATTCTCGAAGATATGCTCTATGATTTTCTATAGTTTTATTGGAAGACTTTAGCAGTGATTTGTGTTCATACAAATAGACAGACAGCCTTTTTTTTAAATATTGAAATATATTTTATTACTTATTTTAGTCACCTACAACAAGTTTTTTTTTTTTATGAAAATTGAAAAAGTACAGACAGTTATATCTACATTTTTATTATATGTGTAGAAGATAACATTAATAAAAATCTAGAATGAAGAAATGACAATTCTAGGTTCCTACATTGACATTTTATTTTGTATTAAATTCTTGACTATATTCTGTGCAAGCTTGAACGCACTACTATATATAGAGCGGTCAAAAAGATTAACGAGGACACGGCCGCGTAACCACAGAATACGCCGCTGTGGTCTGGGGGTAAATTTCGTTCTCGCACACCAGATTAGGTCTTCCTCGGCAACGGCTCAAGCCTAGGTCCGTTCCCACAGCATGGAGCACTTGAGTGCGCTGCTCGCGCGATACAGTGACACAAAATCCTACAGCAACAACATTGCACATATTACCTCCATACACGTGCACGCGAACACGCTTATACATGAAAAAGTTTTGCATGAAGGGTTTTGCTTCTTTCCCTTTTCGAACTGAAATAGTTTAGGAAATTATCCGATGCAAAATATATATAAGAATTATTGAGGTATGTATGCTTTTTACATAAATATGTTTCAACAACTCATATATGTATGAATAGTTAGCTTAGGGGAATGACCTCTCACTGCCGGCCTTGGTCAGGTCCATGATCGACAGTGAGAAGTCATGGAATGCAGTACTCGCTTTCTGCGAGACCGTCCTCCTCCAAAAAGAGAAAGCCGAAAGGCTTAGAGAGAGGCAGGCAGACGCCCCAGCGGTTCAACGCCGGAGAGTCGGCCGTGGACGGAGGAGAGGTGCAAATGCACCTCACCGAATGCCTGCCTAATTAGCCTTCAGGCAACGGACGCGGGGGCGACCGTTGCCGAGGAATGAAGACCCGTGACGCGAAGCACGGTTTCAGCCGTTGCTTCAACTTGAAGCAGGAGGGAGGAATTTCCTCTCTCGAGGTGCGGGTTCCCCGTTCGAACATCCACGGGGACCCAAGCGCGTGACCAGGGTTTGGAGGAGCACGTGCTCATCGCTAACCCTCGGCCCTGAATCACATACGCGCAAAGGCGGCAGAGGGGTTTTTAGTCGGTAGGAGTCCGACATAACCCTCACGTTGTCCTCCAGCAACGTGAGGCGTATCCCATGCAGGATTTTCCCCTCTATAAAAAAAAAAGTTAGGTCGCGAATTACACGTATCAGGCAATCGCCCAAGCCGAGCTGTGTCGTGCACCCTTGAGCTAGTTGCCAGATAAAATCGGCTGAGTATCCTAAGCGCTCGCCTTAGTAGTTCAGTGAAACTCTCACGACCTTGCTAGGTCAATAGCGTAGTCAGTTCGAGACAAAAAATTGACGAGGACTGTAAAGGCGTTAAACTAAAAGAAAGTAATTATAATACATTTATCACAATTTTCAATATGGTAGGTATTCAATCAAAAACAATTTTTTGCTCTTTTACTTGCATACAAAATATAGATGAACTAAACTTGGCTTGCGACACTACTAAGCTTGCCACTATGAAAGGTATTACAATGTATGTATAGTGGTCCCAATATGGACACAATTGCCATATCTTCTCAACTCTAAAGTGTCTGTACTTTATACATTTTTGAAGTTATACTTATTTTGGCGAGTTAGGTAAAAATGATGAGAGTAAATTTTACGATGCGCGCGCACACCGTCACGAAAAACCGACACCCTGAAGTTATTACGATGCGCGCGCACACCGTCACGAAAAACAGACACCCTGAACGTAGTAGTGGTCAATCAGTTCCAGGCGGAAGTCCAAAGTAGCATCCACCTTAGTATTCAATGATGGATTTCCGCAAAGTAACGCCTCCTTTAATCAAAGACACCCTTAAGTTAGCTATGGTCAACATTTTATTTCTTTGTATTAAAACTTGCAATGTATTAAATACCTTTTTAAAAGCTATTGCATAGCTTCTATCGCGGGCCTTGAGCGTGGAGACCGAATCCAAAAATTCCGTAACGAAAAATCCTAACACCCCTAACTCTACCTACCATGTAGCTCGGCCGAGCGTTCGCTTAACGTATATATGGTACGACTGTACAAAGCTCGCACGGATCGAGACTCTTTTTTTTTTCGAAATGACTACGCTATTTACCCAGCAAGGTCTTAACAGCTTCACCGGACTACTAAGGCGAGCGCTTAAGGCACTCAGCCGATTTTATTTTGGCAACCAGTTCAAGGTTGCAAGGCACACCTCGGCTTGGCTGTTGCCTGTTGCATGCAAAATCGCGACCTATCTTAGCTAACCTAGCTAACTATTCATATATGTATGAGTTGTTGAAACGAATATGTGTACCAAGCATACACGCCTCAACAACTCCTCCACATATTTATTATCGGAAAATTGAGAGTTTTTCAGTTCGATAAGGGAAAAAAAAGTAAACCCTTCCACTTTCATGTGTAAGCGTGTAGGCGTGCACGTGTGTGGGGGTGATCGTATAGTGTTGTAGCAATGATATATATTTGTGTATCACCGTATCGCGCAAGCAACGCACTCAAGGGCTCCTAACTGAGGGATCGAACCTAGGCTTGAGCCGCTGCCGTGGGAGGCCTAATCGGGTGCGGATCGAGACGAGCTGCTCCGAAATCGGACGAATACGTAATCAGCTGTTTGTGAGAAAGTATACTGGTGTATAGGTATTTATCATCTATGTACAACAGTGAATATCTGTACTCGTATAATTTGTGTACAAAGTGTTTTCCTGAATAACCTACATGTATTGTAAGATAATAAAAATATTTTGAAGAAAGAAGTTAATATTACTTTTCATTTATTTAATAAAAGAAAAAAAATTGTTTTCTTATCGGTCACCACGCTCAAAAAATGTAACGTGAATTAATATCAAAGAAAAAACCAAAGGAAAAAAATACTGCATAAATAAAATTAATAAATAGCTATAATTGCATAAGTTAATAAAAAATGCTATGCAATAGCTTTACCGCGGCAGTCCCCGAGTGCCACACGTATTTTATTTTCTATTGTTAGTGTCGTTTTTTCTACAGACGTAGAATAAGGTGAAAGATATTTTTTTTTCGAATAAAAAATTTAATAAGAATATTAAATAGATAGAAAAAAAAAATAGATAAATACATTTAAATTTATAAGATTTTTATCTTGTTACGCCAAAGAAGTATAACTTCTAACGTATGTACATAAAGTACACACAATTTTATGAAATAAATTGTTGCAGGTGTCTAAAAATAAGTAATAAATAATACATTTTTAGAAATGTGTGTCTGTCTATCTGTCAGTCTGTCTATTTGTTTGAACATGCATTACCGCTAAAGTGATGCGTTCATGGTAAAGCATCACCAAGAAAATCATAAAATATATTCAACTCCAACAACATACATAGCTCAATCCAGAAACAAGATATTATATAATTTACAAATATCTTAGATAAAGTACACGTGACTGTTTTTTTTAAACTGTTCTTTTCGGATAGTTTAGACCTACAATATGCGAGCAAAGCTGATCAGCAATACATTTATAAAACAAGATCTCGGAAAAGTTTAACCTTGGTATAATTAGGTTAAAATGGAGTTGCTTTGACCAGAGTCAAAAACCCTTATATAATAAAAAAATAAAATTATTTATTTCGTGCGTCCTGACATATTACACTTAAAGCTTTAAATTTAAACTTTAGATTCAGTTTAAAATATCATTAAATTTTAAACATTTAAATTCAGCGGACAAGATACATTTTGAAACTCATATTACCTGTACAACTAAATAAATCTACATAAACAAATGACTTCTAACTCAAAAGGAAGTGCCTTAACCTCTCCGTGATCACTGGGGTGGCAATTTCATTGTCGCCAAATAATTTATATACATTCGTACAACTATGAATAATCTCAATGAGAATTTAAATAAGGAAACCTGTGCATTAAATTTGAATATAAAGAATCATAAAATAAATTAATGTGATTTGAATTGATGATTTTGATAAATTGGTTTCGAATCTATCTATGAATGATAATGCAAGGAAACCTTTCGCAGAGTGATTTAATATAGGTCCGATCACATTCTAATGAGAGTAAAACAATTCTATTCACTCGACAAACACACATTTATGTGTAGATTTATTTAGTTCTACAGGATATGAATTACAAAATGTTCGCTGAATTTAAATGCTTAAAATTTAATGCTATTTAACTTAATGCTAAATTTAAAGTTTAAATTTAAAGCTATAAGAGTAATAATATAGGTCAGAACGCCCGAAATAACTAATTTTCTTTTTTTATTATATAGGGGCTTTTGACTCTAGTCAAAGCATCCATCTTAACCTAATTATACTAACGTTAAAACCTTTCCTACATCATCTTTTATAAAATCATCTTTCACTCTTATTGCAGAGCAGATTAACAACTTCAACCGAAGGTTGTGCTAAAATGCAATATAATGTGACAACACCCAGTTTATTTCAATTAATTATTTTAATCAAATTAATTTAAAGTTTTTAAACTGAGATTTCAGGCAATGAAAAAATATATTTAGAATATGAAGGTAAATTTCGCCGCCGCTGTCAAAACAAAAATAGCTCAGATGGAAATTGGTTGCTTCAAAAATCTGTGTAACCCCATTTCGAATGCGAGTGTATATATATATATATATATTTCTTTTTGTAAAAAATGATGATTTTGTAAGGCAAACCTAACAATTTGTTTTAATTGAATAAATAATTGTATTATTATAATTATAAGAGAGATATCTTTGTTTAATATTTTTTCATGTGAACAAATGTCAATTTTATGAGGCAAACCCAATGATATTTATTTGTAATATCATTGGGTAAACCTAACAGTTTATTTTAATTTAAAAATATTTTTTAAAGAACCGAGCTATGCTCGGTTACCTAGGTACTATAATAAGAACGTAAATCTGGCGTCTCTGCACTTTATCTTTTTTTTTTATGAAAAAAAATTGTTCCAAATGGGTAAGTATAAGTAGTAAATTACATTTGAATCATTCTTAGAAATGTCTGTCTGTCTGTCTATTTGTCTCAACACGTATTACTGCTAAAACACTAGTTTTACAACAAAGAAAATTATAAAGCATATTCTAGAGAGTAATTTTGTCTTTGTTTGATTAAAATCGGTAAACTGTATCAAAACTTATTGTAATTGGAATGACGACTCGAGTTGCGTACGAGAGAAGAGAAAAGAGAACGAACCCTTCAGCTTTGTAATATTATTATCTATACTACTATTATAACGCTGAAGGGTTCGTTTGTAGTAGTCCGGTGAAGCTGTTAAGACCTTGCTGGGTCAATTACGTAGTCATTACTAAAAAAAACTGAAGGGTTCGTTTGTTTGGTTGAACGCGCTAATCTAAGGAACCACTGCTCTGATTTGAAAAATTATTTTAGTGTTAGATAGTTCATTTATCTAGGAAAACTATAGGCTATATAAAATATCATTATATTAAGGCGAACAGGGGCGGAGCGCCAATGAAGAATGTTTCAAAATCGACGTGTTTGTTTACTTTTGATAGCTTCCGTTACGTGTTAGCCCAAAAATAACTATTCCATGCGGACTAAAGCTAGTATTATATACTATCTTAGTTACAGTGACTAAGATGGGTTGTCTCCTTTAGTTTAATATTTTGTATAAAGTTTACAGTTTCTATACACGTAGCAAAAAAAAGTTCAATATGACTAAAAAAATAAGTAATCTGACAAAAGTTTAATGAATGTAATACCGATGCGACGTATCTATTACTTGAAATCAGCTCTAGATTATTAGTAATTTTTGTACTTAATTTAAACTTAAACCTTTAGCCTGCGGCTTTACTGGCGTTAATGTACATGAAAGGTATAAAGGGCATGGATGAATAGTACTCTATTTCCTTTTCTATATCCCTGATAACATGTTTGCGAAATTTCATGATATTCAGTTAAGTAGTTAAAGCGTGAGATCGTAATAAAAAAACTTACATTCATTTATAATGATAGGAAAAGAAAATAATCTAATCACACATTCAGGTGACGATAATTCGAAGGATAAAAAAATTGGTTGTCTGTAAAGTCGCTTTACTGACGATAATTTTCCGTGATGACGTCATAAGAAAATATTGATGAAAAATTATATACATTACGTGAATTGAATTATTCTATATCTAAATAAAAAAGACATTTTGACAGCCGTCAATAATAGACTTCAAAAATATTGCGAAGGAGGTTGCTATGCTCGACTGTATGTATTTTTAATTAACTGACTTCGAAAAATGAGGAGGTTGCTATGTTCGGTTTTATGTATTTTTTTAATGTATATTAATCGATACCTCTGTCATTTGCAAACCTATTTTCATGATTCTTTTTGTATTTCAATTAGTTATACTCGGAGATGATTCCATAAACATTGAAGGAAATATTCAACCCCTAAGGGGGTGAAATATCGTTTGTATGATTTTCACCCACTTCGTGTCCACGTATTTTCGTCTACTTGGAACCGATTTCAATAATTTTATTTGAATTACCGATATTTGGGGACGGTGTTATTGAAATTAAAAAAAAAATATTTAACCCTAAGGGGTGGAAATAAATAAATTAAAATATACATAACTCACACTACTGCTCGAATTTTACACAACATGTACACACATGTATATAGAAAGACATTGTGACATCCGTCAGATTACTCTTACGTTGCAATACTAATGTTTTCAATATTTTTAACATGAATGATGTTGCATGTCTTATATACCCTTTGAAATCAATTGATCAATTTGTAGGTTAATTTTATAATCATATAATATAGTGTGCATAAGCAAAATAAGAATTTTGTTCATAAAAGTAATCCATGAATTAGACCTACGCGGTTATAATGATGCAGTTTAATTGATGTAGCAACAAAAACGAATTTATTTTCAAAAGTTAATGGTAGTATTAAAAACATCTTTGTTTTGGATTCATCATTTGATTCTACTGTGTATCCATTACTTTTCCAAAAGATGATGCTGGGTATATCACTATTTCTCATAATGAACAGACTACATTTAATCGAATATCACCCACAAATACCACCTAGTCATGGTGTCGTATAAAATTAATTGAAAATTGTGTCATGGGTTGCGATATTTATTTTCGTAAAGTTATATTTACTTAGAATTTGAGAGCCTTACCACCTTATGGAACCGCCTGTTTATTGTTTTAAATTTTTAAGTAATTTCAATTTTCATTTACACATCGATTTTTTTTATGTTTATATAATTAAATATCATGGCAAATGGCAAATAACTGAGTAGCCATGATGAAAACCTTTGATTGTAGAAGTATATCCTTTGACAAAATTGTTAATAAAGTTCAAACATTAAAAAACCAATGAACTATGGTAGAATGTCGACCACTGGGCGCCCACTAGTTTAGGTGGATGCGTCACAAGCGGAACGCGCCTCTCTATCGCTTGTTCCGCGCTCACGCTTGCACGCTCGGCTTAGGCGAAACGTGACAAGAGTCATACTGTTTTGTTCGTGCAGCTGGTGTTCATCGATTTATAATACGTTATTATGTAAAAAAATATCTCTTTAAAAATTACATTATTATTTCAATCAACAAATTATCAAAGTATATATTTAGGCAAGATAGTATTATATATAACAAGATTATAGATTAGAATTGAATTTTCAAACATAAAGAATTATATACCATAATTTCCACTAAAGACAGAATCAACTCGACCTTCTTATAGTGCATGCCAACATTTTTGGTCACTCTGATTACAGTTCTTAAGTTCGAGCTTGCGCGTAATTTTTTCAAGAGCTTAATACAAAAAAAAGTTAAAATATTTTTCTAGTAATCTAAAATTTTTGTTTCTACTTATATTATCTCGATGTTATAAATATAAATATAGTACGTATCTGTACTGAAATTTGTTTTCTCTGTATGTATCGGTCAAAAAGTTCGCCGTGCACTGTAATTACATAAATTTAACAAGAAGCCGGGATAATTTTTCGAATTTGATTCTTTAGCATACTATCAGTGAACTATAACTAAGTGTTACTTCAACAAAATACGATAAAGACGATGAATCTAATTACGTACAAACGTATATAAATTATGTATACAAATCTAAATAAGGCTATGTATCCATGAGTTTGTCTCATCCGCTGGAGCATAGGATATGACGTTAGTTCGTGAATCAGTTGTTCCTATCGAATAGTTTTACCATGGTTTCCATTATTTCTTTAGGTTAGGCTAAAATTTAGGCTTTGAATTATTCTCTTTATTCTTATGTATCGTCCCTTTCTCTCAGTTTATCGAAAATATCTATAGTTATGTTCTATATATGAATATAAAATAGATAAGATTGATAATATTCAAAACCGATTTATCGTTAATCATGAGAGTTACACTTAGTTTTTTTTTATGTTTTATATAAATAAAAACGTAAACTATTTACGAAATGTATTTTCTGATATTTAAATTCAACAAATTATTATAGACAAAAAACATACTCCAAAAATATATAGATTCAAGCCCCACAAGTAAAAGCGTAGTCAATTTTCCTTTTGCATCCATAAACTGCGATTTCCATTAAATCCGGCTACGAAGAAAATAAGTTAGTGCACCAAATATGGTCCGCTTCAAACGGCCAGTAGTATCGGAACGTCGGATATGACGCAAACGGATTAAGTCACATCCAAATAGTTCCGTGAGATTACTCGTGCGGTTTACCCAGCATACTTTCGCTGTTTGCTATCCAACTATATGCCAATACAAGACTTAAAACCATATATAGGAGTTTAAAGAGCCTCGTCGTGTGCGAAATGTTTATGTACTGACATTCATTTGGTTTAGTAATGAGGAAATATCTATAGATTGTAACCGTTAAAAATTATGTTTATTAAATTTGAATAAAAATTTGTAGAATTAATATTAGTTTAATTACAGTAGAACTTCTATAAAACAGACCTTGATAAGACAAGATTAGGGCCCCCTCGGCAGCTGCTCAAGCCTAGGTCCGTTCTCTCGGCTTGAAGCCCTTGAAGCACTATATCGTGCGAGCAGCATACTCAAGGGCTCCACGCCGAGGGAACGGACCTAGGCTTGAGTCGCTGCCGAGGGGGGCCTAATCTGGTAAAGGGGGGCCTAATCTGGTGAGAGCTTCCACTGCGTGCGCTGCGTAGACGGTAACTATTCCACGCGGACGAAGTCGCGGGCAGAAACTAGCGCATAATAAAGACAAAAAACATCAAATCAAGGATTATTTACTTTACTTAATAATGAAATTTATTCTTTTCAATGACAGTTTATATATGTGGTGTTTAGTTAACTTTATTGAAATTATTTATGAACTAGCTGTTACCCGCGGCTCAGCACGCGTTTTTTGAATGTATTAAATAAATTTAAAATTGTTATTAGATGTGTAAATAACAATAATACTCTTTCAAAAATATCTGTATGTATGACACGCACATCATCTACAGTAACAGCTTGAAGCTGTTAAGACCTTGCTAGGTCAATGGCGTAGTCATTTCTAAGAAAAAAAAAACGTTCAAATAGGTCCACCTATTTCGGAGATTACCCGGAAGAAATAAGCAAACAGACATATCGACAGAATTAAAAAAAAGATGTTGATATTCGTAGCACCGCAGATATATGTATTCATCAAAAAGTTTTTATTTCAATATTATATACACACACTTTATTCTTATAATACATAATATATCACAAACAAAAAATTCGGAACAAAACTAACGTAGAATAAACTTTTTGAGGAGTTTTTGACGGTATTTCAATCTGTCATGTAGGGGATTTTGTATTTTATTCATAATCTTGTGTTATTTGACTCTATATTGTGTTAAATTGGCGGCGTTTTATGTAATATGGTTTGTTTATTGTGCATAAGTGAAATAAATGAAAAATAATACCACGGAGCACATGTATTCTGGGGTCTTGAAAATTAAGAAGATAAAAATTTACGAAATATTTGGCGCTTATACCCTTACATCAACTTAGACATAGAAGAAAACTGGGTAGAGAATATATAACAACTACCTATATTTACAACTTCAGAATTGGCAGTATGGATTAATTCCTTCGCCTCTATTGATGGACGAATATTATTACTACTAACCTTTTAGAATAGCAGCACAAAATAGACTTTAAAATGTTTGCGACAGCAACGTACCACGTATAATCAAAAATTGGAATTAAAAATAACGTAAAATAAACTTTTGAACAGGAACACAAAATAAACCCTGATATTATTTTCGATAGAATGTTATCATGTTACCATGGCAACGCAAAGATATTACTGACACTGACACGCAGCGGATGCTCTAAAAATAGCCCGATTTTGAGACATTATTCATTAGTGCTCCGCTCCTATTGGTTTTAACGTGATGATATGTAGCCTATAGCCGTCCTCGATAAATGAGCTATCTAACACTGAAAGAAACTGTCAAATCGGACCGGTAGTTCTTGAGATTAGCGCGTTCAACCAAACAAACAAACAAACAAACTCTTCAGCTTTATAATATTAGTATAGATGCGAGATAAAATATTGAACCGGTAATAATATTGGTGATCTCAACGTAATATGTTCCGATGTAATCAATAAAGGAATCAATTTTGTTACCTAATTGTAATGTACAAAAAGTAACACGCGTGTATGCTACTAAGAAAAATGAGAATTGAAACGACTGAAGTCATCGTTCATCAAAAAAACCGTCAATGTTGTCGAAATTATTAATAAATATTGAAGCATTTAATGTAATTGTAATACACATGTTCCGGATCAAAATGAACCGATGACTTCATGGATTATTATTAATGACATCATAAGAATTCGGGACGTCGAACGTGAAAAAAAAAGACCAAACGAATGACGCGAAACCGAACAAAAAGTACCACACGCGTTACCATTTAATGCAGATCCGTTCTATGAAAGACGACGTGATAGAGATCTAACTGAAATTCCCCACTTAACAATCAAAAATGGAGATACGCTCTAAATACTGTTTGTCATAACGACTCTATGAAATTTGGGCCGAATAAAGCATTAATTCGGAGAATAGATTGGTATTTCTGATGAGTTATATACGGTGTGTAATATCTGTTAGTTAACTGCCACCATTGAACACTAGTGCTAACTGGTATATAAATGCGAAAGTGTGTTTGTAACGTTATCAAGGATACAAGAAAAGAAACATAGGGTACCTTCTATCCTGAAAAATGTATTGTTCTATGGAATAACTTAAGACTTCACTAATGCAAATGAACCCGCTGAAAAAAGGTAATTAGATCATAAAAGATCGTGGTATGGAGGTAAATTTCGCTCCCGCACACCAGATTAGGCCCCCTCTCGGCAGCGGCTCAAGCCTTGGTCCGTTCCTTCGGCGTGGAGCCCTTGAGTGCGCTACTCGCGCGATACAGTGACACAAAATGTTACATCACTGCAACAACAGTACACACCACACACGCACGTCCACGCATACACGCTTACACATGAAAGTAGAAAGGTTTTGTTTCTCTCCCTTATCGAACTGAAATAGTTTGGAAAATTATCCGATACCAAATATATATAGGAGTTGAGGTATGTACGCTTGATACACATATATGCTCCAACAACTTATATATTTATGAAAGCTTAGGTCAGCTCAGATAGATCGCGAATTGCACGTGTTGGGCAGCAGCCCAGGCCGAGATGTGCCGTGCACCCTTGAGCTAGTTGCCCAAATAAAATCGGCCGAGTGCCACAAGCGCTCGCCTTAGTAGTCCGGTGAAGCTGTTAAGACCTTGCTGGGTCAATAGCGTAGTCAGTTCGAAAAAAAAGATCACTATTTCAATGGCATTCTCTACTTCTGCTATTAAGATATGGTTAAACTTTTACAATAATGTAAATTCCTTTTAAGGTATAGTGTATAGGTATATTACTATTCAAATCATTCAACCATATTTTAAGTCTCTTCTCGATAAGTAATTATTTCTATTTTATTATAATTAATCTTATACTTTCTGTATCCACGGCAAGTAAAATTATTTACATTACTAGCAGACCTGTATCCACTTTGATAGGTAAATATTTTTCCTTGTAATGAACTTATGAGTGTAATTCGATTAGTACTGAGCTCTATATTTTATTTCCTGACTGCCAAAAAGTTAATTAATAGCTTCTGCCCAAGACTTCGTACATTTTTTTTAATGATATTGACATAGCAAGGTCCTAACAGCTTCTCCGTACTACGAAGACGAGCGCTTAAGGCACTCAGCCGATTTTATTTGACAACTGGCTCAAGGGTGCGCGGCACACCTCGGCTTGCGCTGTTGCCTGGCTCATGCAATTCGCGACATACATATTCATAATTATATGAGTTATTAAAACATATATATACATACCTCAACAACTCTTGTATGTATTTTGTGTCGGATATAAAGACTTCGTCCGCGTAGAATAGTTACTTTGGGCTAACTAACACGCAGTGGAAGCTCTCAAGAGAAAAAAAAACGATTTTGAAACATTTTTCATTAATGCTCCACTCCTTTTGATCTTAGCGTGGACGACATATAGCGCATAGCCTTCCTCGATAAGTGAGCTCTCTAATACTGAAAGAATTTTCCAATTATGACCAGTAATCTTCACAAACTCACAAATCTTATCTTTCTTGACATTAGTATAGATTAACAATTGAATTGGCAATTCATTAAAGTAACGATAACATGTGGAAATGCCGTAACTTTACGTCGATTTTATTTGCATAATTAACAATATAGCAAGAGACTAAACAGTTGTTGGAATGACAAATGAGGCGTTGTAAAATACGAAATATAACATTATTGTTTATTAACTGAATGAATCAATACTAAAATAGGTAACAGCTCAGAACGCGCAAATACACCTATTTACATTCTGCATATTACTCCAAATGCATTTCACATGACATCATAATTATTATTCCAGTATGTGAACTGCTTAATCTATTTATTTTGTTTCATGTTGCCATGTAAGGAGGTGATAACCTCTTCAGGTGCAATTATTTATGCTAATATTATAAAGAGGTAAAGTTTCTGAGTTTGTGAGGTTGTAAGGGGTGTAATATAAGGGAATACTGGTTCGATTTGAAAAATTCAATCAGTTTTATATAGCTCATTTATCGAGGAAGGTAATAAGGTTACACATCATCATGCTAAGATCAGTAGGAGCGGAACACTAATTCTATGTTCCGCGCGGTCGAAGTCGCGGGCAGAGATTATTTATATGATAATATTATGAGTTTGAGTTGGTAAAATATTTAGAGACGTGGAACATCGACAGAGGTATATTTTACTATAGAAATAGGTATCTAACCCATCAAAAATCTAAAAATTAAGTATTTATAAGGATTAAAAGTATGTTTCATATTTGTATAAGCTATATTTGACATAAAAAAAACTGCAACCTCAAATAAAGTTACAGGAAAAGATAAATATAAATTTAATTTTATCTTGTAAAAGAAAATGTCTATAGGAATAATAATGCATTTTCACATTTGTTAAACACTTATAAACGGGGCCTATAAAAGTTATAATGTTTATCTGGCCGAATTGAAATCATCTCAGAGTCACTGAGTGAGTCAGATCAGACAGTAGTATAGTATTATTTGTTATATACTCTTTTTCCACTGGCTGGTGAATGTGAAGGTCACTTTCCCCTAGTGATTCACAGGTTCTGTTATGACCAAGCGTATTAATGTAACTATGAAATATACACTTACATCATTAAAACTGTCACATTCAATGAATGGTTATTTTTAATCATCTAAAACTACTAGTGGGCGCCCAGTGGTCGACATTCGACCACAGTTAATTGATCTTTTAAAGTTTGAACTTTATTAGAGTTCTTTTCTCAAAGGGTGTACTTCTATAATCAAAGGTTTTCAATATGGCTACTCAGTTATTTGCCATGATTTTTAATTATATAAGCATTTAAAAAAACTTTATGTAAATGAAAATGAAAATTAGTTATAAATTTGAAACAAAATTCACGTAGTAAAGCTCTCAAATTTTAAGCAAACATAACTTTACGAAAATAAAGAAATTTATCGCAACTCATGACACAATTTTCAATTTATTTTACACGACATCATAGGTGGGTTGTATTTCTGGGTGATATTTAATTAAATGTAGTCTGTTCATTATGAGAAATATTGATATGCCCAGTATCATCGATTGAAAAAGTAATGGATCCACAATACAGTCAAATGGTGAATCCAAGACAAAGATGTTTTAATACTACCATTAGCTTTTGAAAATATATTTTTTTTTTTTTGTTGATACATGAGGTTGAATTACAACATTGTAACCGCGGAAGTCTAAGTCATGGATTATTTTTATGAACAAAATTCTTATTTTCATTATGCAAAGCATTATTTGGCTCATTTTTTATTAATTCATTATTTGAAGTGTCTTCACCATAAAAAATAATAAACATTACAATAATAGTTATACTTTATAATATCATTGTTGAATGTAGGATGAAAAATGGTAATTAGAACGTAAGAATTAAAAAATACATATAGTCGAGCATAGCAACCTCCTTCCTTCACAACCTTTTTTGAAATTCGTATTTATTGACGGCTGTCAAAATGTCTTTTTTATTTACATGTGTATATATGTTGTGTAAAATTCGAGTAGTAGTGTGAGTAGTGCATATTTTAATTAATTTAATGCACTTCTAATGCATTTTATATAAAATAAACAGCTTTTTGCACTTCTTTATAAACTTTATAAACTTTAACTATGCCAAATTTCAAGTTCACCCGTTGACAGGAAATAGGTTAAAAAGGGGTACAATTTTTTTGCTTCACGTATTAATATATAGATTTTCAAAACCAATTGATGAAGATTTTGTATTTTCTGCTAATCCATTTTACTACTTAAGAAACCAAGTTTAAAACTAATTACCCTTAGTTAATCTTTCGACAATGTTAAAAAAATTAAATATCTAACAAACACAAATGATAAAATACTTAACTTCGGTGAATGCTCGGAATATGATTACAATGTATTACAAACTTTTAAACTTTCTACAATATTATAATTATCTATGCTTCTACACACATAGTGGATTACGTCAAAAGCAAATATATAGTAGAAAATTCAAAACCAATTGATGAATATTTTGTACTTTCTGCTCAGCCATTTTACTATTTAATAAACCAAGCTTAAAACTAATTACGTTTAGTTAATCTTTAGACATTATTTAAAAAATATAAATGTCTAACACAAATGAAATGATAAAATACTTAACATCGGTGAATCCTCGGAATATCATTACAATGTATTACAAACTTTTAAACTTTCTACAATATTATTATAATTATCTATGCTTATACACGCATAGTGGATTACGTCAAATGCAATATAGTAGCAAATTTTAAACCAAAAAAGAAAACATAAAAATTGCTAACAACAATAGAACAATCAGTACATCCATGATTGCCCGTGGCCAATGTATAACTGAAATTATGGAGTACTTATTTACTATATTTTTTTATTTCTCAATACAATTTTCTTATCTCTACAAACAACTATTAAGATCAGATCTTATATTGTGGCCTATTTAAATTTAAAACTTGACTAACTATATCCATGTTTCAGTTTATACTAATATTATAAAGAGGTAAAGTTTGTGAGTTGGTGAGGTTGTAGGGGGTAATCTCAGGAACTACTGGTCAGATTTGAAAAATTCTTTCAGTGTTAGAAAGCTCATTTATCGAGAAATTTATATATAAGACGCTAAGACCAATAGGATTGCAGCACCAATGAAAATCGGAGTTTTTTTCCTTCTAAGAGCTTCCGCTGCGTGTTTGTTATCCTAATACAGAGTGCTTATATCAAATACTTTTAGTCACGACGTAACTGGTGATGCATTTAAGGAAGAAGTCATTTACAGAGAACACATCTTTCTAAGAAGGCTTTCATAATTGAAGTATATAAATTGGAAAATCAGCGGTTTCTGGCAAACAATCGAAAGAGAAAGATCAACAATGTCAAATAAAAAGGGCAAGGAGTTCAAATAATGAGTGATCTTTCAAATATTTTTGGAAATGAAAAGAATGGAATTCCCGGAGCTGACTAACTCTTATAGGCATTGCTGCATCTTGGTTAGAATGCGGTTAACACGTATCCTAAAAGTTAAGATGATTCAATTATCATAAAACTTTAAGTAAATACCTTTTAGAATCAAAGTAGGCGGTAATGAAATTGACGTTTGCATGACAACATTGTTTGTGTAAATGACACTATCATCACTAATTACATTTTAGTCATTATATTACCATCTGTTAACATCTGTTAAGTAAGACTTACCTACACTTTCCTTTTATCTATACTAATATTATAAAGAGGTAAAGTTTGTGAGTTTGTGACGTTGTAGGGGGTCAGCTCAGTAACTACTGGTCCTATTTGAAAAATGCTTTCAGCCTTATAGCTTATTTATCGAGGATGGTTATAGGCTATATATGATCACGCTAACACCAATAGGAGAGGATCACCAATGAAGAATGTTTAAAAATCGGGTATTTTTCCTCTTGAGAGCTTCCGTTGCATGTTAGCGTTAGCCTAAAGTATTTATTCCACCCGAACGAAGTCGCGGACAGAGGCTAGTGGAGGTATAAATAACACAACAACAATAAAACAATAAATTCTTGCAAACATAATTTGGTTTTCTATTTTTAACCACATATGTGACTTATAACTACTTCAAATAGAATGTTCTAGAACAAATCGGAAAGCGAAAATTTTTAACAATCGAAACCAAGTAGGTAGTTATACAGAAACCAATACTAGACCAGGATTAATGATTCATGAATGGATAAAAGCTTGAATAAAAAAACAAGGGTAAATACATTTTTTAAACTAATTTTAAAGTTTAAAATTAGAAAATCTTTATATAAAATTTTGAAATATTTATGATTTGTCTTTCTATAAAGGCCACGTAAAGTCATAAAAAATAGATAAAATTTGGACCATATTCAAGAAAATAATACCTAAACAATTCATTAAAAAAAATGATGTCTTTTGAACAAGTAACCAAAAGAATCTCAAAAAATTACCAGGATTTCTATTTTAAGTATTAAAACATATCACAAAATTAAGTAAATCATGTTATTTTTTTTTTCAAACCGATTTGGTGTTTTACTCTCCAAATATATTTACTTGGAACAGATTTTTAAATACATTTTTTGATTTTAACTTTTATATTTCCTGATATTGGTAGGGTCAAAATCGATGTATAATGAAACTAAATCCGTAAGTCTAAGTAAGTTCAATTGCCTACCATTTTTTACTTCATTCACATCTTATAATTCGTTTCCAACTACCATTAAGATACGGATTTCAGAAGAGAACAAAACCACAAAATTGTAAATTATATAACTTGACTTTATACCATCCTCATTAAGAATGGTGAATATTTGACTGTAGAAAAATAGTTATATTAGATCTTTTAAGTATTTAGGCTAAATGCAATGCACGAAATACTTAGTGTGCGCTAATTAAATTGTCATACCGGAACCTAATAAAATTGAAAGCTATAGTTAGTTTGTTACTCAGGCGATTGCATTACGCCTGAACGCTAAATACCCATGACGTGCAAACTAAACGGATTTTGTACTGAGAGCAAATATTAAATGAATAAAATAGGGACCGGCCCTGTTTCATGGTACTTTTAAATCGATTTCTCTTGGAATAGATGATGCAGATAAATTGATGACGTAGATAGTACGTCATACATAAATCTCCGTGCAACAGTATAAGGATGCTAGAGATACTAAATAGTAATAGATTTGTATCAAGATACGTGGGATCTAAAAATATGATTTTTTTCTTATTTCTAAACCTCAGATTAGTTTAGAGGGAATCAAGATGATAAGTATAGAAGAATCCAAACTTAACGAGATACAACATGAGATCATTTTCAATGTTTACGCTTACTCTGCATAAATCTCCATATTTCCCATTTAAAACATAGAGCGTGTTATTACAAAAAAGTTAAATACGTATTGAATATTTGGTTTAAAAAAGTTTGGGTACTTACGAATTAAATGCACGGCGCTCGCCAAACGCTGCGCAGCAAGATCATTTATCCTTTTTCAAAAGTCTATCCTAACCTAACCAAACCGAGATAAAAAAGCAAGTTGTCGAATGTTCCGCGAGCGTGGTTTATTTAATGCGTAAGTATCCAAATTTTATAAAGCAAGTATTCAATACATTTTTAATAACAACGAGAGTTGTTTTTTTTTTCATGATAGAGTTAAATAAATAAATATTAATACGAAATAGATATTTTTTATAGTAAACTAGCATCCACTCGCAGTTCAGCACACATTCTTTCAAACTCCTGTTATGTTAAAGCCAGTTGAGAGTAACATATGCTTGGGATCAAAGTTCGACTATAATTCGAGGTACTAAGTTTGACCTTCGCGTGTTAATAATTATGTAAATGTTATTATGTGCAATCTATACTATATATTCACTATAATAATAATGGTATTAAAAAGAGGTAAAGTTTGTGAGTTTATGACGTTGTGACGTTGTAGGGGGTAATCTCAGGAACTACTGGTCCGATATGAATAATTCTTTCAGTGTTATATAGCTCATTCATCGAGTAATGGTAACGGTTATATAACCACTCTAAGACCAACAGGAGTGGAGAACAGATGAAAAATGTTTCAAAATCGAGATGTTTTTTTTTTTAGAGCTTCTGTTGCGTATTAGCGTTAACCCAGAGTAACTATTACTTCGCGGACGAAGTCGCGGGCAGGGGCTAGTTTTTTTTTTTTTTTAACTTTATTTTTGGCAATCAATCTTCCAGATTATTACTGCCATTGTCGAGTAATCAATAATATTACAAGCGTCGTACGATCATTACAATATCAAGCGTCGTGTCAATCAATATTCTCACAAGATGGTGGATCTCTTGTTAGAACCCTCCAGGGAGTTTTTGTGGCACCTCAGAATTTCATGCTCCGTGGTATTATTTTCCATTCACTTCACTTATGCATAATAAACTAACCATATTACATAAAACACCACCAACTTTACACAATATAGAGTCAAGAAACACAAGATTATGAATAAAATATAAAATCCACTACATGACAGACAGAAATCCCGCCAAAAACTCCTAGGGGCTAGTTCTTTATAATTGTTTTTTTTTTGTTTTGCAGATATGAGGAAAGTAAATTATAACGAATAGAGATTTATGAATAAAGGCTACGATTCGTGGAAGAATTATTTTATATCAATAGAAGCAAACGAACAAGTGGGTCGCCTGATGTTAGGTGATCACCACCGTCCATAGACATTAGCAATCCCAGGGGAGTTGCAAGTACTTTGCCAGCCTGTATATGGGGAAGGAGAAGGAAGGTCGGCTGCTGGCGTTCTCACTGACCGAACGAAACGCAACAATGCAAGCACTGTTACTTTACATCTGTGTTTCTGTGAGAGGGTGGTGAAAACAAATAAACCGTTTCAAAATATTATAATGATAACACCTAAGTTTATCAATATTTACAGACGAGATAAAAAATTAAGAAACTTAGTCGAAATGCAGAGACGAAAAAGACACTAAATTGTTTTGTTTATTTATACATTTATCATATTTATATAATTATATTTTTAACTTATATATTTGATTTTTAAATATTTAATAAATTTCAATTATATATTTTATATGTTTAATTAATTTTATGTATTTAATTTTTAGTAATTATTTTTTTACAAAATCTCCTTAGAATCCATAAAAAATAAATAAAATAAAAACACTTTTCTGGTTGAAACTGCGAGCGTGTAGACTAGGTCATCATTATACATAAATTTTTAATGTATTAGTATATTATATGTAGTCGTATAGGCGATGGCATGGAAAAAAGTAACTTTTTCTAAATTTTAATATTAATAACGGCAAAGCTCGTCAATAGATATTAGAAACAAAAGAAAATCGGTTGAAAACACAAAAAAAGGCACCGAACTGTTTTCAATACGCCAATTCATGTACAGACATTTGTCACCGAATTGAGTGCGTACGTATGACTCCATATTTGAACGCGTGCTGTTTCATGAACAGACCATTTCGTAGGTAACGTTAACAAACATTTCATAATACATAATTACGAATTTTCCTTATCGTCGATTCATAATCGATAAGTCACTAAATAAATATATACGTTTGCATTTCATCTATAGAGAGTTCTGAGAAAATAAATGAAATGTCACCATGTTTTAGGAGAAATAACTGATTCGAACCGATTTTAACGAGTTATTTACGACATATACCTGACAGACCTTACATAGTATCAGGGTTATAAACATTTTTATAAAACAGCAGTAATCATTGAATTTAACGTACACAATTTGACATTAATAAAATAGTTGTAGAGCCATATTGAAACTATTACTGGTTTCAGCAAGAATGGGTCGGTTCGCCCGGGGTTACTACCCACTTATGGCACTCCACTATCTCACAGAAACTTCGACGTGAAATAACAGTGCTTCCATTGGTGCGTTTCGTTCGGTCAGCGAGAGCGCCGGACGCCAATCTCCCCTGCTTTCCCCTTCTTTGTTCTCTCTCCCTTTCCTCTTCTCTCTCCATCCCCTTTCCCCGATTCCCCCAAAACACAGGCTGGTAACGCACTTGCGACTCCTCACGTGTTGCTAGTGCTAATGGACGGCGGTGCTCGCTTAACACCAGGTGACCCGCCTGTTCGTTTGCTTTCTATATGATAAAAAAAAAGTCTCCGTGAAATACAAAACTTTTTTACGAAAATCAAGTGTGTTTGATTTTATATTTAATAATTAAGTTTGTCCGTAAAAAACCTACACTTAAAAGTAATATATTATTTTTAGAAGTTGGAAATGTAGTACGTAAGCATTAGTGTATTGATTAAAGCCAGTGGTAATCCAAATACTCAATTAAAACCTTCAGAATTCTCAATCATCGCGGGCGAAACTACTGTGTATTCCCAAATGTAATAATATGTATTGTGTAACTAGTTCCTATTTCCTATAATTTGTCCTTCTTTTAATAGTGCGTATATACAATTATATATCTATCTAATCTATCTAATACCTTTAAACGAGCAATTCTTCAATATTTTAATATTTGTATATATTCAGGATCTCGAAAACGATGTCATCTATTTCCATGAAACTTAGTATGTAGATAGTTTCGGAGACGATAAATCGATCTAGATAGATTTTATTCATAGAAAACTTTTTAACTGTGATTTCAGGCAATTACAAAATATAGCTAGAATATGAAGGAAAATTTCGCCGCCGCTGACATAACAAAAATAGCTCAAATGGAAATTTGTCGTTTCGAAAATCCGTGTAACCCCAGGTCGAATCTGTGTGTATATTCCTTTTTTTTAGTAGAAAATGATAATTTTGTAAGGCAAACCTAACAATCTATTGTAATTAAATAAATAATGTTATTATTATAATTATAAAAGATATATCTTTTTTCAATATTTTTTTTATGTGAAAAAAATGCTAATTTTGTGAGGCAAACCTAACAGTTTATTTTAATTAAAAAATGTTT
This sequence comes from Antheraea mylitta, assembly GCA_014332785.1. NCBI lineage: Eukaryota > Metazoa > Arthropoda > Insecta > Lepidoptera > Saturniidae > Antheraea > Antheraea mylitta. Next base: position 2,478,594 of record JACEII010000020.1, read on the forward strand.
TTTAAACTAGGCTCGGTCGTCCAGGTAACTAACCTTATTATATTAAGAAGAATTATTACATTTTTATTCTAAGTTGTATCCTATTTTTTTTTCTTACATTATAACTAGGGATATACAATGCGTAAATTATATTAAACTGAATGCCGGCTCGCGTAAAATGAAATCAAATCCTCGTTTTACAATACGGCTAAATAATAGGTGTTTCTTAACCCAAATTTTAGACATGACAGTATGTTTTTTCAAAGATTTTCTGTTTTGTACAAGTAGCAGAAGTTCTGAAGTGTTATGTTTATACAAAACTTATTCATCTATACTAATAGAGCCCTCTTGTTAGGAAAGTTTGGCAGCACAACGGCCAGAATGGCGCAGGATGGTAAACAGCCAAGTACGCGAGTTCGAAGCTCAGCGTAAAGCTGACCTTGATACCAAACGCGACCAGTTAAAGGCTCGCCCTCCTGCTGCCATAACATATCATTTTGAGAACGGCGGACTCACGTGTCCTCAATGTACACGAAGTTTCGCCACGAAGATAGGCTACATAAGCCATCTTCGAGCACACCAGCGCCGCTTATAAGTTTAGGGGTCAAAGTGGTCGCCATGGCCGAAACCGGTCGGACCAATCATCATCATCATACTAATATTATAAAGAAGTAAAGTTTGTGAGTTTGTGACGTTGTGGGGGGTAAACCCAGGAACTACTGGTCCGATTTCAAAAATTCTGTCAATGTTATATAGCTAATTTATCGAGGATGGTTATACGCTATATATCATCACGCTAAATCCAATGGGAACGGAGTACCAGTAAAGAATGTTTCAAAATCGTTGTTGAATTCCTCTTGAGAGCTTCCGCTGCTTGTTAGCGTTAGCGCAAAGTAAGTATTCCACACGAACAAAATCGCGGGCAAAATATTAAATAAATTGGTGTGAGAGTTATTCATAATATATTTCGTTTTATTTTGTCCCGATACAGAGTTATGAGTTTAAAATGCAAGTTGTATAAGTTATTGACAAACTTGCAAAAATCACACAATAATCAAAAAAATACACGAACAAAATCGCGGGCAAAATATTAAATAAATTGGTGTGAGAGTTATTCATAATATATTTCGTTTTATTTTGTCCCGATACAGAGTTATGAGTTAAAAATGCAAGTTGTATAAGTTATTGACAAACTTGCAAAAATCATAATTTATAGTAATTATACAAGCAGGTGGGAAAAATATCGTGTTACTGGTAACAAGCGAACCGATTTCACGGTGGTCGATTCACGCGACCAGATGAATGAATGAGTCATTAGTGATATCATTTAGTGGGACGGTTATGTATGCATACGTGAAATACGCAGGTATAGATTATACTATTATCATAATAAAGTCAAAAAACCGGTTCCACAGATTTCAAAATAAGACCGGTAACTATTGTACTAAAATTATTGGGATTACGTATTCGTTTTTTTTAATTAATTACTAATTATATCTTATTAATTTTTTTATTAAAGTTCAGTGATAGATGAGATAAATTTCTTTAAAATAATAATAATTTTTGAAACAATAAATTATCTATACTAATATTATACAGAGGTGAAGTTTGTGACGTTGTGAAATTGTAGGGGGTAATCTCTGGAACTACTGGTCCGACTTGAAAAATTATTTCAATGTCATATAGCTCATTTATCAAGGATGGTTATAGGCTATATACCAACACGCTAAGACCAATGGGAGTGCAGCACCAATGAAGAATGTTTAAAAATCGGGTTATTTTTTCCTCTTGAGAGCTTCCACTGTGTGTTAGCTTTAGTCCAAGGTAATTATTCCACGCGAACAAAGTCGCGGGTAGAGGCTAGTGTACGATAACTTCATATATTGTTTTAGAGAAAAACATCACCATCATTATCCTTTTCCTACCTAAGTAGGGTCGGCACAACATGTTTTCTTTTTCCACTCTCTCCTATCAAATGTCATCTCAGTATTCACACCTTTTACGCATATATCATTTTTCACACAATCCATCCACACCTTTATCGGTCTTTTTTTCTCATATATCCATCCGCCATCATACTCATCACTTTTTACTTGTTGTTTTAAAGAGAAACAAAATTGTATAATAAATGTTTGTATAGATTTATACGAATAACTATCTATATATATTTTAAGATTTTTTTATGAAAGCATCGAGGTCAAAGCAGTTCATTGTTACCATACAGAAGTTTGCAAACTGTGATGGATTTTCAAAAATATAAATAAATATAATCACAAGAAAGTCCCTACCAGTTACATTTTAAAATTATTCTACAAAGTTTTTAAAGCTATATATTTCAAAACCCGATTACATTGCCCATATAAATAACTATTTAGTTACAATATTATTCACATTAGTTCAAATAAATTCATGTAATATTTTCAATTACTGTCAACTCCATTATAATTTCATTTTAAAACCATTTTTTTACAATATCAATTTAATAAGCAATGAGCTTTCATTTTTTCTTTCTATTCTATTTTAACTAATATGTCCCTACAATTCCATTCGTCGAATTCTCCATTCTAATGTATGGATTTTTCTAAATTCGAGATTGAAATTTACCAACCGTAGCCAAATATGACTAACTATTAATGATTTGGCTTGAATAGTAATTCTCATAAAATAATTGATTCTCATTTAAATAGCACTATATTCATAAACTAAGAACTGAGACCTCACAATACTTCTTTATAAGATATCCATAATCGTGACGAATAATTAATTTCCTTACACTTTCTTTAAAAGAGAGTAAGACAATTAGCTCTTACGTCATTCTTGTATCAATATATTGTGGTAGTAAAGCATTGTCGGGCAATCATTGAGAAAGCATCGATGACGTTCTATGGTATTCATTATTCACGTTTTACTATCATTCGTTGCTATTTTATTGTCAGTACAATTAATAGAAACCAAAAGTGCAGACGCAGAACTAGAAACTACCAAGATTCTTTAGAGTTAAAATAAAGGGTTAAACTGTTTAAAAAAAAAAATTCGAAATTGAATAAGAGTCTAGGGTTGAATAATCATATAATCATGAGAAGTTAAAGTAACAAGACGGTCTATATCGTTGTCACGGACCAGTTATATGAATCCGAGAATTATTCGACACAAAATTATAGAAATTATTGCGATATGTATGCTTGGTGCACATATACGTTTCAATAGCTCATATAAGTATGAATATGTAGCTTAGTTTAATTTGGCTCAGGTAGGTCGCGAATCGCATGTATCAGGCAACAGCCCAAGCCGAGGTGTTCCGTGCACCCTTGAGCTAGTTGTCAAAATAAAATCGGCTGAGTGCCTTAAGTGCTCGCTTTAGTAGTCAGGTAAGGCTGTTAAGACCTTACTAGGTCAATAGCGTAGTCAGTTCGAAAAAAAAAACATGAATGCGTGTGACTTTAAAATTGACGGATGAGAAAACATTACATGTGACAGCAATGCGAATGTTAACATGGATGTGTGGTGTAACTAGAATAGATAAGTTTAAGAATGAATATGTCAGAGGGAGTTTCAAAATAGCACCAGCGATAACAAAGTTGAGGAGTAATAGGTTAGCATAGTACGGGCATATAAGAAGAGATGAACATTATGTAATTAGAAAACTTTTTGTATGAAGACAAACGGATATAGGAGTATAGGAGGACCGAAAACAGTAAGGATGAATTGTGTGAAAAATGATATGTATATAAAGGATCTGATTACTAAGATGAAATCTAACAGGGGAATGGGGAAATAGAGAAACATGATGTTCACATCTTACATACATTGCACCATATAAGAGGAAGAAGAGAACTAGGCTTTAAAACCGCGCCGACCCTTAATGCGATTACAACATTTTGTGACCTGACATCGTTTCATTAAGTTAAACGAATAAAGAAAATTATAAAGTATATTTCTTATGTTTACAACAGAATTTTGAACTTAATATTTCATTTCAACTGTTACAGTGTAAATTAATTAAGTGTAAATGTAATACATAAATTTATTTTTCCTGAACATTTAAATTATATATTCCTGGCAATTAATTACTATTTACCTCATACAAATAATTCCATAACCTAGATCGTAAAACTAAATAATTTAGTGTAAAAGACAAATGACTAACATAGTGTTTAGAAAATTATTCCATGATTTTATTTTCCATGCGTAAAGCGAAACTTGAAGAGGAAAGTTTTTTAGCGCTTTGAGTCATTTAGTAGATACTTAAATATGTATAAGCCTGGTCGATATTAAAAAGTTTTATAAAATATACTATATACTCTTTTCAATATATTTATATAAAAAATAGATCTCAGTTTATTGTATACTAGCCCCTGCCCGCGACTACGTTCGCGTAGTAAAAGTTGCTTTGAGCTAACACGTAGCGAAAGCTCTCAAGAGGAAAAAAATCCCGATGTTGAACCATTTTTCATTGCTGTTACGCTCCTATTGATTTTAACGTGATGATATATAGCCTATAACTTTTCTCGATAAGTTAGCTATATAACAATGAAATAATTTTTCAAATCGGATCAGTAGTTCCTGAGATTACCCCTTGCAACGTCACAAATTCACAAACTTCTTTATAATATTAGTATAGATTCACAAAAGATACAGAAAGTTTTTATGTTATTAATTTTATTAGACCTTGCCAATAGATGGTGCTGAAGTACACAAATTTCTATTAATTTTTACTGTTAAAAAAATATTAAATTTACTATAATTCAAGTATTTACTTTAACAAATAATAATATTAAATACGCATTTAATGGCAAAGACAACAAATCTCTTCTGTATAAGTAACTAACTATGATATACTAAAAATTTTGGATAAAAACGTTAAGTAACTATTTTCCTCTGTTTGAGTACCGCGGCTCAACATTTATTTTTAGTTTAGTACTGAGGAACTTTAATTTTATCAATAAAAAAACTGAAAACATTTTTTTACCATATACAAACCAAAGCTTTTACCTATATATAAACCTTTATTACGTATTACTTACTTCTTCTTTACATCTTGAACTACAAACATTCGAACCTTCTTGAGGAAAAACCCCTCAATTATATGATAAATTAAAAATGCCATAAGGCCGAATGTGAACCGCTGAACGACCAACAGTATTTATAAAAGAACAAAAACGCAATTAACATTAAAGAAGCTGTTCACTTTTCCGAAGTACGTCAACGGTAAATCCAAGGACAAAAGAAAGCTGAATTTCTATCATAATAATTCATCCAAGTCTGGATAACTTTGTTGTACTCGAATGCTACGATTTTACTAGGTTTTAATGTTTTTCTTCAAGATAAGGAAGGTCAGGGAAAATCAAAATATCGAATGGGAAAAATTAGCTGTTTGAGTCTTAGCGGTTTTAAACGCGAACAAGTGATAATTGATTAGATAAGTAATCTTTATGAATAGGACGCTGATTTTATAAGAAATTTGTATTGTCTTTAGATGAAACTACATAGTTTTATATATACTAAAATATATAAAGTAGTTACATATATAATATAATCTCACTAATCCGTCACTTCGATAGATCGGCACGTACAATAATATAGCACCCTCCGCCCACGCCCCCTCGCCCCTCTACACCTGTGCGCTCCGGTCGCTACTGCAAGTTACACAAAAGCAGAGCATATTTTACAACTATGTAATTACATATGCCACACATTTTCTCTATGAAAGGCTTTATTTTATTCATTACCATGACTTTTTTACTATAATCCAGTAATCCGAACATTCCAATAATCCAGCACCTTCCGATTTTAATACAGCAGGATTAGTGAGATTATACTGTACCTTTGCAAGGATGTAATTAAAAAAAATAGTGAGTGAGTAAACGCGAAGGAAGTAACATTTCTTTGGCATATGTATTTAATTATATATACTAACGGGCTCAGCGGACGTTTAACCTATCTTATGAATCACTTTATCTCCTGTTGAAAACCGCAAGAAAATCCGTTCAGGTGTTTTTAAGCTTATTGTGAACAGATAGACGTAGGAAAAGACTCTGTTTCATAGTATGCAGTGATATAAAAATGCTCATAATCTATATACTATATGAAGACCCTTCACAGTGGGAGAGTATAGCAGCTAAACGTCAAGAATGGAGAGCTCATGTAGCAACTAAAGTCCAGACGTATGAAGAACATCAACGTGCTGCACTCGATAGTAAACGAGATTAATTGAAAGCCCGACCACCAGCGGCAATCAATTATACCTACGAGAATGATGTTCTCACTTGTGTATAATGTGCACACACCTTTCGTAAGAAAATTGCCACAGAAAATAGCCACATGAAAGCACATGAGCGTCGGAGTTGAAGCAGTCGCTGTGGCAGAAAACGGCCTGGAGTATACATATGAAGTCCCGTAATACAAATATTTAACTATACGTTTGCTCAAGTGACTTTGTTAAAAAATGTCTATAGATTATAAATATAGATAATGAGACGATATACAAAATGATATATTTGAATTGCAAATATCACTTTGATATAACCGTTCTTATTACGACATACAAGTAGATTATATTTGTAGAATTTGATTAATAATATATTGCAATTTACACAATAAATTCGATAAGAACATTTTCTTTAGATTTTTGCAAACATTTGAGACTATGATACTTTTGATTGTATATAAAAAAAAATATTTTGATAATTTATTTACCTAACAGTAAAAATCGTCTTTGAACTTCCACTTACATTGTATGCTTCTAAAAACCGGATTTCCAAAGGCGTTATAGTTTCACTTGTATAATAAAAAAACCCCATTGATAATGTATGAAAAAGAATCATTACCATTTGCAGCGCAGATGTTAGTAGCACGATGAATAATTGTGAAAAATTATGAATCAGATTTTCAAGATCTACTGTACTATTTCCATTAAAGATAACCAAGAATGAGTACAATTTTCCCAACTTAGTCATAGCATTTCTTTTTCTACTGCAACATATTCTATGCATTTTTATATACACAATGAATATGTGTTGTACTTTTTTGTTAGTACACCAAAAGGTAGTAGAAACTGCAAAAAATAAAATAAAAATGAATAAACCAAAGAAAAATGCAATAATAAAATGAACTTCACATTGAAATATAAACCAAAATAATGAAGAAATGATGTATTGGTTAGATAAAATAAATACGTCCAACCGCATGTTTTGTTGACAATTAACTTGTCCAATATATGGTCTTCAGTTAGGCCCAAAAGTTTAATAATAATTGACATAAGATGCATTACTTCGTTAGGCTAATATTTTATGCGTACTTTGAAAGATATGAACATAGATCGTTGTAACAACAGCTACTGGCAATTAATAATTTATCGCTATTACTTTTCAATTATAATGTGAAACGTGAAGTAAGTCACTATGTCGTATTTATCACCGAATCATGTATGGTTTTGTAAATTTGATTATAATTAAAATGTTTATTAATAGATACTAGTGGGCGCCCAGTGGTCGACATTCGACCATAGTTAATTGATTTTTTTTTAAATTAGAACTTTATTAGGGTTCTTTTGTCAAAGGGTATACTACTATAATAAAAGGTTTTCATCATGACTACTCAGTTATTTGCCATTTACCTATCTTTGATTATATAAACATAAAAAAAAAATCTATGTGTAAATGAAAATTGAAATTAATTATAAATTTGAAACAAAAACCACGTGGTAAAGCTCTCAAATTTTAAGCAAACATAACTTTATGTTACTTTATGTGGTATTTCAGGGTGATATTGAATTAAATGTAGTCCGTTCATTATGAGAAGTAGTGATATGCCCAGCCAGTATCATCGTTTGGAAAAGTAATGGATGCACAATACAATCAAATGGTGAATCCAAGACAAAGATGTTTTAATACTATCATTAGCTTTTGAAAATAAATTTTTGTTGCTACATGAGGTTGAATTGCAACATTGTTATCGCGGAGGTCTAAGTGATGGATTACTTTTATAAAAAAAAATCTTATTTTGTTTATACAAAGTATTATTTGCCTCATTTTTTTATTAACCATCATTTGAAGTGAGTTCACCATAAAAAATAATAAACATTACAATAATAGTTATATTTTATAATATCATTGTTGAATGTAGGATGAAAAATGGTAATTGGAACGTAAGAGTTAAAAAATATATATAGTCGAGCATAGCAACCTCCTTCCCAACCTTTTTTGAAGTTCGTAATTATTGACGGCTGTCAAAATGTCTTTTTTTTTTTTTTTTTATAGTAGTACGGCAAAGTGACTGCACTGTGCCTGATGGTAAGCACAGTGCAATCCAAAAACAACGGCGACTGCCGAGAAATACGTCATCCTTCGTCGGTCGTCGCTGTCATGCCGGCCTGCGTAAATGCCTCTTCAAGTTACGCTTGAAGGACCCCATATTATAAGAAGGAGGGAACACACTAGCTGGGAGATTGTTCCACAGCTTCACGGTACGGCAAAGATAGGATGTTGCGAACTTTTTGGTTCGAGCCCATATAGGGTTTACCGTAAAACTGTGGCTCCGTAGACCAGCGCGCGTGGTTCGGTTGTGAAAAGGAGAAGAAGGGATTAAATTGAACAACTCTGCAGAACACTCGCCATGATACAGGCGGTAGAACACGCTCAGTGAGGCAATGTCCCTGCGCAGTTGAAGCGGCTCTATAAACTCTGTAATGTCTGCATCATTAACAATGCGGACAGCCCGTCTCTGCAACCTGTCCAAGGCTTCCAGTAGGTACTTCGCGGAACCATCCCAAAGGTGCGAACAGTATTCCACGCAAGGCCGAACTTGTGCCTTGTAAAGAAGATATAACTGATCAGGCGTGAAAAACCGTCGCACCTTGTTCAAAATTCCGAGTCTCCGAGATGCAGTGGAGATTACGCTCCCGATGTAGTCCCTGGGATTAAGGTCGCTGCGAATATCTATACCCAAGATATTGAGACTGTCTCGCATTGCGAGCGAGATGTTCTGAAGAGTAGGAAGGGGGGTAAAAGGAGATGTCTTGCATGTAAACGCGCACACCTGTGTTTTGTTAGCATTAAACTCGACCAAATTACTTGCTCCCCATATTGATATGCGATGCAAGGATCGGTCGAGCTCAATGATGAGGTCTTGCCGTCTCTTTTCTGTTTCTCCCCGACCGCAAGAAGGCTTGCTGTAATATAACTCATGGATGGTACTATCGTCTGCATAGCAATGAATACGGCCCAAAGGCAACATATCATTGATGTGCAGAAGAAACAGAGTAGGTGAAAGTACAGAGCCTTGAGGAACTCCAGCGTTTACTGACATGAGCTGCGAATCACATCCTTCAACAAGAACACGAATTCTGCGCTCATGCAGAAAGCTAGAGATCCACTTGCATAAGTTGTCGGGGAGTCCGTACGCTGGAAGCTTGGAGAGAAGACCACGGTGCCAGACCCTATCAAAGGCTTTGGCAATGTCGAGACTGATTGCCAAGGCCTCGCCGTGCTTGTCAATTGCCTCCCCCCAGCGATGCAGCATGTATGCCAGAAGATCACCCGTTGATCGGTTTTGGCGAAATCCATATTGTCGATCATTAATCAATGAGTGATCTTCCAGGTAGCGGACAAGCTGGGTGTTGATGATCCGTTCCATGATCTTGCACAACACTGAGGTTACGGCAATTTATTTACATGTGTGTATATGTTGGGTAAAATTCGAGTAGTACTGTGATTAGTGCATATTTTAATTAATTTAATGTACTTCTAATGCATTTTATATAAAATAAATAGCTTTGTGCACTTCTACGCAATATAAACTTTAACTATGCCAAATTTTAAGTTCACCCATTCACGGGAAATCGGTTAAAAAGAGGTACAAATTTTTTGCTTCACGTATTAATATATAGATAATGACCTTAGAAATTATAATTTGGTTAAAATGTCGAGACAACAAAATAATTAATACATCACAAACGTGTACTATGACGGGTACAGCTTGGATAATATCATATAGTAATAAATAATCATTATAATCACTACTTCCTGCAATAACTTGAGCATAATAATAGGTTTATTTATAGAACTTTTTTAAATGTCATTACATTCTTTGTATTTAAAAGCACCTTTCCTTGTAAAAACCGATAACGCATGTTGTAGAACAAAACCGGTTTTAAGTATATTACATATATTCAAGGCAAAGTTACTTCAAGTTCATAGGGTATTTACAATTCCTCGTCATATCTATACTAATATTATAAAGAAGTACAGTTTGTGACGTTGTAGGGGGTAATCTCAATAACTACATACTTAAACGATCAATTCTTGTATATTTTTATATTTATATATATTCAGGATCTCGGAAACGGCGTCATCTATTTCCGTGAAACTTAGTATGTAGGTAGTTTCGGGGACGATAAATCGATCTAGCTATATTTTATTCATAGAAAACTTTTTTAAATGAATTTTCAGGCGATGAAATAATATATCTAGAATATAAAGGTAAATTTCGCCGCCACTGTCAAAACAAAAATAGCTAGATGGAAATCAGTACCCCCCAGTTCGAATCCGAGTGACAGCAAAAGAGATATATTTTGGTTCTTTGTAAAAATCGTGCTATAGATTTATCATGTATATATGATATGATATGATATGATATGATATGATAGGATCTATGTATGATTTCCGTCACACATCTCTTTTTTTTAATTCTCATTTTGGTTGCTTTTTCACCCGTGCGAAGCCGGGCGGATAGCTAGTGTACTCATAACTTCAACTAAATATATGCCACCAATGCATAGTTATATATTTATTCATATAGTTTTATCCTATTAAATGTTATTAGCTGTCAGAAACTTCTATTTATGCTCTTTGGCCAATGAAGTGAAAAATAAGGAAGGAAATACTGTTTACAAATCATTTACACATATTTATCCTTATATGAGCAGCACATTGACCTTTTACTACGATTCCTGGGGAGGTAAATATAAACAAATATTATATAATAGAATTGAAAGTTTGTAATATATTTTATATTTTAATTTTTAGATACATAAATATAGTATTTCGGTGTCTGACTCTTCATAGTTTTTCTCTCTGTGGGTTATCCAATTTTGAAGCTTTTTTTGTCGATAGTTTTTAACTATAATTGAACCCGGTAGATGGCGCTGTACTCGAGATCTAAATTTTTCAATATCCGAACTTTTTTTTAATGGATTTCTTACACATCGATTTTTTAAAACACCATTTTTTAATATTTCATACTTATTAAATTTACAGGACCTCGACAAAGGGGATGTAAGGGGTGTCGAGTAACATCTTAATACTTGAGACACCCAAGCCAACCTCACCTGCACGTGGTGCACCCTGCTGATCAACGAGCGAGGCAATGGCGATAGCAGGGTGGTAGGGTTTTACAGCCCAACTGGGTCGCAACCACCATGTATATGGCGAAAGAGCCCGTCATAGTGACTTGCTTCTGCGCGTCGCGTTTCGGGATCAGCCTGTGCATATTTAGTACCGGGTGACTCTCGTCATTATGGCCGGCATGACAGCGGCGACCGGCGATGGATAATCTGTCTCTCGATGGTTGCCGATGTTTTAGGATTGTACTATGCTTACCATCAGGCATAGTGCAGTCACTTTGTCGTGCTTCAATAAAAAAAAATGCCTTTCTTATTTACTGGTTATGTATGATATATTAGCTATACCCGCGTATCCGTCTACGCTTTAATCCAATACATTCCGAATGATAAGTGGCCTCCTTCCTTGTCCAAATCCCAAACAGGTATGCCAAATTTTCTTGCGAGCAGTTTAAAAGTTTAGATGTGGAATGGTAGACAGACAAACGAGTTGCCTTCGCATTTATTTCATAGTATGGATTATTAATTTTTTTTTTATAAATTTGTCTATAAATGTCGAATATAAAATTCGCGATAAGGTATAAAAAAGTGTGACGTACTCAATAGTAAAATTTGTCGTCGTAAATAAATTTATTCCCCACATAAATAAGTCCAAGACCAAAAATGGAAATAATGAAAATAAATACATTTTTTTAAGATTTATATCCTATATCTTTTACATATTGGTACATTTCATCAAACAACTCCTGAATATATATATTTTTTATATTATATTTCATTAAAGTTAATTATCTACATTCATTGTTGTCTAAGCGTTACGTTGCTCAATAACGAAATATAAATTTTTTCCCTATATTATAAGTTTCTGAAATTATAACTATATAAAAAATAGTGTTGCAAATATTCACGACATAAGTAAAACTTTCGTATTACGGGAAATCATTTAAATTAAAAAAAATATACTGCAAGACCAACATCACATTATATTCCTAAGCGGTCACCCGTTCGAGTACGGATCACTTCCGACGTTGCTAAACTTGGTGATCAGATGAGAACCGGTGTTTTCAACACACTACCGGATACAGTGATTACCCTCATTTTTTGTCGCACAAAAAAGTTGCCGATCAAAATTTCAAATTTCCTTTAAAAAGTTACATTTGAAAAAACGTAAATAATCGAACAAAATACACTATAAATAAAATAAAATTATGAAACCGCATAATCGGAATATTATAAATACGTTCCGTTTTCCACAAGCGCGGGCTGACCTTGAGCGTGCGCGCATGTCGCATTGACGTGACGTCACGATACGTCATAGATGCCTAGTTGACGTAACGTTCGCAGAACAATGATACGTCAGTGTGCGAACAGCATGGGGATTTACGAAACCTGACGGTTCCTGCTACTCCAACTACTGAGAAGTAGCCGAAGATCATGGAATCTTACTATGGGTCTCTGGTTGACTCAAAGAAAATATTCCAATATAAGCTATTAAAATATTGAATATAATCCCCATTCATATCTGTAGTCCGGTGAAGCTGTTAAAATCTTGCTGGGTCATCAACGTAGTTAATTCGAAAAAAAAAAACATATCTGTGACATACTACTCATAATTTTTTTTTCAATTTAATACAGCTTTGTGTGGATTTTAAAACATTGTTTAAAATGTAGTTAGTGGAAGGATATTTTTCTATATCCTTTATTTAATTGCCATATCTAAATTTGATTACGGTAAGGACCCAAGAGCAGGACTCTTATTGTAGAAAATATATAATACTATATATAATACTGGAATATAATATAAGATAGGCAGTCAATGATCAAATCAATACAAGCGATACAATTACAAAATGCAATTTTATCATTTTTATTCATCACGAATCGGCATTGGTTTATCATTTTTTTATTTATTTCTTTCGACTGGAAATACAAAGTTATTTACAGCAGTAATTACTTTTTAAAAAGTATTAATTGTTAATTTTAAAATTGAAATAACTAAATAACATATTTGATTAAGTATACAATTAATAATTAAATTTATGGCAGTTTTCAAAGCAATTAAGCATGATATGTAACTACGAAGCAAATTATACTAATAATATGTAACTAAAATATGATGCTATCCAAAAATAAATAGGATAATTAGAAAAGCATATTGGGATAATAAAACAGAATGTTTAACAATCAATATATTCTGTTGACTGGTACCAATAACTTCATCCACATAAGCATGTAATTGTCTGTAGCGCCATCTATTGTCTGGTAGTAGTAAATAATTCTAGGCTATATTTTTTGTTAAAGTTTAAAATAATTACTAATAATTAACTATTTCCATTTTGTTTCAATAATAAGGGTTATATGTATAAAACTATTTTGTTCAAAATATATGTGTTTAAATATCGTTTTGTACGCCATCTCTTGAGCAATAACTTAACTATTTTAACCATCTCATTGGGAATTCAAAGCTTAATGCATAGTAATATAATCAGTGGCGTCATCTGTTCGTAGAACGAGTAAGAATAAATTAAAACCGACGCCAATTTTGACAGATCTACGTTACTGCCAAAAAAATAGGACTGACAATACATAATGAAAAGATTAATAATCTGTTAATTAACGTTATTATTGGCATTGTATTTAAAGGTACATTTTAATACATAATATAATTAGGTGTATCAATAGAAATTATTCCTTATACAATACAATAGAAACTTAATTACGATCGGAAATAGTTTATTTTTTAATGAAATCATATAGATAATGTTAACCGCTAAAAAGAAATCGTTCGTATAACTCAGTTGTATAGATTAATCGTTGCAAATATCTAAAAATAACATCCTCCCAATTATGTTCAGGTCATGAAAATCAACACACCCATACACTTCCTACAGTATTATTAACAAATTAAAGTAATTAGCAAAAAATCGCTTCGAGATCCGTGATGTAATGTGTAAAAAAAGTCTGTTACGTCATCAAGAATATTATATACTAAAGAACATTTAAGCCCGAAACTCGTCGCGGGTTTTTTATTATTTCTTGCTTTTAAAACTTCTTGTAGGTAATAAATCATTGTGTTATATCATACAAATATTCTCTGTATTTAAATCTATATCTAAGACAGTTATCTCGTCTACTTTTTTCTTTTTAACTTTATTTTTGGAAACTAATCTTTCATATTATTACTGCCATTTTCACGTAGTCAACAATATTACAAGCGTCGTGCGATCACTTCAATATTGCGTCGTGTGAGTAAATATTCTAACACGATGGTGGATCCCTTGGTAGAACTTTCTAGGGAGTTTTTGTGGCATCTCAGAATTTCATGCTCCGTGGTATTATTTTCTATTCACTTCACTTATGCACAATAAATTAACTATATTACGTAAACCTCCACCAAATTTACAAAATTAGAGTCTAATAACACAAGATTATGAATAAAATATAAAATCCACTACATGACAGACTAAAATCCCGCCAAAAACTCATCTCGTCTACTTGACGACCGATTTTTTTATTTTATTTTAAAAGCTTCTATCGAGCTTTAGTGTTATGAATATATTTATATTGAATATGGAAATATTTTTTTCCTTAGCTGTGAGCCTTAATTTAGTCACAATTCACGATCGTTATGTTTACTAATTTACAACATTCATATATCATTTGGCAAAAAAAAACAAGAAATTCTACAACAGGGGTACCCAACCTTTTTTTGAAAGGGGCCACAAACACTTTTTTCTTATGGTGTCACGGGCTGCAAACTACAAATATTTAGAATATTTAATGGATTCAAAGAAAAACTAATTTCAAATTAATTACGTATTAATGTAGTCAAAAATGGTTGTCCAATAATACAAGCTTGGTATAATCCTTATATGATAAGGAACACATTGCGGTCGGGTTATTTGGGATCAATTTAGTTTTTTTGATGGGAACGAAATTTAAAATAATTGAAAATAAATTATAATTGGGTGGACCAACTACAAAGACACAGCGAGCCGCAGGTGAGTATGGCTGTGCTATAGTGCCATCTAGTGGCATCTTCCACTGAAATATAGCGTGAAAGCGACTCTTTACTAATAATTTCGGATTTTTTTTTAAATACTTGGCGACATATCGTCGACTTGAGGGTACTAGCTTTCCAGATGAACTTAGAGAAAATCCTACAACCATGAAAATAAACCTAAATATTTTCCTTCATAACACCAAAATAACTAATTACTTCATATGCTCAAAAATAAATAAAATATCTAAATACCTACTTTAGGAATTTGTCAAAAATGTTGACTAAAAACTAGTAGGAATGAATCTTGTTCTTCACAAGTTGAATATTTCTATACAAAATCTGACTAGGTTTTAGTTAATATATATTTTTTTAAAGTTGACTTGACAACGGTCTTTTCACTTCTTCGATGTATATTTCAAAGTGTTTAATTTATTATGATTTTTTTTATATCATAGGAGGCAAACGAACAGGTGGGTCGCCTGATATTAAGTGATCACCGTCGTCCATAGACACTTGCAATACCAATGGAGTCCCAAGTGCATTGACAGTCTATGTTGAGGGATGGGGGGAGGAGAAGGAAAAAAGAGATTGGGAAGGTGAGGAGAGCTGGGCCTCCGGCGTTCTCATTGACCGAACGAAACGCAACAATGCAAGCACTGTTACTTCACGTCGGTTTTCTGTGAGATGGTGGAACTACCCCGGGCGAGCTGATTCATACTGTAGCCAGTAATATCTTCAGCGTGGCTCTAACACCTACTTGTTACGATATTAATAACTAGATGGCGCTGTTATGCAATTTTGGACGTTCTGTTACTTTTTCTTGACTAACAACATTTTTCCGACTTTACGTGAGTTTATTTTAGTATTATTTCATTAAAATAAATATATATCTTGTTCTCAAAGTTTAATAGTCTATTTGTATTGTTATTTATATTTATACTCTTCTTTCTTCTTATAAACATTTTTTTTTATAATAAACATATTTAATTTTAGAATTAGATGAACATCTATACTAATATTATAAAGCTGGAGGATTTGTTCGCTTGGTCGAACGCGCTAATCTCAAAAACTACTGCTCCTATATGAAAACTTATTTCAATGTTAGGTAGGTTATTTTATCGAGGAAAGTTACTCATATACCATTGAAGAATGTTTCAAAATCGGGATTTTTTTTTGAGAGCTTGTACTTCGTGTTAGCGATAACTCAGAAAGCCTATTCCACGCGGACGAAGTCGCGGGCAGAAGCTAGTTTTGATTATTAAAAACTTGAATACAACCTACGTGGTTACGGTCTATATATACATACTTATATACATGTATAGATCACAAGTATTAGGGCTTACAAGTATCCCTGGAAGTGGTTAATAAAAAAAATGAGTGTTACCTCTATTATATAATGTACTCTGTGCGCTTGAACAGTGTGACACACCCCTTCTTCTCGATCTGAGTCTAGTTCCGGGAGAGGTCCAAAATCACATTTGAAATAAGTTAATAAATACGTAAATGTTTGCAAACGCGGTAAGCAACGGCTTTAAGACTAACATTTGGTGCGTCGTTCTAAGGGTGATTCTGATGTCACAATAAAAACCCCAAATTTCCCCCACACCGAAATCCACAAGGATTTCCCAGTTATCATACCATTGTAGAATTAAATATCTTGACACATGTATAAAGTATGTGTGAGAACTTGCAATAAAGTTGATGTTAACGAATACAGTGGAATGTACTACATTAAAGTACTTATATTAATAATCGTATCTTATTGAGGAATGTACGTGTATAACAAACAATCTTCTGAGCACGACTTCATCCGCGTGGAATTGTCACTTTAAATCGTTTTATTCGTGTTTCGAACTGAAGTCGTATGTTTTCAACGTCATACTTAATTAAAACCGAGTTCGTAATACCGAACTTAGCGTTATATTACCGCTTTGGCCATTCTGTTATGTAATATTTAATATGGCTATGGTTAGGCATAATCAACTGACCTTTACACAAAGAACAGGTTAATGTGTTAATCGTTTAAATCTCATATAGGTGTTTTAATTTTTTTTTTATTTAATACAAATAGACAAGCGCAAGTGACATAGCGATAATGTGCTAGAATCAATTTTTAGCTATAATATCACTGGTTCGGATATCCCTTCGTTTGACGCAGCTTCAATTCTTGTAATGACTCTTCGGCGTTTTCTGTGCGCAAAACGTTATTGCACACCCGTAACATAGTAGTAGGACTCTTCGTAATGCTCGTCTGACTAGTTATCACAACCTTCAAGTTGCAAATCTATTGCCAGTTACCTACATACCAGGTGAAAGGTTAGACACTCGCAGTATTCTAGGATATGACACTTCATGGTCACATTTAATATATAAATAATAATAATTCAAAAAAATACTAACAAACAATCAAGAAAACCTTAAGTTAAAGTTTGTTCTGAGATTTTCAAAAGTTTAGCTACTAACCTGTAAATAAAATAATAAATGTAAGTACAACGACCGTTGCCAAAAGCTACAATGGGCGACTCGAAGTGGATAGCTTTCGATAGTAAAGCGGACTATAAATCCTTTTGTTTTGTTCCTGATGTTCTCACGTTCCCTTTCAAATGAAAGTGAAATCATCCGACGGTCATTGACATTATACTTTAACATAGACGCCTAGGGGATTGTGTATATTTTTTGCATTTTTCTAGATAATTAGGTAAAATATTAAACACCTATTTTTATTTGATTTAAAGCGAAAATCGAGTGCAGACTGTCGTCCAGAAATATTGCTAGTGTCTAAGCAGTCATCTGGTATATGTATGCCGGCAGCTGCATTTGAGAGCCCCCTACATTTTTAATAGATTATTACCTTAAAGTAGATGATTAAATAAGATTAGAACAATCGGTCGGCCATCTCCTTCCTTCCTATATGACACGGGGTCCTTCAAGCGTAACCTGAAGAGATATATACGCAGGCCAGCATGACAACGACGACTGGTACTGAATAGTTTATCTCTAGGCGTCGTCATTGCTTTTGGATTATACTATGCCTAGTATCAGGCACAGTGCAGTCACTTTGCCGTGCCACGATAAAAAAGATAGTGATGAAATGAAAAATAAAACCCGTAATAAATATTGTCTCTACCCAAAGATCTGACTGACTTTTAATATTCGTACAGTTATTACAGCCAGTTATATGAAGGTGAACGTAAAATTAACTATAACGAGATATTTAATATGTTCTCTGTAAGATTACTTCATTTTGACTGATAAGTACAATAGATTATAAACAACGGTCACTGGCGAGAAACGAGTTATCGTCATCACAATAAAGATCGCGGTGAAAGCCCAATGACTGATGAAATTAAATTTCTAACCAATTACAATGAATAATTAACTAATTACAATTTTAATAGTCTATCGCTATTGGCTACAAGGAATTCAATTTAACCGGGCTTAGTGATGAGTGTACAATCAACTCAACCGAAATGGCACAGTATAAAGGTGACACAGTGATCGGACCTGGGCTGGGGTTGTCGCCATACGCATAATTCCGTGTATTGAATGAATTAACCATTCCCCCTAACTGCACATATTTAACATACACGTGTACGTATATGTATATAGTTTATCTAAGCATAGCTATATACTCATACGGTGAAAGGCTCTTTACTTTTTTCCCTTATTTTCGAACTCGGTTACTGTAGTTCAGTGGAGTTGTCAGATAAAAATACATTTCTGAGTTCGTGAAGTATACATTGTGGGAGCCATGTGTTCTTCACTAATTCTTATATGTATAAATAGTGTATCTGATTTAGCAAGACGAGGTTTGGCCATTTTGACCCCTTTGAATTTTTTGCCAAGCGGCTGAGCGACCAAGTCGCTCGCCTTAGTAGTCCGGTGAATCTGTGAAAACCCGTCAGGCGAATAACGTTAGTTACTTCCAAAAACAACAAAAAAAAAAGGTCTAAGTAACGTAATGCTACCTATTATTAAAGTAAAAAATGTGCTTCACAAAACCTAGCTAACGACCGTCTGAGTCAATACGTGTGATGTATGTTGTGCGGGAGGGAATTATATAATCACTATATCGTACAAGCAAAGCACCCAAGTACTCCTCTTCGAAGGATCGGATCTATAACATATTAATCACATTTATTCAAGTATCGACAGCTAAAAATGTAAAAGCTATATGAGATCTGGACTCCACCTAGACACGTTTTCAATATACTTTTTCCTTCACTGTACTTTCATCCACACTTCACCAATAGAAATAACCGTTAGGCAATATTTAGGGAAGCGAGTTATCGACATGAAAATATCGATAAACCGTACGTTATTCTTGATCTCGTATTTTAGTATTTCTAATAAACCAAATGATTATAAATTGGTAAGCTAAAACGCAAGCTATAACGGGACTACATTTACTTCAAAAATAGAATTTGAAAAAATATTTCGGACGATCTTTTTCTCTGCAAACTATTTTACACTACATGTATGGCTTTTAAAATCAATGACAATATATTAGCCTGTAAAACTCACTAAAGGGCCATAGGCCTCTTTCCGAAGAAAGATATGGGCAAAATTACCATACCAGCCCCGATTTATGAGCGATTTTAGAGTCAAACTCTAAGAAATCTAGTGTATTATATTTTCTCATATCCGTTGTTACTTACTAGAACAATATTATCCAGATTCAGGTTTCATCACGATACTTTACTGTTAGCTAATAGTGTCACTATTTTAATTTAGTAAATGTTATTATATATGTCGTTGTCTAAAATGAACCTTACCAAAAACGAATATTAAAAAAGATATCTCTTTTGCTGTCACTTGGAATTTGAAATTCGAACTGGAGATAGACGGATTTTCGAAGCAGCCGATTTCCATCTGAGCTATTTTTGTCTTGACAGAGGTGGCTAAATTTACCTTTATATTCTAACTATATTTTTTCATTGCCTGAAAACTCTATTAAAACATTTTCAATTAATGAAATCTAGATCGATTTGTTGCCTCCAAAACCACCTACATACTAGATTTCACGTAAATCGCTGAAGCCGTTTCCGTGATCCTGAATATGTAACAATATAAAAATATACAAGGATTGCTCTTTTGAAGGTATTAGATGCATGGATGTTCGATCTATAAATATAGGTAATGAAATGGCCATATCTGTAGGCATATTAAATATTTTTTCAAAAAGCAAAGTATATTCATTGTACCTACAATTCTGACCAAAATTTTAAACCACTCTAAATATAGATACGCAGAACACAAATTACAATATAAATACGTATAGTATTGTTTGTATAACATCGAGACAACTTAGGGATAAATAAATGCTAATTTTAGATTCCAATTTTAACTTTGTTTTGTTTTAAAATTTTGACTGTACTACGCGCAAGTCCTAATAATAATAATCTAGAGTAGATTAATATACAACCGAGCTCTAGGTTAATAAATACTTTTAAAGTTTGAAATATCAATATTATAGAATCTTCAGGTTTTGATATTATCTCTATAAATATCGATAATTGTCAGTCGATATTTCCAGTTTATGATATATTGTCTCAAGCCCAGTGATAAAGCGACGCGATGACGCGATGAACTGTTTGTTATGTTAGTTTCTATTTTTCACAAAGCGTATGGTTCAGTATTCCTATCGTCTCAGAAAATAGCATTTATTTAGATCGCTATACAAATTCTTTGAAGCTGCATGATTAATCGTTTTCTTATAAATACATCAAAGAAATATTCAGGTGTTTACACACGTAACTAACATTAATATATTTTATATCAATAAAGTAGACTACATCAGCTTTATCTTTAAGGTGATTGTTCTCTCCAGACTTAATGAAACTAACATTATTCGGGGCGTAAAATATATAATGAAGCGATTTGTCTATGTACCCAATATTGTTACATTTATTTTTACTACATTATAATTATTTCCGTACTATAGATGCTTTGTAATAACAAAATGTCATTTCATTCATTTATGACTTGCTGTATTATTTTTTTAAAATCATGATTATTACTTTTTTTAAATTATCATTATTGTCAACTCTATTAAATAGTTTAAACAAATTCTTCACTTCACGCGACAAATCCGACCGGCATGGTATTCTTCCGGCATAAGCATTCACAGTTCGTGACAGTTCTTGGTAATGCTTGCGTAACCGGCGTTAGGTCCCGATACCTCGTGTGGTACTACACGGCCTGTCCGCACTATTACTTCGATCTTGCATAACGTACTTTCCTAATTAAAGTTGGTATGCTGATTACTCCCGTCCTAAAGGTAATGTATGTCAATTTCCCCAATAACTGTATCTATAAAGCAATGTTCCTTTATTGGGTCTTCCATTCGATCTTCTGAAATACTTCACGGATTTTTATCCGAGTTTTTACTGTCATTTATAGACTTTATTCCGAATTTCTTATACAATAATCCGGCACCTTAGACATGCTTCCCTCGCCTCCCCCTACTTTCGTTCCGTCCTCCCGGTATCAGTAAGTATAACCCCCAAAAATTGTGTAGAGTTTTTCTATACAATCCAATAATTCATATATTCAAAGTGCCGGATTAGTGAGACATGACTGTATTATGTTCGTATATAGTAAAAAAAAAGTCTGTTCTAGTGAAGCCGTAAAAATTCTTTGTGCGCTTACATTGGTAATTCTATATTTTAATTTTGCCTACAAAAAGTCTATGAAGATATATCTGTCCATGAAATATATAAAAAAGCCATTAATTTTATCTTGTACATATTATTAAAAAATAATCGGTTTTTTGTAACGCTACTTTGACCAATATAGTATTACCATAAGTCTTATGCAATTATTATTAATCTATAATTTAAAAAAATATATAAATTTTGTAGTGTATGGGGTGTCAAATAACATCATAAGACTTGAGATACCCAAGCCAACCTCACCTGGTGCACCCTGCTGAATAACGAACGAAGCAATGGCGAAAGCAGGGTGGTAGGGTTTTACAGCCTGACTGGGTCGCAACCACCATGTATATGGTGAAAAAGCCCGTAATAGTGATTCGCTTCTGCGGGTCGCGTTTCGGGATCAGCCTGTGCATATTCAACTTTTTGCAGGCCGGCATGATAGTGGTGACCGGCGATGGATAGTGTGTCAATCGGTGGTCGCTATTATTTTTGGATTGCACTGTGTTTATCATCAGGCATAGTGCAATCACTTTGCCGTGCTACAATAAAAAAAATCATTATTAGTTACGTTGTGTATTTAATGCCAATTAAAATTGTCCTCTATAGTGTTTATTTTTAAGTTATATTTAAGAAGATATTATAAGTTTAAAATTACAAAATACCAAAAAAAAGTGTTTGTGTGAAGGTTCTTAGGTAGCTGCTATGACTTTGATGAACTGTGGATATCAAAACGGTAAAAAATGTACCTAAATCCATTCAATGTTTAGTCTTAGATATGACGTCTCATTAGGGGCCATTCGAATATAACGTAGCGTTAAAGGGGGGGTCTTTGAATTGCTTATTTTTGATGATATAGGGTTGGACAGATCTGGATATATGTCTCTATAGACAATAAATTGCTTATTTAAAGGACTTGTTAACTGCTGCGCAAGAATATGTAAGGAAACTAGAACAGATACAGACAGAAAAAGTACATAAATAATGGTTTTCAAAAGCATAGGAGGGGGATTAAGAAAATTGTTTATTTTTGTTGACCAGGGGGCGGTCAATAATTGCAAAAATTCTGCTTACATAACAGCCTCGTTCATTTCACCTACTTCGTATTTCCGCCGATTCTACTAGCCTATAAATGGAAAAAAAGGTTTTTGGCCCATTAATAGTGAAGATAGAATTTATTAAATTACATTTGTAATAAAAAATATACGAATGAAAACAAAAATAGTTTCGCGAAAAAAATTCCTAGCTAATAATAAGTAGAATTGATATCTATTGATAATTAATATTCGAGAAAAGTACGTTTGCTACGCGACAATGGCAGTAATAATCTGAAAGATTGACTGCCGAAAATAAAGTAAAAAGAATAAATGTATGTTCTATATCTTTACTTTTAAAAGCTGCACTGCTATCAAAGATTATATTGTTGATCTAATAAATAAAAAAAAAAAAAAAAAACTTTTCTGAAAAATGAATGGTGTTTATAGAAATAGCTTACAGAGTGGATCGATTTTACACTTTAAATGTTGCAAAAAATATATGCCTACCGTGAAACGTGAGCACGATCTCAGCCGCTAAAGTTTCTATATTTATCCAGTTCTATTTAAATAATATACGTTTGCGATAACCTTCAACCAATAAAATATCTTAAGTGGTTCTGCTATAAATCTGTCACTCAGCGTTAATCAATACCAGACGGGCTGGTATTTTATAACAATTAATTTCTGGTAACCAACCGGAGGTTTTCTTTGGAGTACCAAATAAATGGCTACACGTTGGTCAGATTGTTAGCAGGTGAATTATAAAAATGTACGCTATTAGGAACGTAAAAGTAAAGTTCCTTAATATAACGTAAGAAATTAAATTGCCATTAATTTCAAAAATATTAATTTACTAGATCGATACCAGTGACTTTATCTGCGTCGTTTTATTATTATTTTAGGCGGTAGAGCCACATTGAAGCTATTACTGGCCTCAGTATGAATGGGTCGGCTCACCCGGGGTACCACCCTCTCACAGAAACACCAACGTGGAGTAACAGTGCTTGCATTGTTGCGTTTCGTTCGGTCAGTGAGAACGTTGGAGGGCCACCTATCCTCCCCTCCTTCATCCCACCACATCTCCCCCCCAATCCTAACACAGACTGGCAACGCAATTGCGACTCCACTGGTGTTGCAAGTATCTATGGACGGTGGTAATCACTTAACATCTGGTGACCCACCTGTTCGTTTGCCTCCTATGATATAAAAAAAATATATCTTAACAATCTGTTTTATCTATAGAGGAAAAGCTAGAAAAATCATTTAAGAAAAAGTATCCTTTTCTTACAAAATGATTTTGTAAACAATATTATCCCTTTTTCCTATTCTACGTTACCTCACCCCTGCGTATGCGCGTCACACCGCTTGAAGTAGGGCTTCACACATCGCCGGCTACGTATTTATTATAAAATTTATAACTTCATGACATGTGCATCAATAAATGAAAATATTATGATATTTTTGGTAAGGACAAAATGTGTAAGAAGTAGTTCTAGAAATAATTGGTTGAAATTTACCTACTAGTTTTTGGACAATACGCGCACAATAGTAGATTCTTATCATTATATTTATATAGTTTAAACATTAGGTAAATAGTGAATTATAAAATATGTAAAAAATAGATTATACAACTATCAGAATAAGATGATCTTTTGCTTGAATTTCGATACTCGAATTTAGATATAATATACTGTCCATTCGTATACAATAGAAAGACACAAAGAGAGAAATATTCGCAAAAATAGAGATTAAGCGTTTTTCTGACGTGACGATTTATACCAGTCAACTCCTTTTTTTACTGCAAGCCGCGTTAAGGCACTTATTACCAACAATATATGTAATTGATTAGAATAAAGGAACTCACACTTAATCTGTCAGTGCTAATGACATGTAGTTAGGACAGGGCTGTAGCTAGAATTGAATTTGAGGTAGGACAGCATTGGTTACATCTTCCCATTGCACAGGTCCGGCGGACGAGAAGGAGACGGCCGGTGTGTACCCGGCTGTCTCCTTATAAGACGAAGGCCCGGCGGCGGCACTTCTGCTGCTGGGCCGCACCGCTGGGGCGGCACGATGAAGTCTATAGAGATCTTGTGCCGCCCCAACCATAGCGGAAGACGTACACCGTGGGGTTTTAGTCCGTGCGAGTCGGACATAACCCACTCTCTCCTCCGGGAGGGTGGGTATTCATGAAGGATTTCCCCACGTAAAAAAAAATGGCGGAAGTAAAAAATGTATCATAATCGATCTGCCCTCGAAGCACGGGCTCCTAAATTAATCACAATGTATATTACTGACCTCTAGGTCTATTAAGAACTATTAAATCCTTAATGATGAAGAACAAGCGAACAAGATGGTAGAACTTCCAGATTTAGATATAAAGATCCACGTCTTAGTGAGAGTGAGGTAATAATTAATTGTTGGGTGGGATGTTACGAATAAATAGAAACGATAAAAAAAAAATTAGATCATATTGTTTCTGCAAACTTATTATAATAATAAGCACAATAATATTTAAAACAATATTTAAAAAAAAAAACAAAAAATATTTAAAGCAGCTGAATATGATGTTATTAAAAATCGAATTATTATCATATGAAATGAATGCCGCAAACTGTGGAATGTTCGGAAAAGATTAGATACCTATCGCTACGGTTTTTTTTTTATCTCAAACTATGAATAAACGATTGAATTACAATAATATATCTTAGTTTATGGGTATTTTTAAGGTAGGGAATTGTGATTTCAAAGTAGGGCATTGCCCCATAATATCCTACCCTAGCTACGACCATGAGTTACGGCTATCACTAGTTATTGTAAAATCTTGCAATAATGACAAAGTTGCAAGAGTTCATTCTGCAACATTCATTTTTTTAATTTACAAAATATAGTACGTCAACAATGTGTTCCAAATTTACATAATTGATAATTTTAATATAACTAAAAACGGTTTTCGCAACATATTTATAAAATAATTCTTTTCGTACAACTTACCTGTTACTAGTTTCAACGCTAACACTATTAACTTAGATAAAAATCTTTATTCGAGAATATTACTCAATGCGAATTATTCGAACGGAGAACACTACGTTAATAACTATTAATATAATATTTTTCTCGAACTGACTGAGTTATTGGCCTGACAGACCTTCTCAATTTCAGCGGACTAAACACCTCACCGCTTGGCAATAAGCACAAGAGTGATTGAGTGGCCGAATCTCGGCTTGGGTAGTTGCCTTGATCGCGAATCTGTCTAAATTAAACTAAGCTAGCTATTCATACATATAAGAACTTCTGCGACACACATGTGTATCAGCGTGCGAGTCTCACAAATTCAAGCGTGTATTTTATTTCTGATAAATAGTACTCTGCAATGTACCACCACCACCACCGACAAAGATAGTAAGATAAGATAGGAAGATAAATTAACGAAGACGAATACGCTGCTCTACACATTAGCTGTTAATAACGGTTAACTAAAACACCATTAACTTTGTATTATTACTATTATATCACCGGAAAATAAATCACGGCCTGTTATATTTTTATGCAATATTAACAATAGCACTGTGCCACAACGGACGCTATGGCGCCAAATAGATTAAGCAAATTATATAGAAATAATTTCAGAGTTCAGATTTAAAAAATTGGAAATCTAACAATATTGGAATAAGACTCAATTTCACTCAAACTAATTCTCTTTCCAGGATTGTAGCTGATGGCACGAGACAGTATGATATAATCGTTCTATGTCTTTTCCTCACATAGTTTTGCAGCTCACGCGACGGAATTCTGCTAATTATAATATAGTTTGGCCAAAGAGAATTTAAATCATGCTCGCGTGATAAGAACTGGCATTTCCGATGCATGTAACTGACGTGACATATTATTTATCGTTATCACGCGGTATATAACCAATGATGCGTGAATTCTTTCGTTTAATACACATATGAGAAATACTGTTATCTATTTATTAGCCAACGTCCATACCACATTAAAAATATCGGTTCTCGTCCGATCACTGAAGTTAAGCAACGTTGGGCATGGTCAGTACCTGGATGGGTGACCGCCTGGGAGCACCACGTGACGTTGGCTTTTATCCCCCCCTCGGCAGCGGCTCAAGCCTAGGTTCGTTCCCTCGGCGTGGAGTCCTTGAGTACGCTGCTCACGCGATACAGTGACACAAAACCTTACATCACTGCACTGGGGTGTAAGGGGTGTCGAGTAACATCTTAACTGGGGTGTAAGGGGTATCGAGTAACATCTTTGGGGTGTAAGGGGTGTCGAGTAACATCTTAAGACTTGAGACACCCAAGCCAACCTCACCTGCACGTGGTGCACCCTGCTGATCAACGAACGAGGCAATGGCGATAGAGGAGTGGTAGGGTTTTACAGCCCGACAGGGTCGCAACCACCATGTACATGGCGAAAAAGCCCGTCATAGTGACTCGTCTTTGCGCGTCGCGTTTCGGGATCAGCCTGCGCATATCCAGTACCGGGTGACTTTCGTCATTATGGCCGGCATGACAGCGGCGACCGACGATGGATGATCTGTCTCTCGGTGGTCGCCACTGTTTTTGGACTGTACTATGCTTACCATCAGGCATAGTGCAGTCACTTTGTCGTGCTTCAATAAAAAAAACAACATCACACACATCACCTATACACACGTGCACGCTACACGCTTAAACGCTGTTTTTCCTATTCAGTGAAATAAACGACAAAGAGTTCTACCCTTATTTTTTTTCCTATCCTATCCTATATACAATAGTTTAGAGGATTTTTTCCGACACAAAATACATATAGGAGTTGTTGAGGCACGCATTTTTGGTACACATACATGTTTCAATAACTCATATACGTATATCTATATAGCTTAGCTTAGGTTAGCTCAGATATAGGGATAAGACAGGTCCGGCAGACGAGAAGGAGACGGCACGATGAAGTTTATAGAGATCTCGTGCCGCCCCAACCATAGCGGAAGACGTACACCGTGGGGTTTTAGTCCGTGCGAGTCGGACATAACCCACTCTCTCCCGCGGGAGGGTGGGTATCCATAAAGGATTTCCCCACGTAAAAAAAAAAGATTACCTCACATAGGTCGCGATTTTTTCACAGAACAGGCGACAGCCCAAGCCGAGGAGTGCCGTGCACCCTTAAGTTAGTCGCCCAAATATCCCGAATCGGCTGAGTGCCATTAGCACTCGCCTCTGTAGTTCGGTGAAGGTGTAAAGACCTTTCCAGGTCAACAGCGTTTTCATTTCGAAAAAAATAAATCCATTTCTTGATTTTTTTTTATCTCTTTTAGTACCTTTGGAGTGAATCTGCTTATGTGTGGGCTCTGAAATTGTGGGAAACTTTTTGTGCCGCGTAAATTGGTAAACACTGTGTCGAGTAGAGTGTTGAAAACACCGGTTCTCGTTAGATCACAAAAGTTAAGCAACGTCAGGCACGGTCTTTTTTTCGATCTGACTACGCTATTGACCTGAAGCGGACGTGCCTTTACAGCTTCATCGGGGTACAATTGGCTAAGTAGCGAACTTGGATGTGTGACCACATGGAAACACCGCACGACGTTGGGACGTTGCATTTTTCAATTAAAATATTTTCCTGTCATACAACAGTTTCCCTTCTATAGACAGACAGATCTTGTTTTATAATACTTTTGAAATAAATTGGCATTCTTTTATGTGACCCATGTAGATAGGAGATACGTCTGATATTGGTTAGATTGAGCTCGATATATGTTATACAAAATGTAATTGGAGCCCCTTAAAAGTCCTTGTAATTTTAACTACTCCAAAAAGGCAATATATAGTACAATGATACGTGCATTGTTATTTGAGATATTCATTCATAATGGGATCCTATACCATTCGTCATACTTCAACTATATGATTGTGTGTAAAAAAATTATTTCCTACAAACTTCGCACATATTTTACCATCGTTATCAACAAAATAAACAGCAGAAAGATTATTTTTAATTTTAAATTATATGGCTTAATACCTTGAACTCTGTCTTCACTTGTTATAAAATTATTATATAACTCAAAGTTTTAGTGGCCGTCACAAATGGAAATGTATAAATAAC